>CM040930.1:38781475-38898975 GCA_023029165.1 Gobiocypris rarus | reverse complement strand
ATGATACAAAATTAGAAATATTGTAATATTTTCCTTCCAAATAAAAAATGTATAAAAATATAATTATTATTATTTTATTTTACAATAACATTTAAATGTTCCATTTTCTAAATATTATGAATATTATATATTAAATATTATTATTGATAATAATAATAATTATTATAATTAACAATATTTTTTTGTAAGAAACACAAAATTGCATAATGAAAAACAATAATTTTATTTTACAGTACAACCGACTAATAATAACTAATATTTATGGCCGTTTTAATTTCTTACTTTTTGAAATATTATTAATATTTTATATATTATTATTATTAATAAATAAAATATTATACAATTATATTTTTATAATGCATAATAATAATTATTTTATTTTAAATTAGAATACTTGTATTTATGGCTACTTCAATTTCTTATTTTTCTAAATATGATATATTAAATATTATTATTGATAATTAATAATAATCAAAAAAAGAAAATATTTCACAAAATAAGAAAAAAATGCATAATGAAAAATAACAACATCATTGAAATATTATTAATAATACATTATTAAATATTATTATTAATAAAATATACAAAATAAGAAATAGTCTTATTTCAAAATAAAGAAAAACAATATAATAATAACTAATATGTATGGTGTTTTAATTGAAACTTTCGCTTTTTGGCGGAATCTGATTGAAAGCTGGTTTAGTTTGATGAGTCGTGCCGCCCTGCACTATAACAGCCAAACACTGCCAGCATGCCAAACCATTTCGAACAGAAGAATATGTATCCAGATCAGCATCATCACTCTGACTCGGACCCCCTTATGAAAAACAATCTCCTCTTAAACTAAAGTCCATCCCTGTCCCCACATCCTGAGGCCGCTGACGTCTCCAGAGGATCGGACCGCGGGACCGCCGTCCTGGTGGAAGCTGCCAGAAGCCGTTGCTTGCGTTCAGGGCCGGATCGTGTTTTTACAGCCTTACATAAAGCAGACGACGCTTCCTGCGAGGTGAAACCGCACCTGCAGCTGCACCAAAACCAGCCAGGAACACAAACACAGAGATGGAGGAGATCTGTGAGGAATGACGGGTTAACCAGACCTGCTCTCTCTCTCTCTCTCTCTCTCTCTCTCTCTCTCTCTCTCTCTCTGGGTCTTTTATTGCCTGTCGTTGGTGGTTTGGCTTCCTGATGGCAGTTACAGACGCCGAGAGCTTCAAACGCTCCGAGCTCTAGATGACGTCTGCCGTCTCACTGCATGAGCATTAATGATGGTCCATATAACAGGCCATGAGTTCAGCAGAGCCTGCATAAATCAAACATATCTGACACCCAACTGATACCAAATATACAACATGAATATCTATATATAATGACGATTGAGGGGGGCGTTGTGGGTCGACAATGAACTAACAATTCAAAGGTTCGGGATTTTTTTTTAAAGTCATTTATAAAGTTACAAAAGTCTCTTTTGAACTTTCTATCCATCAAAAAATCCTGAAAAATAATGGTTTCCATGACAATATGAACAACACTGATAATAATCATAAATGTGTGTTGATCATAGGGCTGGCCGATATGGAGCAAAAAATATATCTCGATATATTTTTCTATATCTCGATATACGATATATATCTCGATATCTTTGCAGGAAAAATAACCCCCCAAAAACTACTGCAAAAACAAATATGCCAAATACCACAATCTTTTTTTATTGAAGTGCAAATGTAGGAACAAAGTGCATTTGCAACATATATATATATATATATATATATATATATATATCTGTATACAAAAATAATAATTTAACAATAAAATAAAGGAAGAAATAATACCTATTGCCTTCTTTTCATTCAAAAATAAAACTCAACTCGAGGTAGGCAGTGCAGGAACAAGTGCTTCTGCGATATTTTAAGATAAAAAAATATCCCTGATTACATAATAATTTAACTAAAATTAAAGAAAAGTTAGTGGGTTTAGTGGCCGGGATCCTTAAGGCCGCAACATACTCGCAAGAACCAAGAAAAAGTTCCAGTTCCCAGGGCTGCGAGAACAAATGGGCGTCATTTCGTTCTCGGAGCCATGGTTTGGGAGTTCTCGCAGCTCGTTCTAGAAACATCGTCTGAGCAGAACTTTTTTCTTGTGGGTGTCCGAGAACTGTCAGAGATTTAAAGTGCGCGGGGTTTAACGGAGAAACGGAGATGTTCGGCACCTGCTGTTCTCGTGAAGTATGTAATGTCCTGGCCAGAACGAACTTTGTTCTTGTTCTTGCCACCTCGAGAAAACGAACACATTTCTCTGTTCTTGCGGAGTATGTTGCGGCCTTTAGTCTGGTGCACTCCTCGTATGCGAGCTTGCGCCTCGTCTGTAAATGGTGGAAAAGGTTCGTGGTGCTAGCTTTGGTTGGCACCAACTTTCGGCATTCACGGCAGTGGACATCTGTCTGCTGTTCGTCCGACGCCTTAAAACCAAAGTATCTCCTTATAATGGAGCCAATTGTTCTTTTTGATAGACGAGCTCTGTCGCCTCCGGGCTGATTGCGAACGCCGCCATGTTCAATGAGACAACACGCGACTCGCGAGGAGGGGAACAAAAGCAAGGCGGCGGGGGGGCGAGAGGGTGCGAGCCAAGCGGCAACCTCCCGCGGTCTCTCTTGAAGCCAATACGGAAGTGGATTAAACTGCAGTTTATCGACTGGCCACTAGGACAGGCTCAGAAGGAGCAGAATCTCATTGAGCCCCATGTTAAAATGCCCAACTTTACAGCAGAATAAAACATGTTTACAGCCTGGTACAAATTCTAGTTTTGGTCTAAACGGCTAGTTTTGCCCTTCATGACAACTCTGAGGGGGGTGAATTTTTTTATAGCGCATTTGTTTACATTATATTAAGCCTTAAAGTTCTGCATAATTAAGGGCGTGGCCACTTTGAGTGGCAGGTGGTCAGCCATTTATCTGTTGTTTGTTAGTCACGTGTCACCTCAGCTTACATAAAATAATAATTGCCCATTTTCTGTTATCCGGGAGTGACAATGACGCGCTTAAAGATGGCAAATAAAATAATACTTTAGGCTTCAGAAATTTTATTTAACAGAAACCTATGGGTGACGTACGGACACTACGTCCATATTTTTTTACAGTCTATTGTGCGAGCACAGCACAGAGAAGGCAAACAAGCAAAGTGGCGGAACCAGAATTAAATATAAGCAATATATCGATATATACGATATGTCAAAATCCATATCGTGTTTAAAAAATATCTCGATATATTTTAAATATCGAGATATCGCCCACCCCTAGTTGATCATCAGATCCTCATATGAGAGTGATTAGTGAAGGGTCATGTGACACTGAAGACTGGAGTAATGATGATAAATCCAGCTTTGATCACAGGAATAAATCACTGTATATTCACATAGAGAACAGCTGATCTACACTGGAATAATTTCATAATTTTTACTGTATATTGTGTATTTTTATACTAATCTAATTTTTGCAATTTTAAAATTGCACTAAATCATATATCACGATATTTAAAAGCCCTCCAGTTTGTCTCGTATTCATAAAAAATGTGTAAATATGGCATTTCATGCAACAAAACCCGACGCATGACAAACTTTGAGATGGCGGTTCACCTCTCATGACACAGCAGCGGGAAAACAGCTCACAATGCCGAGAGAATTCCCTGCTTCCGGCTTCCTGTTTTCCCAAATGGGGACTTCCATGCATTGATTGTGGTTAATTCTTATCCTGATCGGAACGAGAGCTCACCACGGATGAACGACACAGCCCCGAATCATCCTCACAATATTATAATGCTCCGAGAGCACACGGATCCGGACGGGAACAGCCAACATCCTCTAATACACTGGAGCAATAATGACAGATGAATGAGCTCATCAATATCTGCATAACCTCAGTCCTGAACTAACACACACACACACACACACACACCGTACAGATGCACTGATGCAGGTCAACACTTCACAGTCTGACATTAATATTTCAAAACTGTCCTGACAGGGAAAGAGCCTCATCCATGTTACAGGAGACCAGCCGTCCCAGACACACATGCTGATGGGAATGTGCCGGATTGACCACAAACGCCAACGACTGAATCTCATGAAACCTGCGCAGAACAGATGCAGCTCATATTTCACCTCAAATCAAGGATTTTCATGAAAAAATTGACCTATTTATATATATATATATATATATATATATATATATATATATATATATATATATGAAATTATATATATTTTTTGTAAATTCTTTAATGCAAAATCAACATGAATTCTACATTGTTGGTATTAGTATATAATAATAACATTAATATTTAATTGGTTCTCTCTTGTTTTTTGCATGTGTTCATAATTTCTTTGTATGACAGCCTGGACAAAAATTGACCTATCGGTAAGCCCCGCCCCCCTTAGTTACTGTTGCTAACTCAGACAAACAAACAGAGTTGCTAACTGTCAATGACAGTGTCCGAGTGGAAACCTTATCCTAATGAGTTGTTTTTGGACACAGAATGTAGCGTATACCCCCTCCGATTGAAGGCCAAACCTAAATGATGAGTTATTAAGTTTTATTGTGTCCTTTTTCATTCACAAACTCTCTCTCTCCGTTGCATTATCATTAACACACACAGTAAATTACACAAAAACACTCACACAACCAACAGTATACAGACCGCAACGCTCCGTAGACGTTAATAACCATCAAAATAGGAGTCCCTCGTTAGTAAGACAGATAATGTAGACCTTAAACATACCTAAACTCACAGAAATTGTGTTTTTGCACCTGCACTGTTAGCGGTAACGGTATTACATGACGCGAGAGCAGTTCGTCATTTCAGTTTGTATGTTAGCATGAACTCACTGACTTTAATCGTAACTTAATGAGAGAAATCCTCTCAGGATACCTGGAATCAGTGCTACAGTACCACAGGAACATCGTTTCACCATTTCTGTAGCATAAACACCATCAAACCGATGAGCGCTTCGGACTCTCCAGCGTTTCCCTGAGGCGCTGAAACCGAAAGGTGTCCGAGTTCCGGTCCTAGCGCAACTGATACTCAACTGCCATTGGCTCATCTGCGGTCGAGGGGAGGGGCTTACCGATAGGTAACCGCTCAATGTTACGCAATCGTTATTATCGCAAATAAATTCGAAATGTATTGTCAATATGCTTAAAAAAAGAACTCATTTTTAATAATGTTTGAATAAAGGGTGAACATATACATACAAAATGTAAAAATACATTGTTTTGAAAAAAAAAAAAAAAAATTATATATATATATATATATATATGAATGAAGATAAAAATACATTTGATTAATTAGTATGACTTAAGTAAAAAAAAAATTTCACTGAAATGATTTTGCATTACAAAAAATATCATATGATTAAATATATATATATATATATATATATATATATATATATATATATATATATATATATATATATATATATATTCATGCTATATATATATATATAATATAACAGTTTATAGAACTACTATATATACAGTGTGTGTATGTATATATATATATATATATATATATATATATATATATATATATATATATATATATACACACTGTATAAATAGTAGTTCTATAAACTGTTGGTATTAATTAGTATATATAATATATAATAACATAAAATAACACTGCAAAAAAAAAAATTTTCAACACTGAAACCCCAAAACAGTAATTATGGAAATGGGGATATATAAAAAGTTTGTTATTATATTAATGTCACAATGACAATGCAAAAAACAATGAATGAAAAATATGGATATTTATTTATTCATATAAATAAAATTTAAAAAATCCTCATGAAATTAATGTCACAATGACAACGTAGGGGGGGAACAGCTGGCTTTATCTTTTAAAGTATAAAATATAAATGCATAATTGTTGTGCATTAACCCGCAGAAGTGAACGTCAGAGGAAGTCTCACTGCAGACGGGTTGACCTGACAGTATTTAAACACATTTAACATGCAGGAACATTATTTTTTAAAGTCAAAGCGGGCTTTGGCGAGTAAATAATACAGAGCCCCTGCATGGTCAGTCAGGTCTGCACCCTCTTCTCTCACACACACTTCAGATCGCCCGGATACACAACGATCGGGATCATTTCACATCAAACGAAACCCAAGACCATCAGCATCTCCGAAAGCAGAAGTGAGATGAGCTGCTCAGTCTGTCGCTCTCCATCAGCCTGAGACGAGCTGAAACTAATGTTTACCTCAACAAATTATTGAAACACTCAAAGCCTTCATCCACAGCGGACGGATGAACTCACACTCGCTCGCTCACACACAGTCATTGAGTGTGACTCCGCGTTCACATTCACTCTGATTGCTTGATCTGAATCACAGCCGTCCATGTTTAACGCTCCATACACACAACAATACATTCATTTTCTTTTGTAATCATCCTTTAATATCTCAACATCATATACAGCAGTGACCAAAGGTGACGCCCGGAGGGGATACTTGTGTGTAATGACCATAAAATAATAATTAAACCATCAAAATATAAGGGAAATATCTAATATATTTAAGGGGGACGAACCAAACTCATCTGACAAAAATGATTTAGTTTAGTTTAGTAAATGCATAGAAAAAGCTCAGAATCAGTTATTAATATTCAATTTGTTCTCCCTAGTTTTCGCATGTGTTCATAATTTGTTAGCATGACAACCTGGACAAAAATTACGTCGCACAATTTGGCGTTATTATCACAAATAAAACAATCGACTGTCTATATGCTTACAAAATCTAACACATTGTACATAATATTTAAATAAAGGGTGAACATTATATATATATATATATATATATATATATATATATATATATATATATATATATATATATATATATATATATATATATATATATATTATTATAATGATATGTTAATTTAATTATTATAACTATATTATAATATAATTATTATATTACTATATTATAATATTATAAATGTTATATCTATATACACTCATCTAAATTTAAACTAATTAAATTCAAATTAAATGTAAAATGTAAAAAATATAACCATATTTAACATTAACAATTAACAAAGTTATTAAAATTCTATTATAATATGAAGATAATCTAAAGCTAATTTGACTTAATAATATGACTTTTGAAGTGAAAAACTAAATATTTTTTGAGCAGTCTAAAATACATAAATATATATATATATATATATTTTAAATCCAATGTGTTATGAAAAATAAATTGAAGTCATCAAACCACATGCTGAATTAAATCTTAAAAAGATGTACTATATACCACTAAACCAATAGAAATGGCTAGTTAGGACAAGAAATATATTTATATGTATTTAAATAAATAAATATTTCCTAACGGGGAGTGAAAAATAAATGCATTTATATTATATGTAATAAAATAATATTTCAAATAAATGTAACTCAATATATTTTTTCTGACATGAAAGTCAGTTGTTGAATGCACCTGCTGAATAAAATTAATTCATTTATTATTATATGCTTTTCTAAAAACCAACAGAAACATAAAAAGTGTCTGGTTAGGAGAAAAAACTCAGACTTCACTCTTATATTCCAGGTGTGTGTGTGTGTGTGTGTGTGTGTGTGTGTGTCTGAGTGTGTGTGTGTGTGTGTGTGTGTGTGTGTGTGTGTGTGTGTGTGTGTGTGTGTGTGTGTGTGTGTGAGTGTGTGTGTGTGTGTGTGTGTGTGTGTGTGTGTGTGTGTGTGTGTGTGTGTGTGTGTGTGTGTGTGTGTGTGTCTGTGTGTGTGTGTGTGTGTGTGTGTGTGTGTGTGTGTGTGTGTGTCTGAGTGTGTGTGTGTGTGTGTGTGTGTGTCTGAGTGTGTGTGTGTGTGTGTGTGTGTGTGTGTGTGTGTGTCTGGTGTGTGTGTGTGTGTGTGTGTGTGTGTGTGTCTGAGTGTGTGTGTGTGTGTGTGTGTGTGTGTGTGTGTGTGTGTGTGTGTGTGTGTGTGTGTGTGTGTGTGTGTGTGTGTGTGTGTGTGTGTGTGTGTGTGTGTGTGTGTGTGTGTGTGTGTGTGTGTGTCTGAGTGTGTGTGTGTGTGTGTGTGTGTGTGTGTGTGTGTGTGTGTGTGTGTGTGTGTGTGTACATTATCACAGCTCCACACCGGAGCAGACGCTGAAGTGCCTCAGATGTGAATTGGACTCGGATCGCACGAGTTTAGTGTCAGGAAGGAACGCCGCGATTCCCATCGACAGAACGGCGAGGTCCTTTCGGATTTCACCCTGATACCCAGCGCCATGGAGACGTGGTGGCAGTATCGCCATGGCGATGGCTCTGGGATTGACACCTCGCTGTCACCCTATTCTTGGTTTAGAGGAGTCAGAGTGAGAAAGCGCTAACAAGTTAGCGATCAGCGTGGTGACAGCACACTCTTTCACCACGGGATACACACACACATCATCTCATTCACTTCGCACACTGCGCTAAAACACACACACACTCAGAGTGGCATTGTGGGAAAACGACGAAAAGAAAAAAGTGGCGATAGATGCAGACCTTCACAATGGAAGCTAACAGCCACACACACACACACACTCACACACACACACACACGGCGAATGTTGTCTCTCTCTCTCAGCTCAAAGCAAATCGTATCAGAAGTCTCAGAGTAACTCCATTAGAAACCGATTACGGCTTAATGTCTGTCTAAACGCATTATCAACCTTCAGACAACCTCTGAATATTTCAACATAATACCGTTTAATTCTCAAAATATAATGGACTCACGTCTACTTACACTCTCATTTATTCATTTATCATCGTTCTGATTTCTCACATAGACTCACATAAGATATCTCATCATGGTACAAAAACACTTCATTCATTTCATTTCACAGACTCATTGTGTTCTCACACAACCTCTCAATTATTTTAAAGGCGTGATGAATTGAGAAATCAACTCTCCCTTGAGCCTTTGATATAATAAAGGTCATGTAATATCAGAATCTACTGTACGTTTGAGAGCTGAAAACTTCCTTGATATTCAAAGAAAAGCTTTTACTGTCAGCTGGCTCAGCAAACGATCGATCTGTGAATGTGCCAGGCTGTGACGTCACCATGAAACACCGCTTTAACCCAAGAGGACAAAACCCTCACTCATTCACTGACTCGTGCCTGGCATGTTCGATAAATAACAGGTCTATGTGGAGCTAAACCGGATCAAACTTCCAATGATTCCCTGGCACGCAGATGACACCAAATCCCCTGTTTCTTTTACACTTTATTCCCCTTTTTGGACATTGTTATGTTTATTTATGTTAATAAACGCCTCCTCGAGGCCTGACGCCACACCCACTGTGTCTGTTGTTTTGCTCCTCCCAGCACAATTGTTACGTTTGATATCTACTGATAATGTACGTGTCTAACTAAACAAAACTTCCACACCGTCACAGGCTGGAGAATCCTTTGTATTTGATGTGTTGTTTGATCATTGTCCTGTGATCGGACATGTATGGGCCAGGGCTTGCACAATGAACAATGAATTGTCAATGAATCTTAAACAATGAAT
Source organism: Gobiocypris rarus (assembly GCA_023029165.1). Lineage (NCBI taxonomy): Eukaryota > Metazoa > Chordata > Actinopteri > Cypriniformes > Gobionidae > Gobiocypris > Gobiocypris rarus. Next base: position 38,889,424 of record CM040930.1, on the reverse strand, counting down.
GGTCTGTGTGTGTGTGTGTGTGTGTGTGTGTGTGTGTGTGTGTGTGTGTGTGTGTGTGTGTGTGTGTGTGTGTGTGTGTGTGTGTGTGTGTTCCCGGTTATATCCACCGATCGGGCCCAAGTAATAAAAAGTAACATTCCAATTAATCTCGGGTGGATGAGAGATAAATCATTGTGTTTGTTTGATAAAGATGTTCTGCGAGACCTGTGGGCGAATCATTCTGGTTGTCTTTTTCCCACACGCCAAAACAAAACATGTACTGACGATGATTTGGGAGGCATTATAATATGCAAAATTGTTATCCAATCATAGCAGTGGGCTACTTCTGTTATTCCGTTCCCATGACACAACAGTCAGTGCAGAGAGTGTTCAAAAACCAGGGGAGAAAATAGCCTATTACTGATTCATTATGGTATTTTTGAATGTAAAAACCACGCAAACGTCATAAGTTGATCTCAGACAACAGTATAAAAAAATGTGGAATCTCAATTTGGATCTCAATAAAGTCTCTACTGGAAAAGAATAGATCTGCAACCGAAAGCCTCAATATAATCGCAAGCATTTCTCATGTTTGACACAGCACACTGTATGCAAAAAATATAATCAATTTAATAACTTGTCTTAAAGGGATAGTCCACCTAAATATATGACTTTCTTTTTCTGTGAAACACAAAACTAGATCATTTGGAGACAGTGTTACAAATAACACAAAAGGATAAAGTTGATATTTCAATGAAGCACAACTGAAAAGTCAATGAAAGTCTCCTGATCTACTGTATCATCTGAGAAGCACTGTTTTCCTCTGGAAAGATCTGGGAATAGCAGCTGATAGTCACGACTAAACAAATTGAACCCAGTCGTTGCTCCTGCATCTTAAGAGTTTCATTGCTCACAGTACGTCACAGACTGAACATCAGAGACATTTAAGACCGACAGTAATCCAATATCTGCTGATTCAATCAAACATTTCACTCCACATGCCTGGAAATGAATGTGGGCTGATAGTTTTCGAAGGTTGTTACACAGACCTCAACACTAGACACACAAGAACAGACAGTCAACAAGTGTAAAAAGATCTCAACATCAAATAACTAATAATAATAATGACGAAACATAAATAGCAAAACAATATCCCAACAAAAACTGCATCCAACTGTGCAGCATTCAGAGGAAATCAGTTGATTTAACATGTTTTTATGTAGTTTCAATAACCATTTGAGTTTGATTTTGGCCAAATGTTGTTAGACGGTTTTTGACCAGTGAATATCCTACATGTTTTGTCTGTCATTAGAAATGGCCACATCATTAGTGCACTGCATTACATGTCAACTTACAGGCAATAGAGTTTACTGTAGCTATACGTGGGCACTCAGTTGTTTCTGTCATTTGGCCAAAATCTCATGTTATTAAAGATTAAGTGATTTGCACAGGGTATATTCTTCTCAGCTCCTCAGATGAATGAAACATTAGCATATATATATATATATATATATATATATATATATATATATATATATATATATATATATATATATATATATATATAGTGTTTCTTGAGTAAAGAAAACACTATACTTATTCAGTCAAACACTTCTTTATTTACCATTGCATTGCAAACAAGCAGAGACGCTCCAAACTTCATTCATGATAGAGGTGGGTGGAGTTATGAGGTTTGACTGACAGTTTGAGAAGCCAATGGAGTTACGAGGTGTAATATATTAGGCAGCAAGTGAACCTTTTGTCCTCAAAGTTGATGTGTTAGAAGCAGGAAAAATGGGCAAGCGTAAGGATTTGAGTGAGTTTCACAGTGGCTAGACGTGTTCCCGGTCTGCAGTGGTCAGGATCTATCAAAAGTGCCCCAAGGAAGGAACAGTGGAGAACCGGCCACAGGGTCATGGGCGGCCCAGGCTCATTGATGCACGTGTAGAGCAAAGGCTGGCCCGTGTGGTCCGATCAAACAGGACGAACTACTGGAGCTCAAACTGCTCAAGAAGTTAATGCTGGTTCTGATAGAAAGGTGTCAGAATACACAGAGCATCGCAGTGTGTTGCGTATGGGGCGGCATAGCCGCAGACCAGTCAGGGTGCCCATGCTGACCCTTGACCCCACCGAAAGCACCAACAGTGGCACGTGAGCATCAGAACTGGACAATGGAGCAATGGAAGAAGGTGGCCTGGTCTGATGATCACGTGTTCTTTTACATCACGTGGATGGCCGGGTGCGTGTGCGTGGCTTACCTGGGGAACACATGGCCCCAGGATGCACAATGGGAACGTCCTGCTGGGAAACCTTGGGTCCTGCCATCCATGTGGATGTTCCTTTGACACGTCCCACCTACCTAAGCATTGTTGCAGACCATGTACAGCCTTTCATGGAAACGGTATTCCCTGGTGGCTGTGGCTCTTACAGCAGGATAATGCTCCTGACACAAAGCACAAATGCTTCAGGAATGGTTTGAGGAGCACAACAACGAGTTTGAGGTGTTGACTTGGCCTCCAAATCCCAATTCCCCAGATCTCAATCCAATCGAGCATCTGTGGGATGTGCTGACCAAACAAGTCCATGGAGGCCGCATCCTGCAACTTACAGGACTTAAAGGATCTGTTGCTAACATCTTGGTGCCAGATACCACAGCACACCTTCAGAGGTTAAGTGGAATCCATGCCTCGACGGGTCAGCAAAAGGGGGACCAACACAATATTAGGAAGGTGGTCATAATGTTACCTGATCGTTGTATATCTCCACATTAATAACAGTAATTCTGAGTATTCAACTGTAAACTCTCAAGTGTTGGCTTTTTTAAAATATATGTTGGCTATGTGTCTATTCAGAATGACTTATGAGCAGCAACCTTTTTATTTTGTCATTCATGGCATGCCCCACTTGCCAAAAGGAGGGGTTAAAAGGTCCTGTAAACTCTACAGTATTGATGTGTATCTGCCATTTAGTAGAAACTCATCAAATTACTCAGATGTCAACATGGACAGGTCGTGTTCCTCAAAATCATTAACAAAAGCACAACGACTAAGAAAACCCAATAATGCAGCTGACGTATTTCATGTAGTAAGGTAAAAAAGAAGGTAACAATAAGGTTTCATCAGTTAGTGCATTGGTTATCATGAAATAACAATCAGCGATATATCTCACTGTATGCATTAACCTAATTTTTCATTGTGTGCATACTAATGAGTTTAATAATGTATTAGTAAATGTAGAAATTAACATGAACTAAGATTAATAAATGCAGTGGATATATCATTCACTGTTCAAAACTCTACTTCTGTTTTAGAGCCACAACCCCCTGAAACCAGCCCAGCCCAGCCCATGACCGGCGAGACTCAGGTAAAGACTGCTTTCAAGCGTCCGTCTCTCTCCCTGTCGTCCGCCTGCGAGGAGAGAGACGTTTTTTCTCGCACACGTTCAGCTCAGCGAGTCGTTCCGTAACACGAGTTCTGTTCACACTTCAGCAGAAGACATATGCTGAAACATTAATGTCCTTCCCCACGCAGCCAAGAGCGCCGACATCACTATTATCCAAACAGTAGAGCGACGCCAGGCGTTACGGCACCCTAACACACCTCGACCCGTCCCACACACACACACACACACAGAGAAAGAGCGCCGAGTCTGACCACGTGAAGAGCCTGTGTGAGAGACGCTGGGCTTTTAATAGCCCGTAAACAAGATGTAAGTGACAAATAACAATATCGATGTGTGTTTTTGTGTGAGAGTGTGTGTGTGTGTGACGTGTGGGCGAGTCGTTTTCGCTTAACGCTTTATATGTGGGGAGAGATGAGAAAAGAAATATGGATCATATCAAGCATGGCCATTATCCAGATCTGGCGTGAAACCTTCTTAATGTCTCCCAAACTTCTGACTCATGATGCCAATTTCAGCGGATTTCTGAGGCCGACGGCGTTTCAAGACTAACAATGCCAACGCAAAAACCACCTGGGTCAGTCTCACCTTAAAATAACACAATTTGGAATTACATTTTGCATAAAGAGAAAAGCAACATTTAAAATGCTACAGTTCCAGCGTTCTGGAAATAAAAATCACATTCACTTTCCTCCTAGAGAATCCACCAATCAGAGAAGACGCTGTTACCATGGAAACATATATAGCAAAAGAGCAGTGACCGCACACTTCCATAATGCACTGTGAATGACATAACCGAGACTCCATAAACTCTCGAACTACCCGTATAGATCTGAGTATTGTGTATTTACTGGTATCGATTGAAGTATTATCAATAGCTTTAGATTGTACTTATGTTTCTGTTTTGATTTGATGTTTCGGATTTGAAGCTACAGACACACACACACACACACACACACACACTCTATTCTATTCACATGCATACACACACACACACACACACACACACACACACACACACATGTTGTGTTTCCATGTTTTATGGGGACATTCCATAGGCGTAATGCATTTTATACTGTACAAACCGTATTTTCTATCCCCCTACACTGCCCCTGCCCTAAACCTACCCATCACACACACACACACACACACACACACACACACACACACACACACACACACACACACACACACACACACACACACACACACATGTTGTGTTTCCATGTTTTATGGGGACATTCCATAGGCGTAATGCATTTTATACTGTACAAACCGTATTTTCTATCCCCCTACACTGCCCCTGCCCCTAAACCTACCCATCACAGGAGACATGCTGCATTTTACTTTTTCAAAACTTAGTGTGATTTATAAGATGTTTTCCTCATGGGGACCAAAAAAATGTCCCCACAAGGACAAAAATTTGGATATTGCCATCTTTGTGGGGACATTTTGTCCCCATACCGTAGGGATTACCAGTCCACACACACACACACACACACACACACACACACACACACACACACACACACACACACACACACACACACACACACACACACACACACACACACACACACACTCTCTCTCTATTCTATTCGCATGCATTCACACACACACACACTCTATTCTATTCTATTCACATGCATACACAAACACACACACACACACACATATATACACACACACACACACACACACACACACACACACACACACACACACACACACTCTATTCTATTCCACCTGCATCTATGATTTCTCTGATTTGCATATCCGCACCCGATCGCCACATTACAATTATTAAAATTCTCGTAAGCATGATGATATCGTAACATGAAAAAAGTCCTTCTTTAGCGAAATGAATTCAAACCAGGTGTCGGCAACCTATATGGCCATCAGTACAGCAGTCTTCATTAAAAAAAAATAGTGAGCCTTATTATACCAGACTAACACTTGAGAGCAGTGGCACTAGTGGAAGGAAAATGTACCATAAAGTTAATTTAATGATAAAATAACCATTGTTTTGTGTAGTTTTGTTAATAAGTGCAGTTACTAATAACAGTACATGTTGGTTTATTGGAAATGTAACAGTGAAGCGCTGAGCTTGAATTGATATGCAGAAAACTTTTATTAACAACAGTAATGAGCAATAACCTCATTTTAATATCCCACTCTTATTAAATGTGCTTTTGTTCTTCTATAGTCTCACACTGAACTAAAAGGAGCTCTTTACTTGTTTTCCGTGTAATTCAGTCACAATTTGATGAAAAGTTTTTGTTTTTCATGAGACTGTGACTTCCTACTTTTTTCCATATATTAAGGAGTGGAAATGGCTATTAAGTCAAATAAGTGCTCCTCTGTCGCCACCTACGGGTTATAGTGGTCATTTCATGTCTTTTTTTAAAATAAAAGAGCTTTTTTGCCATAAAGTGGCCTTCACCTTTAAACTTCTAGTTTTACAGATCATCAAACTAAAAATAACATTAAAATTGGCTAATATTTAGAGCTTTGAAGTGCTGGGAAAAGTGTGAAACACATGAAGAGTGCTTGAATTTCACTCTCAAAAGGTTGTACGAACCCTGAGAAGAATAATGTAAAAAAGAAAAGAACAATAGCTATTTCTTCCACAATACCATGGGGTGTTACTACATTAAATCCATGGTGGATGTTTATGATTTGTGGACTGAAACCCCTGAATGTTTCACGTCAGCTCTGCTTGATCTGATATCTGTGGTTTATAACTGAATTCTGCTCCGAACGCTTCCACTAGATCTCAGAGAAGCGATGTTATTCATTCTCCCAGTGCTGTGTAGTAATGGTGTCGCGTGATCGTGATCAGCGTGTGTGAGCTCTCACGGTCCGTGCAGATTTTGAAATTAGATGAAAAGGAAAGTAAATGAGTGACGTACGTTCTTTGTGTTTTACCGTGAAAAGAGAGTTCTGTGTCTTTATTAAAATCAACACATTAATGATTTGTCTCTCATCCACCTACAATTTTTCAAAATGTTATTTTTTATTACTTGACCTGCAGATTATCCGCAGCGCCCACGGATATAACCCCAACCCGCGCATCACTAGTGTGTATACACATACATGATATATTTATGCACATTTTAGAGTGGCCTTTTATTGTGTCCAGCCTAAGGCACACCTGTGCAATGATCATGAACAGTGTGTGTGTGTGTGTGTGTGTGTGTGTGTGTGTGTGTGTGTGTGTGTGTGTGTGTGTGTGTGTGTGTGTGTGTGTGTGTGTGTGTGTGTGTGTGTGAGGTGGGCGGATTATCTCGGCAAAGGAGAAGTGCTCACTAACACAAGATTTGTGAACAATATTTAAGAGAAATAGGCCTTTTGTGTAAAAAAGAAAAAGTCTTAGGTCTTTGAGTTCAGCTCATGAAAATGGGGGCAAAAACAAAAGTGTTGTGTTTGTGTGTGTGTGTGTGTGTGTGTGTGTGTGTGTGTGTGTGTGTGTGTGTGTGTGTGTGTGTGTGTGTGTGTGTGTGTGTGTGTGTGTGTGTGTGATGGGTAGGTTTAGGGGCAGGGGCAGTGTAGGGGGATAGAAAATACGGTTTGTACAGTATAAAAACCATTACGCCTATGGAATGTCCCACATTTCACAAAAACAAACGTGTGTGTGTGTGTGTGTGTGTGTGTGTGAGGTGGGCGGATTATCTCGGCAAAGGAGAAGTGCTCACTAACACAAGATTTGTGAACAATACTGTATATTATTATAATTTGTAAAGTATTTAGTAGTTGTTATCCAGAATTTATGCATATTCAAATAATAATAATAATAAAATGAATTAAAAATTATTGCATCAACACAGGATGTTTTTCTTTCTTTTTTTTTTCTTCTTTTTTTCATTTATTAGGGCTGTTTTCCAGGAATTATGGAAGCATTTAAGTTCAGACCTTTGATTCTCCATAAAAGAGTTGTAGATATATGACTGAACATGTCTATACTTGAGTTCACAACACACACAACCCAAGAGCCTCTGAAACGCTCAAAGAACCTTCACAGCCATAACAAAACCCATTTGAGAGAGGTAAAGAAAGAGATGAAAAGAGAGAAACAGAGAAAAACATACATCAAAGACTCTGCGAACCAGCGGATTTACCTGACGGAATCGTTCCAAACCCACATGACGCACTTTCTGTTGTGAGGCACAAAAGCAGATGTTTAGCAGAATGTTCATGCTGCTCTTTTCAATGCAGACAATGACCAAGAACCTCAGCAATTTATGATGAAATGACAACTAAAAGAAAGACGGAATGATGCACGGAAAGGGAAGGTCATGTTTTCAACGTGTTGCGTGTGCATTGTGTTTGTCAGTTTGGCATCTTCCTCAGCTTCGCATTTAAAAAGCAAGGCCGTGTAATTCACAGTGACGAGCAGCAATAGCCATCACGCATCTCTGTCGCTGCCTCTCTTCTTTAGAGAATATATCAAAACACGCCGCATGTGTGAAAGCATTTGCGTCTGTAAACAGGTAAACATTTCCAGTCTCCTCATTTGCAGGAGCTTAGCATGGTGAAAACAATTTGTGCCGTTTGAAAAACCCTCTGCAAATGAAGCTTGAAATATTTTCTTAAAGTGCCGCTATGTTTCATTCACACTTCGGTTTCAAATGCGCTAAGGAGGCTTCACTGTTTTCAATCAAGCACTGGTCTCTCTCTCTCTTTCTCTGTGTGTGTGTTTGTCTCTCTGCTGAGAGCTATTTTCAGTGAGTTTTTCCCGCACTCATTACACTCGGGAGGCTCTACCTGAAACCCTCGGGTTCGAACTCGAGTACAGGATAAACCGGCGTCTCTGTCCTCACTCCACACTGTGGAAACAGTTGTTCCAGAACATGTGGCAGTGAGATGTCTGTGTGTGTGTGTGTGTGCAGACGAGCGCTGGAATTCTCGGCGTAATTAAGTCCACACACACCTGCCTGCGTCCAGACGCCAGGGTGAACTCCGCACCTGTTACCGTGGAAACCGAACGGGAACCAGACAGGGAATTCCGTGAAATTCTGGAACAGCTGATGTGGGCATGGAGATGGAATAAACCGGTGCGAGGAGGGAGATGCACACACACACACACACACACACGGGATCACATTTTAAACACGATAAGACTGATATGAATAAGTATCTCTATTAAAATAATACACAAAATTTACTTCCGGATCCTGCAGTTGATTTCGGGGTTCGGGGTTTAAATGTACTAACATCAAAGTCAAATATAACTTTCAAAAATTATGTTACAATGTAACTGTCAGCATAATGTTACAATATAACGTCAACATTCAATATAACTGTCAAAATATGTTACAATATAACGTCAACATTCAATATAACTGTCAAAATATGTTACAATATAACGTCAACGTTCAATATAACTGTCAAAATATGTTACAATATAACGCCAACTCAATATAACTGTCAAAATATGTTACAATATAACGCCAACGCGTTCAATATGACTGTAAAAATATGTTACAATATAACGCCAACGTTCAATATGACTGTCAAAATATGTTACAATATAACGCCAACGTTCAATATAACTGTCAAAATATGTTACAATATAACGTCAACGTTCAATATAACTGTCAAAATATGTTACAATATAACGTAAACTTTCAATATGACTGTCAAAATATGTTACAATATAACGTCAACGTTCAATATAACTCAAAATATGTTACAATATAATGCCAATGTTCAATATAACTGTCAAAATATGTTACAATATAACGTGAACTTTCAATATAACTGTCAAAATATGTTACAATATAACGCCAATGTTCAATATAACTGTCAAAATATGTTACAATATAACGCCAACGCTCAATATGACTGTAAAAATATGTTACAATATAACGCCAACGTTCAATATGACTGTCAAAATATGTTACAATATAACGCCAACGCTCAATATGACTGTCAAAATATGTTACAATATAACGCCAATGTTCAATATGACTGTCAAAATATGTTACAATATAACATCAACGTTCAATATGACTGTCAAAATATGTTACAATATAACGCCAATGTTCAATATGACTGTCAAAATATGTTACAATATAACGCCAATGTTCAATATAACTGTCAAAATATGTTACAATATAACGCCAACGTTCAATATAACTCAAAATATGTTACAATATAACACCAACGTTCAATATGACTGTCAAATATGTTACAATATAACGTCAACTTTCAATATAACTGTCAAAATATGTTACAATATAACGTCAACGTTCAATATAACTCAAAATATGTTACAATATAACATCAACTCAATATGACTGTCAAAATATGTTACAATATAACATCAACGTTCAATATGACTGTCAAAATATGTTACAATATAACGCCAACTTTCAATATAACTCAAAATATGTTACATTATAACATCAACGCTCAATATAACTGTAAAATATGTTACAATATAACGCCAACGCTCAATATAACTGTCAAAATATGTTACAATATAACGTCAACGTTCAATATAACTGTCAAAATATGTTACAATATAACGCCAACGTTCAATATAACTGTCAAAATATGTTACAATATAACGTCAACGTTCAATATAACTGTCAAAATATGTTACAATATAACGCCAACTTTCAATATAACTCAAAATATGTTACAATAAAACATCAACGTTCAATATAACCATCAAAATATGTTACAATATAACGCCAACGCTCAATATGACTGTCAAAATATGTTACAATATAACGCCAACGTTCAATATAACTGTCAAAATATGTTACAATATAACGCCAACGCTCAATATGACTGTCAAAATATGTTACAATATAACGTCAATGTTCAATATAACTCAAAATATGTTACAATATAACGTCAACGTTCAATATAACTGTCAAAATATGTTACAATATAATGTCAACGTTCAATATAACTCAAAATATGTTACAATAAAACATCAACGTTCAATATAACCATCAAAATACGTTACAATATAACGCCAACGTTCAATATGACTGTCAAAATATGTTACAATATAACGCCAACGTTCAATATGACTGTCAAAATATGTTACAATATAACGCCAACGTTCAATATGACTGTCAAAATATGTTACAATATAACGCCAACGTTCAATATGAACTGTCAAAATATGTTACAATATAACGTCAATGTTCAATATAACTGTCAAAATATGTTACAATATAACGTCAAGTTCAATATAACTGTCAAACTATGTTACAATATAATGTTCAATATGACTGTCAAAATATGTTACAATATAACGCCAACGTTCAATATGACTGTCAAAATATGTTACAATATAACGCCAACGTTCAATATAACTGTCAAAATATGTTACAATATAACGTAAACTTTCAATATGACTGTCAAAATATGTTACAATATAACGTCAACGTTCAATATAACTCAAAATATGTTACAATATAACGTTCAATATAACTGTCAAAATATGTTACAATATAACGTCAACGTTCAATATAACTGTCAAAATATGTTACAATATAACGTCAATGTTCAATATAACTGTCAAACTATGTTACAATATAACGCCAACGTTCAATATGACTGTCAAAATATGTTACAATATAACGTCAATGTTCAATATAACTGTCAAAATATGTTACAATATAACGTAAACTTTCAATATGACTGTCAAAATATGTTACAATATAACGCCAACGCGTTCAATATGACTGTCAAAATATGTTACAATATAACGTCAATGTTCAATATAACTCAAAATATGTTACAATATAACGTCAACGTTCAATATAACTGTCAAAATATGTTACAATATAACGCCAACGTTCAATATAACTGTCAAAATACGTTACAATATAACGCCAACTTTCAATATAACTGTCAAAATATGTTACGATATAACGTCAACGTTCAATATGACTGTCAAAATATGTTACAATATAACGTCAATGTTCAATATAACTGTCAAAATATGTTACAATATAATGCCAATGTTCAATATAACTGTCAAAATATGTTACAATATAACGTCAACGTTCAATATAACTGTCAAAATATGTTACAATATAACGTCAACGTTCAATATAACTGTCAAACTATGTTACAATATAACGCCAACGCTCAATATGACTGTCAAAATATGTTACAATATAACGTCAATGTTCAATATAACTGTCAAATATATGTTACAATATAACGCCAACTTTCAATATAACTGTCAAAATATGTTACAATATAAACTCAATATAACTGTCAAAATATGTTACAATATAACGCCAACGTTCAATATAACTCAAAATATGTTACAATAAAACATCAACGTTCAATATAACTCAAAATATGTTACAATATAACGCCAACGTTCAATATAACTGTCAAAATATGTTACAATATAACGCTCAACTTTCAATATAACTCAAAATATGTTACAATATAACGCCAACGCGTTCAATATAACTCAAAATATGTTACAATATAACGTCAACGTTCAATATAACTCAAAATATGTTACAATATAACGTCAACGTTCAATATAACTCAAAATATGTTACAATATAACGTCAACGTTCAATATAACTGTCAAAATATGTTACAATATAACGCCAATGTTCAATATAACTCAAAATATGTTACAATATAACGTCAACGTTCAATATGACTGTCAAAATATGTTACAATATAACGTCAATGTTCAATATAACTGTCAAAATATGTTACAATATAACGTCAACGTTCAATATGACTGTCAAAATATGTTACAATATAACGTCAACGTTCAATATAACTGTCAAAATATGTTACAATATAACGCCAACGTTCAATATAACTGTCAAAATATGTTAAAATATAATGCCAATGTTCAATATAACTGTCAAAATATGTTACAATATAACGTAAACTTTCAATATAACTGTCAAAATATGTTACAATATAACGTCAACGTTCAATATAACTGTCAAAATATGTTACAATATACGCCAACGTTCAATATAACTCAAAATATGTTACAATATACGCCAACGCGTTCAATATGACTGTCAAAAATATGTTACAATAAAACATCAACGTTCAATATAACCATCAAAATACGTTACAATATAACGTCAACGTTTAATATAATCGTCAAAATATGTTTCAATTTAACGCCAACGTTCAATATAACCGTAAAAATTTTCCAATGTAATGTCAATGTTCAATATAACTCAAAATGTTACAATATAACACCAATGTTCAATTTAACTGTCAACATGGTTGTTACAACACAACATCGTTGTAAAATATAACTGTTAAAATAAAACATCAACATCCAACATATCTGTCTATATGCTGTAACAATATAACATCAATGTCCAGTTTAACTGAAGATAATGTAATGATGTATGCAGTGTAACAATCTTTCAGTGCTCATGTGCTTGTGTGTGTGTGTGTGTGTGTGTGTGTGTGTGTGTGTGTGTGTGTGTGTGTGTGTGTGTGTGTGTGTGTGTGTGTGTGTGTGTGTGTGTGTGTGTGTGTGTGTGTGTGTGTGTGTGTGTGTGTGTGTGTGTGTGTGTGTGTGTGTGTGTGTGTGTGTGTGTGTGTGTGTGTGTGTGTGTGTGTGTGTGTGTGTGTGTGTGTATGTGTGTGTGTGTGTGTGAGAAGCAGCTCTGTGAAAGGCACATTAGGCGCCTCACCAGAAATGCGGCTGTGCATGAGCTTGGCTCAAATCACCTCATGGTCAGAACGCCTGTTTGTTAAGGAAACGCGGGACTGAGAGTGAACGAAACACTGTCAGAAAGTGGGCGCTGTGCATTTTAAAGTGTTGCTGTGTAAATGAAGCGGCTGTATGTTAATATTAAGATTACTATTAATCAAACAACAATATTTGCAAGAAACATTCACAGGTGTTCACTTGTTTCTTTACTTAATCAATGTTTACTTAATTCAGACATACTTGAAAGCCATTTTAATTTGTTAACATTTATAGTAATATTTAACAGGAAATGATGAAGCAGAAGCTCTATCCCATCACTGACCCGTGTGTGTGTTCTGTCAGGGTCTATAACAGGACACTCTGTGTTTACACTGAGCAGATCTCCGTCTTTCTGCTTTTCACATTACCCATCAGCCCCTCCTCTCTACTCCTCCTCAGCCAATGACCCTGATGGAGGAGAAAGAGGCCAGGATGCCCCGCCCACCAGCCCGCCGCACACACCAAATAACAGACCTTGTTTCATTGCTGCGCCCTGAACACCTGCAAAACTTTCAGAGGAAAAAAAAGAACAAGTGAGTGAGTGAGTGAGAGAGAAACGAGTATGTTTGAACACAGCAGCCAGACAAAAGCCTTTCATGAGAGGGCACTTCTGTGGGAAAAACTCCTCGCAGTGTCCGGTTACATTCCTGTCTGTCTGTCTCTCTCTCGCTCTCTGCTTCTTTAAACTACAACGTAAGAGTGCATTTCACAGAGTATGTCAAGAGCAGGTCATGAAAATTACAGAAACAATACATTTTGCTTGGAGGAAATTAAAAACATTTTAAATTGTGATTTTCATGGCAATTAAATACATTTACCCCCCATATTCTTATAACTAGTATGCATCCATTTTTATTTAACTTTTAATTTGAGTTTTTTGTCAAAACTATTATTCACAGTTGTGATTCTCATTAGAATTCATTACTGGAATACATAAAAAATACTGTAGTGTTATATATATATATATATAAAGGCAAGGTTGTATTTAATATCATTTAAATAAATAATCATAATTTATTTTACTATTTGATGTGGTTAATTGGCCACAATTCTAATTACAATGTTGCAAAAACATGAAAAATATTATTGATATACAAATGTTTTTGCAAATTTTATAAAATTTTACATAGTAAAAATTGCAGACACGTTACAATGGTGAGAATTTGAGTTAAATGTGTTTAGTTTGAATGGATTTAGTGTCACAATGTCAAAAGAATTATAATTTTTAAATGCAAAATATACTTTTCTCTTTTTAATTTAGCACAAATCTGACCTGGACGTGTTTTTTTGGGCAAATTCACTTGTAAAACTAAAGAAATGCAATGGAGAAAAAAAGCAGAATATTATAATTAGCGAATATTTCTCTGCTGTCGGTCTCATATGATGTATAAAGCGTGTAACCCCAGCGGGTTTGGTTTCTGCTCTACGTGTCACGACACACACGAAAAGTAAACAGCTTCTTAAATACATATTTATTGGATAATTAGGGCTGTAATTGGTTCAAGCTGTAACGAGATGGACGTTAAACCAGCAACTGCAGCAAAAATTAGCACTTGGAAAAACAGTAGCACGTACTGCCCACACTGCGAGAGTGAGAAAAACACACACACACACACACACACACACGTGAAATGTACATAAACAAACACATAAAACACACAAGTGCTTTCTACGATTGCAAATGGGTGCACACACACATACACACACGCGCATGCATGCATGCAAACGGCAGCCATAACCAAAGCATTGATGGAATGGAATGTCAATGGCGTCACAGATGCACACACACACACACACACACAAACACACACATACACACTGCCAGATGTTCAACTGCCTTTTAGGAAAACCAAGACAAGAAATCTCCTCTTACACACACACAAACAGCAGATAATCCGAAAGCTTCAACATGACACTTCCTGAAATTCCACTCATGCACGACAACAAGAAAATAACTGCAGGAATGTCACTGCTAAATAAAGCTTCTTTTGCTTAATAGAAAAGTTTCAACGGTTTAAAGGTACACTATGTAACTTTTTTTGTTCCAAATTTAAATGAGTCAATACATCATCATCATCAAATCCTTCCAAAATGGACGTTTTTGTCTTACCCTGACTCACTATGGTAAGCCTGTAAGTGTTTATATTTTAGACATGACATGCGTCACTCGCCCGTGTGTGTCTCATCATATCCGTAAATTAAGAAAAGTTGCTCCGCCACCTTTGACGTGTGTCTGGTATTGGAGTGGCTTAGGTTAGCTGTCACAACAAGCGAGAAAGGTTAACATTGAGCTAGAGATGCATGATGCAACACAATATATCGGCCACCATATCGATATAGGACGATGTACACTATATTGCCAAAAGTTTTGGGACGCCTGCCTTTACATGCGCATGAACTGAAACCAAAATGGCGCCGCCGTGTTCGACGCTGTTCAGGTCGCTCCGCTAAGACTTTGCTTTTATTTATTATTCTACTCTCTTTTATTCTCTATTTTTCCAACGGATCATCTGCTTTGATCTGTTACGACAGCGAAACACTTCTGGAAATTGGTTACCGCTACACTGACCTGTTTCAGGACACTTTCTCCAATCTTCCATCTGAGATTCGCCGGGATGCCGAGTTGAACAATGGCCACTCGAGTCGTCGGCGAAGATTCAAAAACACCGCGGAAACGCGCTGGGATCCAACAGACTGAGAAAAGAGCATTCAGTCCTCCTCTCCGAGCATTCTGCTCGCAAATGTCCAATCCTTGGAGAATAAGATGGGCGATCTTAGAGCCAGGATAAGTTTTCAACGGGACATGAGAGACTGTAACATCTATTGTTTGTCAGAAACATGGCTCACTTCGCGGTCCCGGATACAGCCGTGGCGCCGTCCGAGAACTTCTCTGTTTTTCGGATGGACAGAACAGCGATACCGGTAAATCCAAAGGCGGTGGAGTGTGTTTCATGATCAACAAGAAATGGTGCGATCCTAGGAACATCTCCATTCTTTCGCGATCCTGCTCGCCTCACTTGGAACATTTAACAATAATTTGCCGTCCATTCTATCTGCCGAGGAGTTTTCCTCGGTCATCGCCACTGCCGTTTATATTCCACCACAGGCAGACACGGGGCTGGCATTATCTGGCCTCCATGATGTGACCAGCGGCTTTATAAACAAACACCCCGGCGCTGCTTTCATCGTCGCGGGTGATTTTAACAAAGCAAACTTAAAGAAAGTATTGCCAAACTTTCACCAGCATGTCTCCTGCCCCACACGAGGAGCAAACACACTGGATCATTGCTACTCTCCGTTTAAGAACGCCTACAAAGCTCGTTCACAGCCAGCTTTTGGCAAATCGGACCATGCCGCCATTTTCCTCACGGAATATAAACAGAGGCTCGTTCAAGAACCCCGGTGAGGAGGGATGTTAACGCTGGTCATCCCATTCAGAGTTCGCGCTACAGGCAGCTCTTGATGGCGTCGACTGGGACATGTTTCGCGCGAGTTCTGATGGCGTCAGCGAGTTCACGGATGTGGCGCTCTGCTTTATCAACACACTGACAGAGCAAGCCACACAAACAATAACTGTAACGTCCTTCCTAATCAGAAACCGTGGGTGGACAGTTCCGCGCTGCAGTAAACACACGCACTGCAGCCTATAATGCCGGTCTCCTAACAGGGGATATGAGGAGTACAAAGCATCATGTTACGCCCTCCGGCGCGCCGTCAAAGCCGCAAAGCTCCGTTATAAAGACCGAGTGGAATCTCATTTCCAACTCAACGACTCTCGGCGGATGTGGCAGGGACTTAGGACCATCTGTGCTTTTGGAACTAAATCCTCTGCAGAGGTGAGAGCTGATCCGTTGCTTGTGAAGCGAGTTAAACTCTTTCTACGCTCGCTTTGATTGTAATCGCGGCAGCGCGACTCCGCCCAGTGACGCGTCAGAGAGAGTCCCTCAGAGCAGCAACAGTCACGTGATCTCTGTCTCGGAGGACGAGGTTCGGAGGGCACTCAAGCGTGTGGATGTCAGGAAAGCTCCTGGGCCAGATGGTATTTCAGGTCGTGTTCTACGGTCCTGTGCTGATCAGCTCGCTGGGCTCTTTACATCCATATTTAATGAGTCCCTTGCTACATCTGTTGTCCCCACCTCCTTCAAAAAATCCACCATCATCCCTGTACCTAAGAACAGTAAACCCTCTTGCCTAAATGACTATCGTCCAGTGGCTCTCACATCTATAGTCATGAAGGTCTTTGAGAACTCATCAAAAACAACATTTGCTCCTCCATTCCTGACACTTTGGACCCTCTTCAGTTTGCCTATCGTCCCAATAGATCGACTGAAGATGCCATCTCTCACGTCCTTCACTCCTGCCTTACTCACATCGACAGCAAAGTGGGAACTATGTCAGGCTGCTATTTATTGACTATAGCTCAGCCTTTAACACCATAGTTCCCATTAAGCTAACACACAAACTCCTGGATCTCGGCCTGAATTCTTCTCTCTGCCTCTGGATTGAAGATTTCCTCACTGGCAGACCCCAGGCGGTGAGAGTAGGCCAGTTCACCTCCACCTCCATCACCCTGAGTGTGGGAGCTCCACAGGGCTGTGTGCTGAGTCCCCTGCTCTACTCTCTCTACACCCATGACTGTTTGTCCACACACAGCTCCACCACTATCATCAAGTTTGCTGATGATACTGTTGTCCTGGGTCTCATTTCCAACAACAATGAGGCGGCATACTTGGACGAGGTGGAGCAACTGACATCATGGTGCCAGGACAACTGTCTCTCTCTGAATGTTAGCAAGACCAAAGAACTGATTGTGGACTTCAGGAAGAGACAGCAACGGTCATACTCCCCTCTCATGATCAGCGGGACACCGGTAGAGAGAGTGAACAGCTTCAAGTACCTGGGTGTGAACATCTCCGAGGACCTGACCTGGACTGCACACATCCAGGCTCAGGTGAAAAAGCCAGGCAAAGACTGTACCACCTGCGCCAGCTGAGGAAATTCAGGGTCTCACCAGCTATCCTGAAAACTTTCTATCGAGGCGATAGAAAGTGTCCTGACTCAGTGCATCACAGCGTGGTACGGGAACAGCACCAGTCATGACTGCAAAGCCCTGCAAGAGTTGTGCGCTTATCCGGCGCATCTCAGGGTCAGCTCTCCCGCCTCTGCAGGACATTTACACCAAACGCTGCAGAGGTAGAGCTGCTAATATCATCAAAGACATTAACCACCCTGCAAAATCCCATTTCACCCCACTGCCATCTGGTAACGCTTTCGGAGCCTGATGGCAAAACTGAAAGACTCAGGAGGAGTTTCTTTCCCCAGGCCATCAGACTCCTGAACTCAGTCACGTGACTTCACTTCACCCCGCACACACATAAACATCCAGTTTAACATTAACATCCACATACTGTCATTGCACTGCACTTTATGTTCTATTGTTACTGTGTAACAGCCTGTTATAAACCTGTTTGCACATTATACTTCTGTTTGCACATTACATTATACCTATTGTTTGCACATTATACTTTATATATATATTTTTATCTCCTACTTGATTATTTATAACTCTACATATGTTTAGTACTTTTTTATTCTATTTTTATTCTATTTCTATTTTAATTTCCTCCTTGTGTTTTCTTGTAACTGTTATTTGCACTGTCTTTAGAGCGGACCTGTTTACATTTCACTGCCAAGTTATATATTCTGTATATAATTGTGTATGTGACAAATAAAACTCTTGAATCTTGAATCTTAGTACCTAGTATTGTCCATGTGTATCCGTAGGGTTTAATATGGACCCTTTGCAGCTCTAACAGCGTCAACTCTTCTGGGAAGGCCTTGTACACAAGGTTTAGGAGTGTGTTTATGGGAATTTTAACAAACCATTCTTCTAGGGAGTGCATTAGTGAGAGGTCAGGCACTGATGTTGGGCCAGAGAAGGCTGCAGCTCATGATCTCAGCTCTCATTCATCCCAAAGGCTATTCTATCGGGCTGAGTCAGGACTCTGTGCAGGCCAGTCAAGTTCCTCCACCTCCTGCTGATCGCTCATCCATGTCTTTACTGGAGCGCTTTGATACTGGAGCGCAGTCATGTTGGGACAGGAGAATTAGTCCCAAACTGTTCCCACAAAGTTAGGAGCACTGAAATTGTCTACAATGTCTTGGTGAAGCATTAAGAGTTCCTTTCACTGGGACAGAGATAAACCCAACCCCTGAAAAACAACCCCACCGATTCCTTCCCCCTCCAGAGAAGCAAACGTAGATAACTTGGCATTCAATGCGGTCAGGCAAGTCCTGTTCTCTGTAACATAAACCAGGCTAGTCCATAGTCCAGGCTATTAAGAATGTGGATTTAGATTTTATCAGTTAACATATTACACTGTATTGGCTATCAAATATAAGAATGTAACATCGATTATCATATTCTGCCATAAGGGATATTTCAGGCCTATTTGGGCTCAAAGCTAAATGAACTACCTAATTTATAGGAATTTTGTCAGGAGTCTATTTTACGCATCACTGTAAATGATCTGCCTCTAGCGTTGATAATTTTGTAACTATCAACCTGCAGCGATATTAACATCTTGGCGGAATAGTGAAACACTCATTTAATAGCCAGGTAACTTAGATCGCAGTTCAAGCACATTAAAACCATACATAACACGAGAACACTTATTCTTTAATTTATAAACACAGCTTCATTGATTACTTCTAACAATGAAAACTAGAATCTAATAAAACAAACATACAATACGCGCGGGCACTATCCTATTGTGTGCAGAGGGAATTTAAAAGACAACCGTTTATCCCGCCCCTGGGATTGAGTCCTGCCAACAGTGAGATTCCAGACCAAACATCTTGATGCGGGTCTGGCTTGTCAGGCTAGGTATCACCCATTTTTAAACAAATGCAAAACAGAGGAGAGTCTGCTAGAGAAAACAGAAAGAGACAGAGCTCGTAATAAAACAAGAATCAACATCAGCTTGGCTTTTCTGAGATGGTGGGAACTGAGGGATTTGTTGTAAAACCTTTCCATTTAAACTGGTTATATATCTTAAGGTTCGTAGTGAATGTTTTATGAGTGGTAGTATGAACATATTCATCCGCACAAAGCACCAAAGCACACCAAACTGTGTTTGGGTTAGGGTTAGGTTATGCAAAATGAATGCAGTTTTTGTTTTTTAAAAGTTACATAGTGTATGTTTAAATAGTTATGGAGCAATTAAGAAAAATACTTAACATAAAACATGATTGGTTGAACATACAATGTTCTAACTCAAATAGTCACTCCATAGCAAGTCTGCCACAATATAGTACAACATTATTGATGAAATGAACTGCTCGCAGTTGTGATTATCTACATAAAAGGAGAGAAACAAGACCAGATGAACATGGATCATGGAAACACCCAAGACTCCATCTCGACTGCATGAACATTTCTGCGCACATTTTGACCAAATGCACATTGAACAGATTCATCCCTTCTTTCTCAAACGATTCTGCATGTTTGACCCTTTTCCCACGTCAAATAAGGACGGATGTCCAGGTGCATCAGGAAAACTGCAACTTTTCATATTTTCATATAAACAATATCCAAACATATCCAAAACTCCATGTGATGACATACAGTATATTTAAAACAAACAGAATCTTTTGGCATTCTAGATAAACATTTGATGATGAAAGAAGCATGACGCCTAGCGAATATGTTAACTCTGTATACAAATAAAACATCATCAGTGAAACCTCCAATACCACACACACACACTTCAACCTCTGGCACAGATGACATCACACACACACACACGAGAGACATGCTAACATTAGCCTCTGTCGCTGCTCAATTATGGCAGCCATTACAGTGGCACATCTTACAGCGGCACACTTGACAATATCCAAACAAGTCAGCTGTTTTAATTAAAAGTTCTCCGTTTCAGCGTGCACCTCACCTGCCGTGTTAATTACACACAGTGCTGCTGTTCTTCTGCCTTTATTTTCAGACGGCTAATTATACTTTTTTGAGTCTCTTCACCTTCACTGCTATGAGCAGGTGCGACGAGAAAACAAGGTGTGCTGTTCCCACCCCTGCACGGAAAATCACGGGGATCCGTTGAGGACAAGACCACTTGTTAACACAGGGGAGAATGTTCCTGCTCAGAGGCTGGGCTTTCAGAGCTCGTGAGACGTAATGGAGTTCTCAGTTACACCTCATTTAGGAACTGAATTCATCACAGATGTTTCTCTTAAAAACCTGCACTGACAATCATGAAGCTTCATTAGGGGAAAGAGTTCATTCAATGATATTTCATTGCTCAGAAGCTGCTCTTTCATAACTTGTGAGACTTAAATGCAGTGTTGGGGAGCAACTAGTTACATGTAACTAGATTATGTAATTTAATTACAAAATAAATGTAACTGTAATTAAAATTACAATAACTTGTGAAAATGTTAATGATTACAAAGAGATAATCTGAATATTTTCTTAAAATCTAGGATATGTTGAATAATATTAATTTGTTGCATTGTCTGTTTTTGATGTGCACAATGCCTCCTGACATTTAAAG
The DNA here is from genome assembly GCA_023029165.1 of Gobiocypris rarus. Taxonomy (NCBI): domain Eukaryota; kingdom Metazoa; phylum Chordata; class Actinopteri; order Cypriniformes; family Gobionidae; genus Gobiocypris; species Gobiocypris rarus. Next base: position 38,867,758 of record CM040930.1, on the reverse strand, counting down.
GCCGCTTAGTAAAGCAATGCTTTTGATTGGTTCTCTTGTTCGAATTAATTAATCCACATTGCCGCTGAAAGCTTTACACTACAACCGGTCTGATGCTGTGTTCACACCAAAAGCGAATAGAGCGCCTGGAGCGAGTGATTTCCATGTTAAGTCAATGGAAAGGCGGGCTGATTCTCGTGCGAGGGGATCGAGGGCTCCGAGCTTGGACTTTATCCCAAACCCAGAGCTCTGTCCCGTATCGCAGACCGAGAGTGAGGAACAGGGCGGCGGAGGGATGCAGAAAACTGTCTAGGTAACTTTGTGAGTCGGCTCTTGGCTGTGTATTCCTCCTCTCACGCTGATTAGATTGACCAATTGAACGTGCTCCTCACAAACGTTGTTTATAAAACATAATTTTAGCTTGAATTCTGCAATCTCACGAGATGAAGACATGTACGAGGCTGACAATTAGCTGAACATGTACTAGTTGAATTAGTGACACTTGGCCTACATTTGAATATGGCAATATTCCTTGAACGCGCGTCTATTTATCTTCAAATGCACGGTTTATAAGCGCCTCCAATTCGCTGTGGATGGATTCAAGATGTTCAAGCGTCCAACTAGAAGCGACAGACGTGAATTTGACGCTCTATTCGTGTTTGATGTGAACCCATCATGAGAGTTTCCACCATGGCGAGTGATAAAATCTGTTCCAATGCTGAAAATTTTGAGAGTAGTAGTTACATTACTTTAACTCTTTCATTACTTTAACTCATTACTTTAAAGTTGCCAGCCACCGCCAGGGTTTTTGACCATTTTCACCAAAATTTTATAGCACATGGAATATTTTGTTTTATGAATATCTGAGCATGCAATATCAAAAGAGCTGACACTCTTCTTTTTAAAAACAAAAAACAAATGTTTTATTCTAGCTTTATGCATTCATTTTTTATCAACACTTGAATACGGGTAAGTTTCAGTAAAAAGCAACATTTTGAACAAAAAGCTGAGAAAATCAAGTTTTTGTCAAAGACTGCATCCAGATCAGATTCAGAGATGATCAAACACAGATCGAGTCGATCAACACCTCTAATGCTTCAGTCCTGTAGCTCCTGGGTCCACATCTCATGCAGTGACATTTGATTTATATGATGTTTAATGTTGATGATCAGGTTATTTTGCATCTGCTTACATGCGATCGCTTGCTTTACTGCATCTACGTGTGTTTTGATCAGGAGATTCTGTACTCATTCAGGAGATGCGTAATAGCGCCCCCTAGCGTCTGACAGTGAAAACACGGAAATACGGAAATACGGAAATTCTGTGTTTGGCCTGGAAGCGTTTTTTCACAAATAATGTAAAATTCTGTGTTTGGCGGAGATAATAAAGTAATTGAAATAGCTACACTACTTTAAATAGGGTAACTTGTAATCTGTAACCTTTTACATTTCCAAAATATCCTTCCCAACACTGCTTAACCCCTAGAAGTCTGCACAGTTTTGGGGCCCTTTAGAAGTTGACATGCTCTGACATTTGTGCTTTTCCCAGGTGCTTATAAACATATCAACGGCAAAAGTGTCATTGCACTGTATTCAGCACAAACTGGGCTACCATAATATGTGAGCAACATGTATGTACATGCTTGTATTTTTGAGACAATAGCGGTTATACGTGACTTTTCAAGTCAATGAGTTAAGCCCACAAAAAAACACAATAGATATGTGTCCAAAAGACGTTTGACTAATGGGTGGTGTTTCCTAGAGTTTCTGTATCAAACTGATGTGAGAATCATTGTGCCAGCTCATTCACATAAAACAATATATTAATGTTAAAGGTGTGAATGATCATGAATAATGCTGTGATTTACACCTGAGGAGACAATAGAACCACATAATGAGCGGAAACGGAGAATCACCTGAAGTATTCAACTTTGTCTCAGATGTTTCTGACAATCATGAAGTTTCATAAAGGCAAAGAGTTAAGTTGTTAAAATATCATTGCTCATAAATTGGGTAACTTAAGAGACTTAAATGAAACATAACCAAGACTCATCTTAAGCATTCAACATTGTCAGATTTGTTTCCCAAAACTTTGCTGACAATCATGAAGTTCAATAAAGGAAAGAGTTAATTCAATCAAATGTTATTGCTCAGAAGTTGCTCTTTCATAACTTGTGAGACTTAAATGAGACATAACTGAGAATCACATTAAGTCACATTTGAGTTCATATTGAGATCTCTGACTTTGGATTGCAAATCTGCGCCCAGTTTGAGACATTGTTGAGATCCCTCCTGAAACACACGTGAGATTACTGGGGTCTCTTCCCCATTTCAGTAGAAGTCTCCATTTGTTCTCACTGCTGTCTTGGAGAAACATTTGAGACGTAAAAGAGAGTCTTTTTTCTTTTGTGTGCCTTTGCAGTGCGTTTCAACAGCGCCGTCATCATGGGAACATTCAGGAACCTGTTTGAAAAGGTCATTGTGAACGGCAGTGTAAGATGCGTGTTTCCCATGAATCGTCATTACCCACAATGCACTTTGGTCCCATTGTTGTTTCATAAGGGTGTTGAATCATGGACAGTAGCGTCTTTAGTCTCAGGCCGTATTTTAACTCCGGATCAGAAATGACCGTCCAGTTCAGACGTCTTTGTGCAATACAAATAAAGCAATAACATTCAATTACATGGATGTGAACGGATTGAACTGGATCGCTGGACCTCCTTAACCGAACCCGACAGATGGAAAGCGAACTATATTACCCATCACAGGACGAAACTGCACCAGATTAGATCGACCTGGACTCGACTATCTGAACTAAACAAGACTCCATAAATAGACAAACCACAACGACCAAATCTAACATTAAGCGAAGGTGAAAAGCAGCCTGCGTTCCACTCAGGAGACCAGCACACAAAAACAGGAAGTAGCTCTGCCTGCACTTCCTTACAGACATCAGCGTCTCTGGCCAAAACAACACGAGCGCGGCTCATTCGGCCTTCAAAATCAACCTGTTTATCAGACGCTTGGCATGAACATCCGCTTTTATCTCCTTTAACTGTACTTATATTTTCCTGTTGATGGCTTTTTTACTTGTGCAAACTTCAGCAGGGTTTGCTGGGAAGATAAAACATCATAACACTTTGCATAATAAACACAAAATAATATAAAAACACATCAAATAATAACAATAATAATTCTTAAATCAGTATTTTTGTCTTGTTTTCCAGAGAAGGATATGTGAATATCCTTAAAGAGGCGAACATTTTAAAAGATTGTATGTATTTTTTGTATTTATTTATATGTATTTTATTTATTAGATTTATGCTTAAAAAAAAAATTCTCCATAAAAAAATGTTTTGATAAATTTTAATAAAAAATAAATAAAATAAATAATAAAAAAGTAAATAGAAAATCTACCTTAATTAAGAATGTTAAATAATAATAATAATAATAATAATAATAATAATAATAATAATAATAATAATAATAAATTAATCTACATAGTTTAAGGATGTAAAATAATAATGATAATACAAGAAATATAATAAATCTACTTTGTTTAAGGATGTCAAATAGTAATAAATAAAATAAATAAATAATACATTTTAAATCCATCTTCTTTAAGGATGTCTAATAATAATAAATAAATAACAATAAAACAATTAAATCTACTTTGTTTAAGGATGTCAAATAATAATTAAAAAATATAAATAAATCTGTATTGTTTAAGTATGTCAAATAATAATAAATACATACTAATAATAAATAATAAATCTATCTTGTTTAAGGATGTTACATAATAATAAATAATAATAAAAAATAAAAAATAATAAATCTTCCTTTTTAATGGATGTCAAATAATAATAAATTGATAATAAATAGTAAATCCATCTTGTTTATGTCAAATAATAATAAATAATAATAAAAATAATAAATCTGTATTGTTTAAGTATGTCAAATAATAATTAAAAATAATAAATAAATAATAAATATATCTTGTTTAAGGATGTTAAATAATAATAATAATAAAAATAAATAAAAAATCTTTCTTGTTTATGGATGTTAAATAATAGTAATAAAAATAATAATAATAAATCTTGTTTAAGTATGTTAATAACAATAATAATACAATACGCAGTAAATCTACCTTGATTAAAGATTGGTTAATTGAAAAAGACTAAAGTACTGATTATTTAATTGCATATAATATTTATTATTTAGAAAGAAATGCATTGAGCCTTAAAGTGTTCAGTCAGCATGAAACTCATGAAAACAGGGCAGGGTTTAATTAGACACTTTCTGAAATGAAAATATCGTCAGAGAGGCGGAGCCAGTTATTACATGTGAAGGAAGACAGTGTTCTCTTCCTGAGATCATACGGATGGACATTCACAGGAACACAGGAGCATGAATTAGGAGTGGGCTTTGATTGGATGACCCGGCCGCACCACAGGCTCCGACATGACATAAGAGCTAATCAACATGCAGCGCCTGATGCGTCTGCACCCTTCCCTTCTCCAGCAGCTCAAGCACAAATGGGTTTAAGAGCCGTTTCCAGGCCAAACAACCCAGACCAGCCTTATCAAAGCAGCGCAGAGATAAAAAGCAAGAAACATATTCACAAACACAGACATTTAATCACAAAGGAAGTGGGCTACAGGACACAACAATGTCAACAGAAAGAGGATCAGCCAAAAGCATGGTGGGAAACGAACTCTGCTGACGTAACTCTGGAGGACACGGAGACCGGGGCAAACAAGTTATAAACAAGAGGAGCTATTGTGCGTTCGGAGGCCGTGAGGGGACAATCCGTCATGATTATGACACTCAAATAATGCATGTTTATTAAGGTTTAATAAGGGCAATATCCACCCGGAATTGATTTCCACGGGTGTTTTTACCTTTCACTTCAACATCTGACAGATATGGGTCAGTGCGGAGCCTGCAGAATGCTATCAGTTATTAAATCTAATATATATACTACGGAAAATATGGGGAAATACCATTCCTGCTCACCAGGGATGCATTTATTGGATCAAAAATACTGTAAAAAATGTGAAATATTATTCTTATGTAGCTCAGCTGTTCTCTGTGTGAATGTATAGTTCAGTGTGATTTATATCCAGTGATCAAAGCTGAATTTATCATCATTTCTCCAGTCTTCAGAGTCACATGACCCGTCACTCTGATTATCATTTATGATTATCCTCAGTGCTGAAAACAGTTCATATGGTTGTGGAAACCCCGATACACTTCCATTTATATGAGTAACGGGAAAACAAAGAAAAGATATTAATAGTTTTATTCATCAAGGACACATTCAACTGATCAAAAGTGACACTTAAGACAATGACAAAGTTACAAAAGATTCGATTTCAAATAAAACCGTTCCTTTGAACTTTCTATTCATCAAATAATACTGAAAAATAATGCTTTCCACAGGAATATGAACGGGTTTCAACACTGATAATAATAATAATAAGAGCTATTGTAAATAATTGAGCACTAAAAATACAATCATGTGACACTGAAGATGATAAATTCAGCTTTGATCACAGGAATATATTCAGATTTATGATGTTTTACTGTAGTTTCCATCAAATAAACGCAGCCTTGGTGAGCAGAAAAAAAAAATTTGACAGGTAGAGTATAATCCAGAATATTATGAAATTGATCAAATTCACAACGGGGCTTTTTTTGTTTCGGTTCCCCATTTTAAAGCACATTTGTATGAGTTTCGGTGCCATTTTGGTCTTTTTTGACTCTCTTCACTGCGAGTGAATTTGGGACAGATGGCATAAAGTGCAGTCAGCGCAGGAGAACAAAAGGAGCAGAGCTGGAGATCCTCGTCACTGTTCTCCGTTAAACACCTTGCATGTTTAGTCTCTGCGTGTATTGACAGATCAGTACGGCACAAGAGGAAGGTCATCTGGGGACTCGAGCGCAGCGTTCACAGTGAGATCCTCTTCCGATGGACAGCACAGCGCTGACCTAACGCTGCCGCTCCGGAGCAATGATGCCACAGCGTTCGGAGAAAAGCAGCACTTCAAGAGGGCCTCATATTTCCATGTGCATTCAGTTTAGAGGATATGAATGCATGAAGATTCATACAGATTACTGTCAGAATGTGCTCAGTGTTTATCTGAGAAACTCTCAATCAGCTCAAATTCATTCATACATAATATAGAATTCTGAATATTTAGCATCGATTTAGTTCATATTTTATCATTTTAAGAATTATTATATGAATATGAGCATTACAAATATATAAGTATATGTATATTACATAATAACAATTAATAATTAATATTAATGTAATAATAATTACATATGATATATATATATATATATATATATATATATATATATATATATATATTATTAAATATAACTATATATTTTTAAAGCTCAAAGTCATGTAATGAGCATATATACATATTTAAATATGAATTCATTTATTTTTAAGGTCCATTATATAAATATGAGCATTCTAATATGTATTTTAGATAATACAAATGAACAATTACACACACACACACACACACACACACACACACATATATATATATATATATATATATATATATATATATATATATATATATATATATGAATATTTAGAATTAAAAAAAAATTTTTTAAGGATCATTATATGAATATGAGCATTAAAAATATATAATTATATACATATTTTACATAATAACAATTCATAATTATTATTTTTGATAGTATATACATATAAAATTAATGGTCATATGTAACGAGCATATTTGTAAATATGAATATATAATATGTTTGTTTGTTTATTTATTTTTAAGGTTTGTTATATGAATATAAGCATCAAAAGTATATTAATATGTATTTTACATAATTAGTAATAATTATTTATAATAATAATTACACACACACACACACACACACACACATATTTTGGGCCTCTAACCACTGCAGAACAATATGAAAATCATAACAGATGCATAAACGTGTCCAACACCCGGATCCAAAAAGAACCCAGCGCCTCCAGTCTTCAGAAGTGACCCTGCGAGAGAGGAACTGAACGTCCACTCACAAACACACCGACGGTCACTGATGTCAAACCGGGCACGTGTAAGATGACTTCAGGAGAGTCACACACACATCCTGAAAAGTTTAGCACTGGGACATTTCTCAGAACAACCCGAGAACCCTGACTATTATAAGCAGCCTCATTATTAGCATTAGATGGCATATTGTAGCACTAATATTGCTATTACAAGCTAAAACGCTCATTAATTCCTAATCTCGAGCACAATTAAAGGGTTTGATATTCCTCCGCATCTCTCCCCCTCGCCGCCTCGGCTGCTTTTCCGCCGTCGTTCTGCTCGCTAAGAGAAAGACAAAGACGCTCGGAGAGGTGCCGGATTGTGGGAGGAGAAATCTTCTTCTCTCTCTTCATCTGTGCGCTTAATGCAATCGCTGCGTTTGACTGACAGGCATAACCAAAACAGAGCGATGCAAATAGCAGCACCACGCAGTCAGGCTTTGCGCCCGGCACTTTTTCCGGCGCGTTATTAAAATAACCCCACTTTTCAACGTGGCTTAATAAGCTACGGCTGTTACCAGAACAAACGCACGGGCCTATCAGCCGTTAGCCGAATCCTCTCGAACGCCAGAGACTGGCACCAGAAAACGGGCACGATAGATAATGCATAAATTTAGCGCCGTGCCCACACGTTCTCATGAGTCGCGTGTTATTTATTTAATATGCCTTCTTCTCGTTCCCCTCAACGGTTCACACTTTATGAAACATTTCCTAGTGATTCCAAGCCAAATGCATGGCAAGTTGCATGGCAACAGACTAGCTGTAGTTTGCAGACCCCCCTCCGTCCTTCTGCCCGACTTTCCAACAGCGTAAAACTGCGGCACAATCCAGGCGAAAGCGCAGGATCTGAGGGGCAAAGGAAGGGGGAAGGGGGCGGCATGCAAATTATCGAACCCTAAACAACACTCAAGTCTGAAGAAAACAATAGCAGCCATTGAACACATGAAGACACACTGGGCCACGACACCGACTGCACTGACAAACGCTCTCTCAGCCCTCCATCTGTGCATTCACATCACGGCAGCAATGCTTTCTCTCTCTTTAAAGGAAAAGAAATGCATGCACGCATGCCGTGAAAAGCGTGCGCAGGAATGGGCAGTGCATTCCATATGTTGCACTGGTTTCCGTGCCGAATCCTCCTCCAGGGTCAAGGTCATTTATTTTTTTGTCGTTTCTAATTATTTATTTACTTGCTTTGGGTTTTTTTCCCCCTGCAGGAAACATTCATCAGAGGCGGAATTAAAATCAGCTCTCCTGCATCGGAAACAAACGACATTACAACCTGCGACGTAATAAAATGTCACGTTTTATAAAACAGGCACTTTAACAATACAAATCTCCACGGCCGCACGAGCCCTGCAGGTGTGCCGTCCGCACCGCACGAATTATGCATGAGTGTGTGTTTGTGCGGAAAACAAGCCGAACGCCGGCGTCTCAAACATCTGCCACAAAGCCAGACGCAAAACTCTCACAGCACATGAACTGTGACACACACTCACACACACCTGAAGAAGTTTGCCAGGTCAAAAAATACACCCCCTCCCCTTCACACACACACACACACTCTAACGCTCTGTGACAGCGACAGAGGCCGTAACACACGCATGACACCTTAAAAATAAAAAAACATGCTTGTGTTTGATTTCACATACTTGAGCCCGAGAAGTGTCCACTTCCCAGAGACGTCGGTCCGTTCTTCCCGCTGCTGACAGGAGGGGAAAACATCTACAAAACAATCATGACAACACATTAAAACTTTCACAAACACACCCAGAATGAGAGAGCACAAAACACACACCGGTTATTCCCTGCATTGTTTTACATCATAAATGCATGCATCATTTTACAGTTAATCTGATTAATAACACAGCCCTGGAACCGATGTGTCCCGAGCACACACACACACACACACACACACACACACACACACACACACACACACACACACACACACACACACACACACACACACACACACACACACGCGGCTGTCTGAATGCACACAGGATATTTTTGGCTTCATAAAAACACATTTCCTGAGTGAAAACTTCCCAAAAGGATGCACACAGGATGCACATTTAGCTCTTTTCTGACTTTTGACACTGAGGCATCATCATCATCATCATCATCATCATCAGTCCAACAGAATCTACTCTAATCTCAGAAATCCGAATGGAATTTCTGTCAGTAATCCTGATGGGATCAAACAAGAATCCTGTAAGATTTTCCTCTTCTTTGTCTTTAGAATTCCATTCGCGTTTGATCCCATCAGGAATATAATCACGAGACGTTCCATTCGAATGTTCAGAACATTCACATGAAAGAAAAGGAGAAATAAAACACAAGAAAAAGACTGAATAAAGTGGGATATACTACCATTGGTGTGGGGAACATTTTCAAATCGCTGTTTCGCATCTATAAGACAACAGAATTACTAATGCAACATCACATCTATCAAAAGCTTTTGCAACTTTCTGTCAGATTTCACAAATGCAATTTACGCGGCACAGTCAGTGCGCAAAAGTCATGTTAAAACACACATGTGCGCACAGAAACACAATGCAATGACAAAACCAAAGAAAGTGTGCTCATTGACCTGCGGCGCGGAGACGCGGAGTGACTTACCGCGCTGAAATCCAGCAGATCGCTCAGCTCTTTATCCGTCCCTAACGCGGCCATTCTCTGATGATGATGATGGTGATGATGATGGTGATGATGCATTTTTTAGAAATATCACATAAACCTAAAAACATGGAAACAGATCGCAATGAGAAAACACCCGATCAGGAGGAGCGTGTCTGATCTTCAGAAACACACACACACACACACACACACACACACGCGCTTGCGCGCTCTCTCTCTCTCTCACACACACACACACATACACACATGCACACACCGACCCACGATCGAGCCCCAAAAAATCCACTCGGCGTGAAAAAGAGACTGTGGATCAGAGGAACATTCTGCCACGAGGTGAAGCGGACGCGCAGGTGTCCGGTAGCGCGATCAGACGAACAAAGTCTCTCCAAGTGTCCCTCCGGCGCGCGGCTTCAGCAATCCCGATCAAGACAGCCGATCAATAACTGAGTGAGCACGGGGATTTAACACGCACTCAGCTCGCGCGTGGAGTGTTTTATTGACAGGACGGTGAAGTATCGTTCAGCTCGTCTTCGCTCGGCGCGCGTCGGATCAGCGCGCGCGTACGGCCACCTACCGCAGGAGCGCTTCATACAGACACACACACTCTGGAATACCGCGCGGAAAATCACAACTTTGCCTGACACAACCTCGTATTAAACGCTTGAAGCGCGTGAAGGCGGTTTGCTTTCCACTTTTAATAATTATCTCATATTTGTGCGCGCGTGCAAAAACACGAGCGACAGCTGAAAGCGTCGGAGTCAACTTTGGGTCACTTTCATTTTTTTTTTTTTTTTTAGAGAGAGAAAAAACTTTTTTAAATGTTATTCTGTGGATGTTTAAATTAACAATAATAATAATAAATAGTAATAATAATAATAATGAACAAATGGGTCAACACTTTTCTAAATTGCCTTTTCACATTTATGACAACAGAACTACTAACACAACACTAAATCCTTCCTTTCAGATTTCTAAAGCAAAAATAAATAAATTAACAAATAAAATAACATTGTACCCTTTAAGGCCTGTAAATATAACGAAAATCGCGCTGGATTTTGATTGGCTGTCAATGTTTTAATCGTTCATCAGCTAGGGAAAAAAAAAACAGATCTGAAAGTGATTCCAATTAGTGTATGTAAGTCCTCTAGTTGTGGACTATTTTATATATTTATTACAGAACTATATCTTTATCGTTATCGTTTTAGTTATCGCGTATGGCGCGAATGGGCCTTAAAGGGACAGTTCACCAAAAAACAAAACAAAAATCTGTCATTTATTCACTCTCAAGTTGTTCCAAACCTGTATTAATTTCTTAGTTCTGCTGAACACAAATGAAGATATTTTGATGAATGTTGGTGACAGAACAGTCGCTGGGCCTCATTGACTTTCTCCTCAAACGCTTCACACCAACAAAAGCCGCCGCGGCACTTTCCCAAACACCTGCAACAGACTGTTTTTTGTTTTGCATGAGAGGAGAAGAATGGAGAGTTTATTCCCAACGAGTGCACACAATGCAGATTTATCTGTAATGTTAATGTTTGTCGGCATGCCTCAATCGTGATCGAATTGAAAGACGGGTTTATCTTCGAAGAAAAAAAGAAACTGATGATGCTGATCTGTGCTTTAAATGCATCGGTATGGCTTTCATAACTGGTCTTTAATACGGTTGTGTTGGTGGATCACACACACACACACACACACACACACACACACACACACACACGTCTGATGTGCATTATTTCACACAAACCTTCCCTGTGAACCACACATCAAAGACATATCAGAGAGCATATGCATTAAAACATGATTGTTACAGAGTTACAAGCAGAACTAGAGTGACTGATCTCTGCGTCTGCTTAAAGACTAAGAGCACAGATCACCTATAACACCGCTTCCTGCTTATAAAACACTCATCCAACAATGGGTTTTAATCTACTGGTGCTGATGTTCAGACGGGTCAGGAAACGGATATGAATGAGCCAATCATCCTGGTGACAGAAACGACATCACTTCCTGTTTGGCTGCAGCGCCTCCTGGTGGATTAAAAGTAGCTGAAGTCGAAGGCTTTAGTCCTAAAGTGACTCAATATGCAAAAAGTGCAAGTAGTTTATGTGTAGCATCTGAACAACATATGACCTGAATTTGATGCACAATTGAAAAAAAACAAAAACAAAACAAGAGACACGCCAATATTGCTAATATGAAAACATTAAACAATAAGCATCAATTCAAACGTTAATAGCGGGGAAAAATCATGAAAATTGATGGTTCAGCAGTTAAACCCTAGTGGCAGATGTTGTAACTACATCATTATTCACTCAAAAAATGATACAGGTTTTACTTAATTTTTTTATGTCAACAAGTTCCACGTAATTGGGTTATGTTGAATTTAATTAAAATTGTTAATTTCAGTAAACTTAAGTTTTTTACGTCAATGTCATTTGGTTAAATCAGGTTAACATTCTTAATTTTGTCCAAAACTATTCAATTGACTTATTCTAAAATTAATATAAAAAACAAACCAAAACAAGTAATCCAGTTTAACTGATTATTTTCATTTAGTGAAATACTGTTTTTCCAACATTTGCATCCTTTTACAAGGTCTCATTGGCTCTGCCACATCCATGGCATGCCCAAAGTAGTTGTTTTATTATTATTAAAACAGCTATAATTGTTATTAGCAGGTCCTCACCCTAAACACATGCTCTACACTTCACCACAATGCTAACCTCCACAAACACTAACATAACACACACTTTTAAATACCAACATAACTAAACATTAAGCATTAAAAAGTCTCTCCATTTTCTCATCTGGTTAAAAATGCATCAAATAGCACTTTATCTAAACATTTACTTGTCAAATTCAGCCCCTTTGCAAAGCATGATGGGAAGTGAAAGTCCTGTTTGATCGGGTTACTTGATTGAAACATGTTATTTCAAAATAAAAACATCAAGTTATGTCAAAGAGTAACGGTGTTATGTCAATATAACATGAAGCAATTATATTTAAACCAGAAACCTGATATAATGGTGTTAAATCAAGATAAATTGCTTAAATAAAGTGAACAGCATCATAAGTTCATTTTTTTGAGTGATGAGCCACATTCATTCATTCAAAAAAAGCTACAAATTCTGACTTCAAAAATCAGATTAAAACATATAATACATATACAGTATATGTATACATATATATGTGAAAATATAAATAAAAGTATAGAAGAATATTTCATTATATTATAGATGTTTTACCAGTTGAGTGACTGAACATATCAAAAATAAACAGAAATTTAAATCAAAAGTTAATACCAGAAAAACTTGCTGGGTTAGATCCAGAAATCATATTAAAATAAATTTGATCAGGCCTAACATTATGACCACTGACAGGTGAAGTGACTAACACTGATGATCTCTTCATCACGGCTCCTGTTAGTGGGTGGGATATATTAGGCAGCAAGTGAACATTTTGTCCTCAGAGTTGATGTGTTAGAAGCAGGAAAAATGGGCAAGCGTAAGGATTTGAGCGAGTTTGACAAGGGCCAGATTGTGATGGCTAGACGACTGGGTCAGAGCATCTCCAAAACTGCAGCTCTTGTGGGGTGTTCCCGGTCTGCAGTGGTCAGGATCTATCAAAAGTGCTCCAAGGAAGGAACAGTGGAGAACCGGCCACAGGGTCATGGGCGGCTCAGGCTCATTGATGCACGTGTGGAGCGAAGGCTGGCCCGTGTGGTCCGATCAAACAGACGAGCTACTGGAGCTCAAACTGCTCAAGAAGTTAATGCTGGTTCTGATAGAAAGGTGTCAGAATACACAGAGCATCGCAGTTTGATGCGTATGGGGCGGCATAGCCGCTGACCAGTCAGGGTGCCCATGCTGACCCCTGACCCGCCGAAACACCAACAGTGGCAGGTGAGCATCAGAACTGGACCACAGAGCAATGGAAGAAGGTGGCCTGGTCTGATGATCACGTGTTCTTTACATCACGTGGATGGCCGGGTGTGTGTGTAGCTTACCTGGGGAACACATGGCACCAGGATGCACTATGGGAAGAAGGCGAGCTGGGAAACCTTGGGTCCTGCCATCCATGTGGATGTTACTTTGACACGTCCCACCTACCTACGCATTGTTGCAGACCACGTACAGCCTTTCATGGAAACGGTATTCCCTGGTGGCTGTGGCTCTTCCAGCAGGATAATGCTCCTGACACAAAGCACAAATGCTTCAGGAATGGTTTGAGGAGCATAACGAGTTTGAGGAGTTGACTTGGCCTCCAAATTCCCCAAATCTCAATCCAATCGAGCATCTGTGGGATGTGCTGAACAAACAAGACCGATCCACTTACAGGACTTAAAGGATCTGCTGCTAACATCTTGGTGCCAGATACCACAGCACACCTTCAGGGGTCTAGTGGAGTCCATGCCTCGACGGGTCAGCAAAAGGGGGACCAACACAATATTGATGAGTGTATATTTTATATATATATATATTACACACACACACCCTGTCGCCGGTTCACCACTGGTCCTCCAGTCTTCAGAGCAGGTTATTCAGACTGCAGCATTAATAACCCGAGCATGAGAAGAGAAACATCAGCACAGCTTCACATGAGATGGCATGAAGCGTCTGCAGCTGTGGAAACAGAGAGCTGTGAGGAAACTTCACACAGATTCATGCACAAACACCGCAGTAATCAATCCCGGCAACAGTCCGGGGTTACCAGCACATTCTCCTGAGTTCAGAACTCAATCGCTTCTGTATGGAAAAACACATTCGCAATGTTCAGCTCTGTGCACTTAAATATAAAACGGACCGAGTGTGTTTAAGACCCACGATCCAAAGGGGATCTCATGCCAGTTGCACGAAAAACGCAGAAAACGACTAATGTCTCATTTAGTCCCGGAAAACAAGGACGAATGAAGGACAGAATCTGAAGTTTCGCTTGAACTATCCCTTTAAACATCAAGACAAATAAAACCAGCTCCTCCCAAGATTAATGCACAAGTGTATTTCTGCAGCACACAATGCTAACGTGTCTTAATACTGACACAATGAGGATGCACACTAAGCCTTTAAGCCTGCGACTCTCCATGTCTCGAGACGAGCGCAGATTTGAGATTGTGCTTTATTATCTGTGCTTGACATGTACATCTACACATGTAACGGGAAGGCCTCTTGTGTTCGTCAGTGACTGGGGGTCAAGAGCTCAGATTTAATCAAGGATCAAATGGATCTCCTGCCCGTGAGCGTCAGCCCGGATGGATGGACGGGTCTATGTGGGTCAGAGGAATTACAGCGGGAAGTGTTTGGATATCATAGTGCAATTAGTGATTAGATGGGAAGGGATTGAAAACAAACGTCAGAGATCTCTGTAAAGCATTAGAGATCACATGATGGAGCGACGGGATGAGAAGAGAGACCGCAGTCCTCCTCTGAGCTTCAGCACTGCTCAAAGGAACCTGAGGAGAAATGTCTGAGATGTTTGTTTGTGTGAAATGTGGGGACATTCCATAGGCGTAATGGTTTTTATACCGTACAAACTGCATTTTCTATCCCCCTACACTGCCCCTGCCCCTAAACCTACCCATCACACACACACACACACACACACACACACACACACACACACACACACACACACACACACACACACACACACACACACACACACACACACACACACAAACACACTGCCCCTGCCCCTAAACCTACCCATCACACACACACACACACTACCCATCACAGGAGACTGCGCAGTTTACTTTCTGTGATAAAATCCTCATCCTGTGTGATTTATAAGCATTTTGAAAAGTGAGGACATGGGGAACGTCCTCATATTTCACCCTCTCCTGTAATACCTGTGTCATACCCATGTCATTATACACATTTGTGTCCTGATATTTCACAAAAACATGCCCACACACACACACACACACACACACACACACACACACACACACACACACACGTTTGTTTTTGTGAAATGTGGGGACATTCCATAGGCGTAATGCATTTTATACTGTACAAACCGTATTTTCTATCCCCCTACACTGCCCCTGCCCCTAAACCTACCCATCACACACACACACACACACACACACACACACACACACACACACACACACACACACACACACACACACACACACACACACACACACACACACACACACACACACACACGTGATTTATAAGATGTTTTCCTCATGGGGACCAAAAAGTCCCCTCAAGGACACACAAGGATATTTGATATCTTGTGGGGACATTTTGTCCCCATACCACAGTCCACACACACACACACACACACACACACACACACACACACACACACACACACCTAACTATATTATATTTGAATATATGAGATTCTGGGAAAGCAGGAAAGAATGTGAGCTTTTTAGAATAAAGGATGTTCTGTCCCAAAAAGTCAAATGGAGAAAAAAAAGTGAGAAAAGGCAGTTTGAAGGAGCAAGTGTATTTGATTGAATTCCTCTGGTTTTCCAGCGTGTAGGGGAGAGAATGACTCGTAGGCAGGAATGATGACATAAACACGGCCTCCAGCTTTTCCCTCGGAAAACACAGTATCTGCCAAACACCTGCGGCCTCCGCTGCGGGCCGTCTGAGGGGCACGAGGGCCAGTCAAACGCTTTAATACTCTTTGATACTCTTCATTTAGAGATTGAGTTACAGCACATTCCTCCGGACAGAATACCCCCCTAAAAATTCCCATCCCAACCTCCCCGATAACTGTCCCGCTCCCTCCCAAACCCCAGCTGGGGCATCTTCAGCATCGGCAATTAAAACAATGTGTCTACCAGACCTCTGTCATTCCAATCCAGCGGCCGGCCCACAACCTCTCCACCGCCCACCAACCTCTGTGTGTGTGTGTGTGTGTGTGTGTGTGTGTGTGACGGAGTTTATCCCAGAAATGTGTTATTGGACGCTGAATGCCAAGCAGATGGTACTGCGGTTGGTACAGGTGCCACAGGCTTTGGAATAGGAAAAAAAATCCTGCCGGAGTTCAAGTCCAGGGCACATCCTTCCCGGAAAAAAAGAAAAGAAAAACAGGTTTGTCTAAATGAAAAGGTTTGTAGAGCGAAATGAAACTAATGCCTCATTTAAGACTCAAAGGCGAGTTGAAAGCTGCTTACTAAAATGTTTTATAAGCGATTGTGTAAGCGCACATATCAACACTGCATTCATCAGTGGCCTACTTCACTGTGCACGTGCATTATCATGCATTCAACACAATAACAACATCAGAAAAATACTGCGTCTGTACTATGATAATACTCTCAATGGCCCGCTGATTGCTCCAAGGTCACATCAAACCTACACTACTGTTCCCAAAAAATAATCGCCATATTTTGATCATCTTTTCATCATACTTTTGGCTCTGAAACGGCTAAAATTCATATTGTTCTCAGTTAGAGAAACCATTATTTAACCCCAGCAGAATTAGCCAATTACAAGTTCAATATCATAATAACTGCAGAGTAAAAATCATTAAAATAAGAGGTTTTCAAGGCTGTCTTGACTAAATGAACACAAAATATAATATGTATTAAACACAAAAATTATATAAACTAAACCACTGACTGGTGAAGTGACTAACACTGATGATCTCTTCATCTCGGCTCCTGTTAGTGGGTGGGATATATTAGGCAGCAAGTGAACATTTTGTCCTCAGAGTTGATGTGTTAGAAGCAGGAAAAATGGGCAAGCGTAAGGATTTGAGCGAGTTTGACAAGGGCCAGATTGTGCTGGCTAGACGACTGGGTCAGAGCATCTCCAAAACTGCAGCTCTTGTGGGGTGTTCCCGGTCTGCAGTGGTCAGGATCTATCAAAAGTGCTCCAAGGAAGGAACAGTGGAGAACCGGCCACAGGGTCATGGGCGGCTCAGGCTCATTGATGCACGTGTGGAGCGAAGGCTGGCCCATGTGGTCCGATCAAACAGACGAGCTACTGGAGCTCAAACTGCTCAAGAAGTTAATGTTGGTTCTGATAGAAAGGGCTCAGAATACACAGAGCATCGCAGTTTGTGTATGCATAGCCGCTGACCAGTCAGGGTGCCCATGCTGACCCCACCGAAATTACCAACAATAAATTTGAGGTGTTGACTTGGCCTACAAATTCCCCAGATCTCAATCCAATCGAGCATCTGTGGGATGTGCTGAATAAACAAGTCCAATACATGGACCTCGCAACTTACAGGACTTAAAGGATCTGCTGCTAACATCTTGGTGCCAGATACCACAGCACACCTAGGAAGGTGGTCATAATGTTATACCTGATCGGCCATATCAACTGTGTCAGCCATATATATATATATATATATATATGTATTTTTTTTTTTGCACATGGAAATTTGAATCAATTTGAACTGATTCATGTAAATGAATTAAACTTGCCAAATCTATTGGTGATTTTACTCTAAACCAGAGATGGATTTGAGTAAATAACACATTTAGGACAAATTAAAAAATGCTAGATAATCACAATGTTGCTCAATTTTATATATCGGCAGTACAATCATCACAAATATACGGTGCTTATTGGATGTATTGGCCGGGCCTAATCCGAGCGCAGGTCACACGTCAATCATGATTATCGGGAGCCCGACAGCACAGAGCCGTTCTAGTTCTCCTCACGGGCTCATTTGCATCTCACAGGCCTAAAGCTCATCATAAAGTGCATGTTGAAAGCGGGACCATCGCAGGGCGGCTGTTGAAAGGCGGGTTTGATACAGGAAAAGTGCGGGCTCAGCAGATAGGCCTCTTTTTAAAATAATCTTCCTTTGGGGAGCGCGGCAGAGAGCGGCGCACTCCTCTACCCGCAGACCTCGCTTTGGACGGGGAAATAAATGAGTGCTCATGCGGCCGCCGGCCTCAAAGGCTTGGCTTGATTCTCCTGCGGCGGGACGAGGCCTCTGCCCATGTGTGCGTCTCCCTCTGCCACGGCAGATACAGAAAAAGACTTCACCGCCGCGCCGCGCAGATAAAAACGCTCTCCGCGCGGCAGTTAGGGAGTCGGAGCGGGCATTTGCCTCGCTTCAGATGAAGGTTTATTTACTTTGGAGGGAGAAGAAAGAGGAGAGGGCATCAGAAATTAGGTGCTGGGGTTAAAGCAGAAGACATTTTCAGGATGTTGGTTAATCCGTGAAGATCCGCCACACCACCTACACATTATACATCTGCATCAGGCACGCACTTTTAAAACAAGACTTTAATCTACACGGATCGCTCTTTCACTAATGCTTTATGAACATGACAAAACATTCTTTAAACATTTGTAGAACGTTCCCGCAACGTGTTTAGAACAAATTTGATGTGATGTTTTTTTTTACATTATCTCAACCCCCGGCTAAACACTTTGATCATTTTTTTTTGGTGAAAGAAATACATAAATGATGTATATCGGATGTCACAACCCACTATTTTGTAGGGAGGGATAAAAATTACATTTTTGGAGTCAGATTTAGAGTCAGGGGGTAAAAATTACTTTAGAAGGATGACAGGATCATTATTTTATTTTCTATTAGCGAAATCTTTTTTGCTAGCCTGACAACCCAGACCCGCATCAAGATGTTGGGTGTGGGAACTCCCCTTTGGTAGGGCTCAATCCGAGGGGCAGGATGTCTTTCAAATTCCCTCTGCACGCAATAGGATAGCGCTACAACCAACCAGAGCGATAAAGAAGGTGAAGCTGGTTTATACAACTTTTGCCCTGCAAAACTCCGAACACATCTTCCCTTCTTAAGGATGACGTCAGTGCCGTTCTTTGTTCTTTTCTAGAAAAGCTTAAAGGAACCGTTTTTAGAAACTGGACAACTTCAAATTCAACTTCTTTTCTACATTTAGATATGTGGGCAAATGCATTTTTGTCTCAGTGCATGCATTGATTTAGTTTGGCAGGGTCGCCGCTAGCTTAGCTTAGCATAATGAATGGAATCCTATGTTGCCAGCTAGCATGTCCCTGTGGCCTGCGTGTTCACAATGAGTTCAAATAGCGATGCAGATTAAGACTAGGCGATTTCCTAGGCGGATATTAACTTGGGACTATATAATGGGGAAGCACAGGCGAAGCACTGCTACTGCGGAGATATCACACAACACATGAAATCCCACAACTTACGTCAACATACCGGCATATGTTGTGCATGTGTTGCGTTTTTTTTTTTTTTTTACACTTTTACTCGGGACATGCTAGTTGGCAACATAGGATTCCATTCATTATGCTAAGCTAAGCTAGCGGCGACCCTGCCAAACTAAATCAATGCATGCTCTGAGATAAAAATGCATTTGCCCACATATCTAAATGTAGGAAAGAAGTTGAATAAGCCCTATTCCTAAAAACGGTGGAGTGTTCCTTTAACTCCAAGTCTTCCAGAGTCATGGCCAAAGCCGATTGGAAAGACCGCCGTTCGCCAGCTTCTTTGTTTTAAAGCAGCACGCGGAACCGTTCACAACTCTGCTGTCATTATGTTAAGCCCGCCCACTGACTCTATACACGATATGATTGGCCTGAGCAGAGTTTGTTTTTTCCAGCTCGCAGGTCTACCGAGAGTTGCTGGACCAAACTTGAGGCAAATTAGATTTTCTGCCACTAGGGTGCGTCCAGATTTCAAGGCTACATTTTTGCTGCATTATGCCAACAGTGAAAGTTCATGGGAAAAAGCACTTCTTGTGTTTTTTTTGCCCCACTTTGAATTCCTGTAACTCATGAAGTATTAAAGATATATAAATATACTTTTAGATTCTGATTCTTAACAAACTTTTCTTTAGGTATCTTCATTTTAAAGGCTTTCGATTGTTCAATCCCAGAGATATGGAGATCTTAATGCAGCTCCATGAGTAAATATACATCCACTTAATCATTTTGGATTTCATCCCTATTTATGTTTGTCATTCTTTCAGAAAAAATATGAGCAAAATCAAACATTTTGACTATTTTAGTTTCCAAAATTTGGTTAATTTGTCATAGAATGACACATTGACTTTCTTATTAGGTCTTATGGTGAACGAATTGTGCACATTATTAAAAAAAAAAAAGTCACCATAATGTCGTCAAATGTTTGTAATACAAGTCACTTTTTATCATCTAAGACATCTACTCCAAAGCGACTTAGACAATGCAACTAATGCCAAGCATGCAAAGTTGGGACATGTTGTAAGATGCAATGAAATCCAGAATCTGAAATTAAACGAAAGTACAAAGAATAGTTTCCAATGTTCTTACTGGTCAAACTAATTGTAATTTGTAAATATACACTCTAAAAAATGCTGGTGTTTGTTTTGACCCAATGTTGGGTCAAATATGGACTAACCCATGTGTTGTTTTAACCCTGCGGTTGGGTTAAATATTTGCTTAGTCCATATTTGACCCAACATTGGGTTGTTTTTTACCCAGAATTTTTTAGATTTTTTTGGCTGCAATTAAGTTAGAATTCATAGGAATTATTTTTCTCAGTTCTCAGATCTGACCTTTCATCGCAGACTTCAGCATAGTGGCAAATCTGAGCGACCTTTTGACCTCAATCCAGTCTAGGAGAAACAACCGAGACATTCAGGAGCTCAGGCTCAAACTCTGCTGTTAAAAACGAACTCTGGCATCTCTCCTCCACGCGTCGAGCGGCTGGCGCTTTGGTCCATCGACCCCTGAAGGACGTCCTGCGCCCAGAACCCCTCCTGCCCCGTCTCTGCCCAGAGCGCCAGGAATTATCAAGCCTAACGAAGCGTTCGGCCACTCTGACTGATAAATATTTATTTGGAGAAGCCAAATTAATCTGAATGGATGCGGGGAGGTGCGGTGAGCCTCATTGAACTGCTCTGGCATGTCCAAAGTCTATAATAATCATAACAATGGCAATATTCCCATGGACACAGAGCTCCAGTGTGCCTCACACACACTTATAGATCTATAGCTGTCATATAGACATTCTGCCAATCCCCTTTTAATCAATATTAATGATGATTAGTCTTTGACCAATATGTTTTTTTAAATGGCTGATACCGAAACCTGGTTGAGTTAGTTAGTTGTGTGTGCGGGACATTTCCCAAACACCCTGGAAGCGCTTGACCAATCACAACACACTGCTCAATCGCCCAATCAGAGCCCAGTGTGCTTTTCAGAAGGAGGGGCTTCATAGAGACAGGAACTAAACAGAGCGTTACTGACAGACTGGGAAGAGAGGAGCCGCAACAATGGAGAATATGAGGAATAATCAACATTCAAGCAGGAAATCCTGCTCTTGTAGAGCCTGAAAACAACATCAAGACTCATAAAGGGCATAATGGCCTCTTAAAGGTAACTTACAGTGCAGTTATATAACCAATTTCCATATTTTTTACGGTGCAACCACAAATTTAACAGGATATTTTTAACAGTGTGTGATTGGAGAAATTATTTTAACACTAAAAAAACACCTGACAACTCCTCTCAACTGTACCTGTGAGCGGCAGTTGAATACGTGACAGTGTGTGTCGGGCATTTCCTTGAGCTTTGGCTTGACAGCTGGGACCAATTTCTGCCCTTCTAACACCCCGTGCGAAACCCTGAAGCCCCTGATCTGTCCACGGCCCCGTTTTTCCCCCCGCCAAGGGTTTGAGCCGCAGGGAACAGCCAGAGAGCCGAACACTTCCAATTATATCTCTACCGCCTTTCCAATAAACACACACCAGCACACAGGTGCAGGAATGTGTAGCACACACACACACACATGCAATTACTTCCTCTTAGGGCCGTCACATCTGTGGAAAAATGCCACATGAAACTGGGAATGTGTTTTACTGCGCAGCGGCACTAATGCAGGTGTGAGAGAATGACAGACAGAGGAGGACATTGACATTGTATTTCCTACAGTAACAGAATCTACAGTCTTAGAAAACAGGTTCAATGCGGTTCTATAGAGAACTCTGGGGTTCTCGACTCGATTTTAAAGAGTCATTTACACCAAAAAGATTCAATGCGGTTCAATATAGAACTCTAGGGTTCTCGACTCGATTTTAAAGAGTCATTTACGCCAAAAAAGATTCAATGCGGTTCAATATAGAACTCTAGGGTTCTCGACTCGATTTTAAAGAGTCATTTACGCCAAAAAGATTCAGTGCGGTTCTATAGAGAACTCTAGGGTTCTCAACTCGATTTTAAAGAGTCATTTACGCCAAAAAGATTCAATGCGGTTCAATATAGAACTCTAGGGTTCTCGACTCGATTTTAAAGAGTCATTTACACCAAAAAGATTCAGTGCTGTTCTATATAGAACTCTAGGGTTCTCGACTCGATTTTAAAGAGTCATTTACACCAAAAAGATTCAGTGCTGTTCTATATAGAACTCTAGGGTTCTCGACTCGATTTTAAAGAGTCATTTACGTTAAAAAGATTCAATGCGGTTCTATAGAGAACTCTAGGGTTCTTGACTCGATTTTAAAGAGTCATTTACGCCAAAAAGATTCAATGCCGTTCTATATAGAACTCTAGGGTTCTCGACTTGATTTTAAAGAGTCATTTATGCCAAAAAGATTCAATGCGGTTCTATATAGAACTCTAGGGTTCTCGACTCGATTTTAAAGAGTCATTTACGCCAAAAAGATTCAATGCGGTTCAATATAAAACTCTAGGGTTCTCGACTTGATTTTAAAGAGTCATTTATGCCAAAAAGATTCAATGCGGTTCTATATAGAACTCTAGGGTTCTCGACTTGATTTTAAAGAGTCATTTACGCCAAAAGATTCAGTGCGGTTCTATAGAGAACTTTAGGGTTCTCGACTCGATTTTAAAGAGTCATTTAAGCCAAAAAGATTCAGTGTGGATCTATATAGAACTCTAGGGTTCTCGACTCGATTTTAAAGAGTCATTTATGTCAAAAAGATTCAATGCATTCTATATAGAACTCTAGGGTTCTCGACTTGATTTTAAAGAGTCTTTTATGCCAAAAAGATTCAGTGCGGTTCTATATAGAACTCTAGGGTTCTCCACTCGATTTTAAAGAGTCATTTATGCCAAAAGATTCAATGCCGTTCTAAAGAGAACTCTAGGGTTCTCGACTGATTTTAAAGAGTCATTTACGTCAAAAAGATTCAATGCGGTTCTATAGAGAACTCTAGGGTTCTCGACTGATTTTAAAGAGTCATTTACACCAAAAAGATTCAGTGCTGTTCTATATAGAACTCTAGGGTTCTCGACTCGATTTTAAAGAGTCATTTACACCAAAAAGATTCAGTGCTGTTCTATATAGAACTCTAGGGTTCTCGACTCGATTTTAAAGAGTCATTTACGTTAAAAGATTCAATGCGGTTCTATAGAGAACTCTAGGTTCTTGACTCGATTTTAAAGAGTCATTTACGCCAAAAGAGATTCAATGCCGTTCTATATAGAACTCTAGGGTTCTCGACTTGATTTTAAAGAGTCATTTATGCCAAAAAGATTCAATGCGGTTCTATATAGAACTCTAGGGTTCTCCACTGATTTTAAAGAGTCATTTACGCCAAAAAGATTCAATGCGGTTCAATATAAAACTCTAGGGTTCTCGACTTGATTTTAAAGAGTCATTTATGCCAAAAAGATTCAATGCGGTTCTATATAGAACTCTAGGGTTCTCGACTTGATTTTAAAGAGTCATTTACGCCAAAAAGATTCAGTGCAGTTCTATGTAGAACTCGAGGGTTCCCGACTGATTTTAAAGAGTCATTTAAGCCAAAAAGATTCAGTGTGGATCTATATAGAACTCTAGGGTTCTCGATTTTAAAGAGTCATTTATGTCAAAAAGATTCAATGCATTCTATATAGAACTCTAGGGTTCTCGACTTGATTTTAAAGAGTCATTTACGTCAAAAAGATTCAGTGCGGTTCTATAGAGAACTTTAGGGTTCTCGACTGATTTTAAAGAGTCATTTACACCAAAAAGATTCAATTCGGTTCAATATAGAACTCTAGGGTTCTCGACTCGATTTTAAAGAGTCATTTACGCCAAAAAGATTCAGTGCGGTTCTATATAGAACTCTAGGGTTCTCGACTCGATTTTAAAGAGTCATTTATGCCAAAAAGATTCAGTGCGGTTCTATATAGAACTCTAGGGTTCTCGACTCGATTTTAAAGAGTCTTTTATGCCAAAAAGATTCAGTGCAGTTCAATATAGAACTTAAGGGTTCTCGACTCTGATTTTAAAGAGTCATTTACACCAAAAGATGCAATGCGGTTCAATATAGAACTCTAGGGTTCTCGACTCGATTTTAAAGAGTCATTTACACCAAAAGATTCAGTGTGGTTCTATATAGAACTCTAGGGTTCTCGACTCGATTTTAAAGAGTCATTTACACCAAAAAGATTCAATGCGGTTCTATAGAGAACTCTAGGGTTCTTGAATCGATTTTAAGTTGTATGGTTTCAATATAAGTCCACAAAACTCCACATTAGTGTTGCACGATATACCGGTACTAGAAAAGTATTGCGATACCCTGCTATTACAAACGGTACGATATGGTATTTTATTAGTACCGGTACTTTAAGAAGGACCGCACGTTAATAAGAGCTGTATTTATTTGTGTGGATGTGTGACAGCAGGAGTCAGGACGTGTGTGCAGAGCTCTCCACCGTTCACTAAACATTGGAAGCAGAAGAGTTAAATATACACGCGCAGCGCATGACAAAGAAAGCAACGGAAACATGCGCGCATTAGAAAATATAGCGCGGCGCGGGATGTGCTCGCGCTGCCGGACTTTGATCTGAGTATTCAGGAACACAGTCGGGGGTGTCTTTAGTGAACGTGTACAGTTGAGGTGATTGGATCGGTGTTAAGCCGGATCTAATATTCTGTGTGATTTATGTTAATCAAACAACAATGAAAAAAAGAAAACCACCCCATGATTGGCTAAATAATTTTAATATATTCATTAAGAATCAGTGTATAGTTAATTTATTGAGTGAAGACTAAGCAGTTTTTTTTATTTATTTCTTGACTTGCTATACTGTTAAATAGACCTATAGCTGAAAAATAAAGCACTGTTTTTGTCATATTGTTTGTTATTTGCATTTTTAGCTTATTTTTAAAAACAAAGATAAAATAAAAAAATTGCAATTAGAAGAAATTGTCAAAAACCAGGGCAGGAACATGCTGGCCAAGTGAGTTTTTAGTTAAAAAATTAAATAAGACTATGATTAATAAGTTCTGTTGTCATATTATTCAATTACTTTTACTGGGTGGTATTTTGACCGTGGTATCGATTTAGTATCGTATCGAGGTATTTTAGTCTGGTATCGTATCGAAGTCATAATTTTGGTATCGTGACAACACTACTCCACATATAGGGATCTATACTGCTATGATTCTGTGCTTTATTGTTTCCAGAATGAATCTTACAGATGTTTGATTCGGCTAATCTTTAAGTGACTCAACAGGAGGCACAAACTCTTGACTAAACCGAGCCAGCCGACAGAAAAATCACCTTGAGACTTTGCTGCAGTCTGGGTAAGACTGAGCAGTTTCGACGCGAGTCTGTCGGGACGTTTGGTGTCAGCTCAAGACCTGCTCGGAACCCAGCGGGACACTAATGACTTGCACTCGGCTTCACATTTAGACGGTCCGTCTGCGATTCCTGAGCGGAGCTGATTGTGTGTCTTTGTGGAGGGAAAACAGCAAGAGCAAATCTGAAGCTGGAAGGTCACTGGAAAAAAAGGCTCTGACTGTGAAAACAGCGACAGTTAATCAAATGGCATGTCCAAATATTTAGGGGCCGCAGAGCGACAGTGGGGCCCTTCAGAAAACACACAGAGCATTTCAGAAATGCAAGAATCTGTCTGTTATTGCAAACGAGTGTCATGTTTTCAATGCACAGCAATTGCACATATGAAACCTCTTTTTGTTGCCTTGACAAAACCAAAATAATGAAATCCTTTTTAAGTTTATTCTTCTTCTGAGAGTGATCGGATTTACGTATATGAAAAAAAACATTGTAGCAATGTGCTAAAACACGTTAGCAGAATGCTAAATGATGTAAGATACATGGTAATTTATGGTAGCAATGTACCAAAACATGCTAACAGAAAGCTAACTCATGCTAGCAAAACATAATTCATATTAACATTTAAAAAAAAACACTAGATGAATGCTAAATTATGATAGCAACATGTTAATTCATGCTATCAACGTGTTAAAACATGCAAGCAACATGCTTACTAATGCTATCAAAGTGTTATAATGCTAGCAACATGTTAATTAATATTAACAACGTTTTTAAAAAACACTAGAAGAATGCTAAATCATATTATCAATGTGCTATTCAATGCTAACAATGTGTTAAAACATACTAGCAGCGTGTTAAATCATGCTAGCAATGTGCTAATTAATGCTAGCAGCACGTAAAATCAGGTTAGCAAAGTGTTAATTCAAGCTAGCATTGTGCAAAAGCATGCTAGCCGCAAGCTACATCATGTTAACAACATACCACGTACAATATTCATAATATGTTAAAACATGTAAGCAACATGCTAATTCATGGTAACAATGTACTAAAACATGGTAGCAACAAGCTAAATCAAGCTAGCAACATGCTAATTAATGGTAGCAATGTCATAAAACACGTTAACAGCAAGCTAAATCATGATAACAACATGGTAATTCATGGTAGCAATGTCCTTAATAATGCTAACAACGTGTTATAATCTGCTACCAACATGTTAATTCATATTAATATTTTTTAAAACATTAACAGCATGCTAAATTATGATAGCAACAGGCTAATTCATGTTAACAGGGTGTTTAAACGTGTGCTAGATCATAGATCATGTTATCAACGTGCTAATTCATGCTAGTAATGTTAAAACATTAGTAGCATGTTAAATCATGCTAGCAGCACGCTAAATAATGCTATTAATGTGTTAAATTAATGCTATCAACATGATAAGAAGCTTAATCAACTTTCAAATTTGCAGACAAGGGATTGTCAAGCTAACATAACAGTTTGTCTTGACGTTTCTATTTAAATTTAATCAAATTATTAAATGCAACAATTGATGTTATTCAACGAAATGGCACTTTCAAAAGTGCAAAGTTTAATTAATGAATAAAATGCCAATGCTAAATGTAAATACTGGTCCATTATAATTAGCAAAAATATCTTGATTTGCATGTTTTCTTTGTGTGTTTGTCATATGCAATCAATAAACATCAGAGTTTTTGTTAACATTACTCGTGCTTTGAGCTTTCAGCATGAAAAGCGTTCGGTAAATAATGCTTTTAAAGTCTTTCTTTTTCCCAGTGCAGATCAAAGCATTATAAAGGACGACTCTTTCCACGAGACCCCCAGCTGCTCAATCCCACCCATGATTCATTGCTCAAGACATCAAACCAAATGAGTCAGTTTCCTCCCATGATTCCCAGGTCTATGCGCTGTGTTCAGGAATAAAACTCTCTCTAAATCACTGCAGGCTTTACCATGAGAGACTCACACAGCTCACGATGGCACAAAGATCAAATGCTGAAGTTTGAGTGTGTGTGGCACAAATATCTCTCTCTCTACACGCATGTCCTTATGTCTCTGTCAGTGTCATCCTGCTAGCTGTCAATCATCTTGTGGCTACACAGGTGCGACTCTCTCAGATCTATACAGAAGCTTGTTTCTGCCACGGAACACTTTTTATCTCACAATTCTGGCTTTTTTTCTCACAGTTTTTTACTCAGAGTTTACATTTAAACATTTAGCATTCCATCACAGAATAAAAATAAAATAAATAAGGTAATTGCACTTTTTTTCTTACAATTCTGGCTTTATATCTAACAATTCTTAGAAAAAGTCAGAACGTTAAAATATAAACATAATTTCGATGAGATATAAACTCACAACTGTGAGGAGCCAGAATTGAAAGAAACCACTAAAAGGAAAAAAAATTTGATGGGAGGAAAAATAATGTCAATACTTTTGCGTTCTCTTGCAAATGTTTGTTTCTTTGAGAAACTTTACATTCTTTAGCAAATATTTTGCGTTCACTTGAGAAACTTTATGTTCCCTAACACAAATGTTTTGCGTTTCCCCGAAAAGCTTTACGCCCTCTCACAAATGTTCATGTTCACCCGAAAAACGTTACGTTCCCTCACAAATGTTTGCGTTCCCCCGACAAACTTTACGTTCTCTCACAAATGTTTGCATTCCCCCGACAAACTTTACGTTCTCTCACAAATGTTTGTGTACCCCTGAGAAACTTTACGTTCCCTCACAAATGTTTGCGTTCACCTGAGAAACTTTACGTTCTCTCATAAATGTTCGTGTACCCCTGAGAAACTTTACGTTCTCTCACAAATGTTTGCGTTCACCTGAGAAACTTTACATTCTCTCACAAATGTTTGTGTACCCCTGAGAAACTTTACGTTCTCTCACAAATGTTTGTGTACCCCTGAGAAACTTTACGTTCTCTCACAAATGTTCGTGTACCCCTGATAAACTTTACGGTCTCTCACAAATGTTTGCGTTCACCTGAGAAACTTTACGTTCTCTCACAAATGTTTGCGTTCACCTGAGAAACTTTACGTTCTCTCACAAATGTTTGCGTTCACCTGAGAAACTTTACGTTCTCTCACAAATGTTTGTGTACCCTTGAGAAACTTTACGTTCTCTCACAAATGTTTGCGTTTACCTAAGAAACTTGACGTTCTGTCATAAATGTTTGCGTTCACCTGAGAAACTTTACGTTCCCTCACAAATGTTCGTGTTCACCTGAGAAAATTAACGTTCTCTCACAAATGTTCGTGTACCCCTGAGAAACTTTACGTTCTCTCACAAATGTTTGCGTTCACCTGAGAAACTTTACGTTCTCTCACAAATGTTTGTGTTCACCTGAGAAACTTTACGCTCCTCACAAATGTTCGTGGTTCACCTGAGAAACTTTACGTTCTCACAAATGTTCGTGTACCCTGAGAAACTTTACGCTCTCTCACAAATGTTTCATGCTCACCTGAGAAACTTTACGCTCTCTCACAAATGTTCATGCTCACCTGAGAAACTTTACGCTTCTCTCACAAATGTTCGTGGTACCTGAGAAACTTTACGTTCTCTCACAAATGTTTGTGTACCCCTGAGAAACTTTACGTTCTCTCACAAATGTTTGTGTACCCCTGAGAAACTTTACGTTCTCTCACAAATGTTTGTGTACCCTGAGAAACTTTACGTTCTCTCACAAATGTTCGTGTTCACCTGAGAAACTTTACGTTCTCTCACAAATGTTCGTGTACCCCTGAGAAACTTTACGTTCTCTCACAAATGTTCGTGTTCCCTGAGAAACTTTACGTTCTCTCACAAATGTTTGCGTTCACCTGAGAAACTTTACGTTCTCTCACAAATGTTCGTGTACCCCTGAGAAACTTTACGTTCTCTCACAAATGTTCGTGTTCCCGGAGAAACTTTACGCTCTCTCACAAATGTTCGTGGTACCCCTGAGAAACTTTACGCTCTCTCACAAATGTTCGTGTTCCCGGAGAAACTTTACGTTCTCTCACAAATGTTTGCGTTCACCTGAGAAACTTTACGTTCTCTCACAAATGTTCGTGTTCACCTGAGAAACTTTACGTTCTCTCACAAATGTTCATGTTCCCGGAGAAACTTTACGTTCTCTCTCACAAATGTTTCATGCTCACCTGAGAAACTTTACGTTCTCTCAAAAATGTTTGCTTTCACCTGAGAAACTTTACGTTCTCACAAATGTTCGCCTTCACCTGAGAAACTTTACGCTCTCTCACAAATGTTCATGTTCCCTGAGAAAACTTTACGCTTCTCAAAAATGTTTGCGCTCACCTGAGAAACTTGACGCTCTTTCACAAATGTTTGCGTTACTCAAGAAACTTTACGTTCTTTCACAAATGTTTGCGTTTACCTAAG
This sequence comes from Gobiocypris rarus, assembly GCA_023029165.1. Taxonomy (NCBI): domain Eukaryota; kingdom Metazoa; phylum Chordata; class Actinopteri; order Cypriniformes; family Gobionidae; genus Gobiocypris; species Gobiocypris rarus. The sequence goes on along the minus strand of CM040930.1, from coordinate 38,837,196 downwards.
AAACTTGACGTTCTGTCATAAATGTTTGCGCTCACCTGAGAAACTTGACGCTCTCTCAAAAATGTTTATGCTCACCTGAGAAACTTTACGCTCTCAAAAATGTTTGCGCTTCACCTGAGAAACTTGACGCTCTTTCACAAATGTTTGCGCTTACCTGAGAAACTTTACGCTCTCTCAAAAATGTTTGCGTTCACCTGAGAAACTTGACGCTCTTTCACAAATGTTTGCGTTCACCTGAGAAACTTTACGCCTCTCAAAAATGTTTGCTCACCTGAGAAACTTGACGCTCTTTCACAAATGTTTGCGTTTACCTGAGAAACTTTACGCTCTCTCAAAAATGTTTGCGCTCACCTGAGAAACTTGACGCTCTTTCACAAATGTTTCATGCTCACCTGAGAAACTTTACGCTTCTCTCAAAAATGTTTATGCTCACCTGAGAAACTTGACGTTCTTTCACAAATGTTTGCGCTTACCTAAGAAACTTGACGCTCTTTCACAAATGTTTGCGTTTACCTAAGAAACTTGACGTTCTGTCATAAATGTTTGCGTTCACCTGAGAAACTTTACGTTCTCTCACAAATGTTCATGTTCCCCGGAAAAACTTTACGCTCTCTCAAAAATGTTTGTGTTCACCTGAGAAACTTGACGCTCTTTCACAAATGTTTGCTACCTAAGAAACTTGACATTCTTTCACAAATGTTTGCGCTTACCTAAGAAACTTGACGCTCTGTCATAAATGTTTGCGCTCACCTGAGAAACTTGACGCTCTCTCAAAAATGTTTATGCGTCACCTGAGAAACTTTACGCTCTCTCAAAAATGTTTGCTCACCTGAGAAACTTGACGCTCTTTCACAAATGTTTGCGTTCACCTGAGAAACTTTACGTTCTCTCACAAATGTTTGCGTTTACCTAAGAAACTTGACGTTCTTTCACAAATGTTTGTGTTCACCTGAGAAACTTGACGTTCTTTCACAAATGTTCGTGTTCCCCTGAGAAACTTTACGTTCTCTCACACTTCTGACTTTTCCCCTCAGAATATTGAGAAAAAAGTCACAATTGTAAGATAAAATTAGCAATTACTATTTTTTCTTTTCACAGTTGCAGTTTAGATCTCAAAATTCTGAAAAAAGTTCACGTTAAAGCTTCCATAGATCTGCACTGCAGCAGCTGCAGAGTCAGATTCCCTCCTTCTTGTATTGGTTTAGACCTCTGAGTTTTTCTGATGCATGCACACACACACACACACACACACACACACACACACACACACACACACACATGTTGTGTTTCCATGTTTTATGGGGACATTCCATAGGCGTAATGCATTTTATACTGTACAAACCGTATTTTCTATCCCCTACACTGCCCCTGCCCCTAAACCTACCCATCACAGGAGACATGCTGCATTTTACTTTTTCAAAAACATCACTTAGTGTGATTTATAAGATGTTTTCCTCATGGGGACCAAAAAATGTCCCCACAAGGACAAAAATTTGGATATTGCCATCTTTGTGGGGACATTTTGTCCCCATACCGTAGGGATTACCAGTCCACACACACACACACACACACACACACACACACACACACACACACACACACACACACACACACACACACACACTGTAACCTGCTGTAGAGACACATCTGTTTTGTTTAAAGCCACTTTTTTTCTCTTCACGTCCAGAAAGCATTTGGCACTTTGCAGAGAATGAATGCAGCTGTAGGGGAAATACCAAAGCTCTCGTAAATGTTATTAAAACCATTAGCCCGCTCCCTTCAAACACACACACACACACACACACACACACACACACACACACACACACACACACACACACACACTGCACAGTTCTAAAATAGCGCTAATCAAAAGAGGATGTTAGTTTTGAACTAATAATCCAAAAGGTTAATTGAAAGCATCATGTGCATGTTTCAATTCTCTGGTGTTAAAATACAGACAATGAAATGGGATTCCTGGACATGTGCTTGGACAGATCGAGCAAGACAGACTTAACAAACGAGTGCGAGCGATCTGGTGTGTATAAATAGAGGTTTGGATCTGCTGGTCTCTCCACAACCGACGGCTCCTGCAACAGGCAGCCAGAGACTCAGGAGTGTGTTTGATTTGGACCAGAACACAGCTGACAGAAAACACTATTCCTATTCAGACTACTGTAAAATAAAATAAATAATAAAATATATATTAAAGCAATTATATAAAAAATGTTTTTAAATAAAATAAAAATTAAATATTAAAATAAATTAATTGATTGGAAAAAATATATATATATAAAATACTGGGAAAAAAACAACAACCGGAAATAGCTAAATAAAAATAAAATATTAAAAAAATAATTGATTGGAATATAAAAATATATATATAAAAACTTTGGGGGTTGGGGACAACCGAAAATAGCTAAATAAAAATTAAATATTAAAATAAATTAATTGATCAGATTTTTTAAATTTATTCTTTAAAAAATAAATGACAATAAGAAATTAAAATAAGATATTCAAATAAATAAGTTGACTGGAAATATAAAACATATCTTTAAAAAATTATAAAATAAAATAAATGAAATAAATAAATGATTAAAAATATAAAATAAAGTAAAATAAACTACATTCAAATAAAATAAATCAAATATTACATTTAGAAATCATAGTTCTACAAATTTCCTTAAAAAACGGTATAAAGAAACTGTCTTTAAACCTTTGCAGTTTCTTACAGTCAAATATCAAAACGTGTGTCTTTAAAAGTGAAATAATGTCAAGTTATCATCATGTTTTTGGTCATTATTATGATGGTAATACCATGGTATTCCTTGAAGCATCTTATAAATACCATGGCAGATGAATATGGTAATGATTCAGAACAACGGCATGTATTAATGTACCATGGCATTAGCATCTGATAACGCGCTAAAGCCACCGTTCACATTTTTAAGGGGAAAAAAAAAGTTTGCAAAAGTAAAATATATAATATTGGACAAAAAAAAAGCTAAATTGTAGTTTTTTGAGAGTGTTAAATATCCCAGACGAGCTTCAGTGTAATAAACACATGCGCACTATGATCATAATACACAAACCCGCTATGGCCCAAATGATGGTGTGTCTCTCTCTCTCTCTCTTGAGGAGTGTTGGAAACACAGTAAAGCAGGCCAAAGTTCAATAGGGTTGCTAAGCAACAGGCTTGTCAGTGCCTGGAGCTGATTGTCATGGCCTGCAGTGATGCCAGGCTGCATCTCTGTGCCAACCAATGCCAACCGAGCCGCCATCTTTAACCACGTCACGGGGACGTTCTGATGGGCTTACTGGAAGTTACTGGAGACTGAGAGAGAGAGACGGCTACAGAGGCCCGGGAGGGACACGCGGTTGGTTCCTCTGCTCCACCGCAGCGCTGGGACTCGGGGAACGACAGGAGGAGGAAGAGGAGGAGAGGAAACACTCATGACAAATGATGAGGTGAGAGAGAGAGAGAGACAGACTCCCACACACATCCGTCACATGTGTCACACACGCATCTGTCCCATTTCAGAGTTAGTTTCAAACTTAAAATGTATTCATTACCTAACTAAACTGATTATTTTGAATGAACTAGTTGAACAGTTTAGTCGGGTCAACATAATTTAGTTGGTTTAGGTCCAGTTAATTTACTCTAGTATATTTGATTTGAAATCTTCATCGTTATACACAAATAAGACAGGTGTCAGGAGGGGAGACCGGGGAGGGTTGCGACCCGGGGTCAGTTTGACAGTACGAGCTGTGATAACATAATCAATAACATACACTCCCATCTTCTTTTTGAGCTCACAGGAGAAACTGCATGCGACTGTGAGCAAATATGTTGATTTTATGAACCAAAAACTGATTTTCAGGTAAGAAAGGATTTGCGTATGGAGGGATTTATTCAGTAAATGTGTTTTCCATCATAGTTTATGCTCAAGTCTTCTTACGATCGGCCTTAATTGAACAGTGTTTTTTATGCAATATCTCAAAATCTCAAAATTTAAAAGTAGGTGGATCTTGGAAACATAGCTATAGTGACTGAACCCGTATGTGATAGGAATACAAACATGCAGCAATTATTTTGCACTACATTAAAAATTAGAAAATAATTACATTATAATGTCTTTTTTTGTACGTTTAAATTGTTCACGTTGTTCAAAATGTTGTTATTTCAGCAAATGACCTCTCTGGTACATCTATACCGAAACTCATTTTATTTAACCTTAACTCACATCGTCTGTAATTGTGTACGCAGACAAATGTGGCTACCATATATCACAATTTGAGACATCTAGAACAAACAACCACTGAGTTACTGATGCTCAAACTAAAAGTGTTACAACCATCCCCGGTCTCCCCTACAGTCATTAGCATGGTATGGAAGTTATGTAATCCAGACTAGATTATTAAAGGGGTGATGAATTGAGAAATCAACCTTCCCTTGAGCCTTTGATATATTAAAGTTCATGATGATATCAGAATATCCTGTAAGTTTCAGAGCTGAAAACGTCCTTGTTAGTCAAAGAAAAGCTTTTATAGACACCAGGCCCAGCAAACGCTAGCTCTCAGATATACACTGATCTATGATGTCATAGGAGGGGGAAACTCCGCCTCTACAGATAAATGAGCACGCCTGCTTCTGTAGCCCCGCCCACCGACTCGTGGAGCTAAACGGATCGCGCTACCGAGCGATAAACATGCCGAAGATAGCAAGATAATCGCTTGTAAACAAGACACAGGTCCAGACTGGATTTGCAGACATACTGAGATTAAAACTCAATGCTGTGCCTTCTGGATCCGACAGGAATGGTGCAACACTTATGTGAGGAAAACATGTTTTTATATGTGATAGTATTGCATTGTTACAGATCGTTCTTAATTTTGTGTGTAACTTAGCACACTGTCACAGGCTGGAGAATCCTTTATTTGTTGGTTCATTGTGATTCGGGATCAGATTCGGACATGTGTGGACCAGGGCTCGCAAAGCCCATCATCCCGGGGCTGTGTTTTCCAGGCGGGCTCCCATAACGTAAGCCTTTTGGCAGGCCGGCGAATTTTTAATAGTGAAATAACGTTTGTGTGTGTGTGTGTGTGTGTGTGTGTCTTATATCCACCGATCGGGCGAGCCAAGTAATAACAAAATAAATCAATCTCAGGTGGATGAGAGATAAATCATTGTGTTTGTTTGATAAAGATGGTTTGAGAGAATCATTCCGGTCGATGCTTTCAAAACAATCCCTCACGTGAACTGACAGGGGAGCTGAAGCTCATTATAATATGCAAATCTTATCCAATCCCAGCCGTGGGCGTTTACTTCCAAGTCTCCAGTGCGGCACACCCATCAAAACCCAGTGTTCAGGAGAGAGCCTCAAAACCAGTGTAGAAAATAGCCCATTACTGATTCATTATGATGTAAAATCCACGCAAACGTCATAAGCTGACCTCAGACAACAGTATAAACAGCCAGTTCATGACATGTTTAAGAAAATATAAGTGCGTCTCACCCTCAGCCAAACGACATCTCACATCATGTCAGACATCTTAAAAGTTGTTGGAACCGACTGAACCAATCGGCGGCCTTCTCCCGATTACAGCATCAATATAATACTGTGGAAAATCAAAGAGAAAGAGACAGCAAATCATATGACAAGCACATGGCCACATTCACACTGCTGCTAAAAATTGAATATAAAAATCAGCTATTTACAAGAATCTAACCAATTTCTGCAAACAGATTCGCTCCCTGAAACATCCAGGTAGGGATGATAATACATCTTTGCTTGATCTCTGTTTTGATCTTTCCACACATATTTTCCAGCACATATTTCGTGGATCATCTGATTTTTGGCAGTGTGAAAGGTCACTGCAAATGACCATAGAAGCCCATCTAAATCCAGACATAAACACACACAAACACTAATCACACACACACAAACTCACACACTCCAAACCAAGCGGTTTTGTTTACATTCCAGCGTTCGTATGCCGTGCTATGTATGTGTGTGTGTGTGTGTGTGTGTGTGTGTTTCATGCAGGTGGACATCTGAATTTACAAGAGGATTTATTTTAAAGCGTGTCAGGTCAACCGCTCTCCTTAACACACAGACACACACTACACATTCAGTCCACAACTTAAAATGAACACTCACCAAGCGACTCACTTAATGCGAGTCAAAAATAGCTCTAGCAAGTAAATAAAAGTTGTCAAATATAAAGTTAATCGCTAGCTGTCTGGCAACTTAATACATGGAATATAATACAGTTTAAATTAAATTTGCTGGAGTTGCTCTGAGTAGTTGTTATGGTCTTGTGGATGGTTACTAGGGTGTTGCTAGGAAGTTGCTAATGTGTTTTGGCGCGTTGCTATTGTATTACATGTGTCTTCTTGCTGTAGTCATTAATAGGGTGTTCTGAGTGGTTTCTAGGCACTTACTAGACAGTTGCCAAGGTGTTCTGGCTAGTAACTAGGGTGTTGCTAGGCAGTTGCTAAAGTGTTTTGAGTGGTTGCTACAGTATTCTGGCTTTTTTTCTGGGTAAGGTGTTACTATGGTGTTCTGATGTGTTGCTCAGGGTTTTGTTTAAGTGTTTTGGGTGGTTTATGTGGCATTACAAGTGTTTTCTGGCTGTAAGGCATTACTACAGTGTTCTGAGTGGTTGCTCAAGGTTGTCAGGGTGTTGCTAGGATGTTGCTAAAGTGCTTTGAGTGGTTTCTATGGCATTACAGGTGTCTTATGGCTGAATTATCTGGGTAAGGCATTACTAGGGTGTTCTAAATGGTTGCTAGGCACTTACTAAATTGTCAGGGTGTTCTAGGTAGTTACTATGGTGTTGTTAGGTAGGTGCTGAAGTGTTTTAAATGGTTTCTACAACATTACTCATGTCTCCTGGCTGTTGCTAAAGTGTTTTGAGTGGTTTATTTGGCATTGCAAGTGTTTTCTGGCTGCTTTTTCTGGCAAAGGTGTTACTACGGTGTTCTAAATTGTTGCTAGGCACTAACTAGACAGTTGCCAAGGTGTTCTGGCTAGTATCTAGGGTATTGCTAGGAGGTTGCTAAAGTGTTTTGAGTGGTTGCTATGGCATTGCAAGCTGGGATAATCTGGGTAAGGCATTACTAGGGTGTGCTAAATGGTTGCTAGGCACTTACTAAATTGTCAGGGTGTTCTAGGTAGTTACTAGGATGTTGCTACGTAGTTATTTTAAGTGTTTTGAGTTGTTTTTACAACATTACAAATGTCTTCTGGCTGTTTTTTTTGTCTACTAATGTGATCTGAGCGTTGCTAGGCACACACAAGTTGTTTTGGGTAGATACTAGACAGTTGCTAACGTGTTTTGAGTGGTTGCTACAGCATTCTGGCTGTTTTTTTTCTGGGTAAGGTGTTAGTAGGGTGCTCTGAGTGGTTGCTCAGGCTTGTCGTGTGATACTAGGAAGTTGCTAGAGTGCTTGCAAGAGGCTTTAAGGCATTACTAGGGTGTTCTGAGTGGTTTCTAGGCACTTATTAGACAGTTGCCAGGGTGTTCTGGCTAGTAACTAAGGTGTTGCTAAAGTGTTTTGAGTGGTTTCTACAACATAACAAATGTCTTTTGGCTTTTTTCTAGTTGAGGCATAACTAGGGTGATCTGAGTGTTGCTAGGCACTAACTAGACAGCAGGCAGGGTGTTCTAGGTAGTTACTAAGGTGTTGCTAGGCATTTGTTTTCAGCAGTTGCTATAGCACTGCAAGTGTCTTCTGGATGTTTTTTCTGGGTAAATCGTTGCTATGTGGTTGTGAAGGGCTGGGTGTTACTAGGCAGTTGTTAAAATATTATTTTATGAGTTGTTGCTATGCAGGTGTTTTGCATGGTTGCCAGGTAGCTGCTAGACAGACAGACAGACGCATACATAGACATATAGTTAGATCCGGCACAAAGTGAGCTTTGGACTCACTTTGTACACACAGTTTGGTAACACCTGTGTTCACCATCAGACCTGACCCCAGCTGACCTCACAGGCCCTGTTGGGGTCACGGAGGCCTTAGGGTTGTGTTTGTGTCCACCCCGCCACACATGATGAGAGGGCACACTCGCACGCAACCTGGTGCCCAGATGGGTACTGTACACCACCCCGAAATACTGCGCTCTCATATTTCCTGGAAAACACACACACACACACACACACACACACACACACACACACACACACACACACACACACACACACACACACACACACACACACACACACACACACACACACACACACACACACACACACACACAGGGACATCAAAACACACTAGTCTCCCACATTCTCCGGCTTTCAAGTCCACCGGCAGCGACTCAGACGGGCTTTGGTAGCAGGAGGTGGAGGATTGTGGGATTCTGCCATGTGTGTGTGTGTCCTGTTCAATCTCTGTGGATTAGTCATGTTTATAGTGGTAAACTTCTTCTAACAATCCCACAAGTCACTCACACAAATAATGATTTTAAACTTCTTATCTAAATTATTCAAGATCACACGTCACACTTTTGGTAATACAAGTACTATATATATATATAAAAGGTGTGTCAAACGTGTCACAGCATGGTTGATGTCATGTTTAGATTACCACTGTAACTTTTCCACTCATAAGTGCTACTTGCGCGCATGACGTTTCTGTAGGCAGACGTGAACGGACACCTGTGCTCTGGATCCGCGGATGAGCAGGAGGGCGTGTGGACTCTTGATGGAAGATGTCTTTTGTGTCATGATATGAAGCACCAAATGAATGTCTGTCAGCACCACCTTCTGCAGCTGGAGTGTGTGTGTGTGTGTGTTTGGGGGCCACATGGTGCAGGTTGTTCATGTTGAAGTGGAGGGCTAACAGTGCCCCCTGGGGATGAATAACACACTCTCTCGCTCTCTTTTCTTCTCTCTCTCTCTCTCTCTCTCCTCTCTCTCTCTCCGCAGTCGCACACCTGCACCGAGGGGGAGAACCATGAATATCTCATGCTTCATGCCAGTGGACTTCTGAAATGAGAAGAATTGCTTTATAATTAGCCTGTCAGTTTCCACCAGTTTGACCCATTCGATCATCTCGGCATGTTGAAATTATCGCGATCCGTGCAATTTGATCACACATGACGGAATGATTTTGAGTGACACAAACCAACTTAACATGATCCTGTCCCTCACTTTGCTTACGGTACACTCTCCATACCGTCCTGTATAATATAAAGGTAAAAACAGCAAAAATAATCAATTGACGTGTGCTGTTGATTTCCCTCCAAAATGGTGTCGCTTCCTGTGGAAGGGATTTGACAAAAGGAGGGAAAAGTGATATTTAAGACTTAATCACAATGCATATATTATATATACACACACTAGTGTTATTTTACTGGCATTGAGATAATAGTTTTTAATTTAAAAAAATTGTTTTTAAATCTATACAGTTTTTATTCATTTTAGTGCTGTCAAGTTAATCACATCTAACATAAAAGTTTGTAAATATATTAATATATAATATATGTGTGTGCATATATAACTAACTATCTAACTATAGGGCTATATCTAAAAGTTAGTGTATATATATATATATATATATATATATATATATATATATATATATATATATTAATAAGAAAAAAAGGACAATGATTGGTGTTTGTTTTACTGGCATTGAGATACTATTATAGTTTAGTTTTTAATCATATTTTGAATTATTTTCTGTTTTAAATTTACATTTAGTAATTGTTGAATATATTTTTATTAATTTTAGTGAAGTCAAATCAGTTAATCACGATTAATCGCATCTAACATAAAAGTTTGTTAATATATAATATATATGTATGTGTGTGTGTGTGTGTGTGTGTGTGTGTGTGTGTGTGTGTGTGTGTGTGTGTGTGTGTGTGTGTGGACTGGTAATCCCTACGTATGGGGACAAAATGTCCCACAAAGATGGCAATATCCAAATTTTTGTCCTTGTGGGGACATTTTTTTGGTCCCCATGAGGAAAACATCTTATAAATCACACTAAGTGATGTTTTTTGAAAAAGTAAAAATGCAGAATGTCTCCTGTGATGGGTAGTGTGTGTGTGTGTGTGTGTGTGTGTGTGTGTGTGTGTGTGTGTGTGTGTGTGTGTGTGTGTGATGGGTAGGTTTAGGGGCAGTGTGTGTGTGTGTGTGTGTGTGTGTGTGTGTGTGTGTGTGATGGGTAGGTTTAGGGGCAGGGGCAGTGTGTGTGTGTGTGCGTGTGTGTGTGTGATGGTAGGTTTAAAACACTGAACTATTCAGCATAACCAAATTCAGCTAGTGCAGGTCTATGGTCTCAGTGGATTTCAATGGACACTGTGTGTATCCAAACCGACAGCTATAAAACACAAAGTCAGAAGGAACGAGAGAACGTGTGAACACGGGCGGAATGAAAGAAAGACGGAAACAGAACGAAAACAGGGAAAGAAAAGGCCGTCTTCTCTTAAACAAATTCCACTGGCATCTTGTAGGTTTTTATTTGGCGAGTTTGGCCGCGGGCCGCATCTGCGGGCCAGCTGTTAGCGGGGAGAGACGGGCGCGCGCTCCACACCACAACAGCCAGCGGTAATTGCTAGTGCAGGATATTAAATGTAGTCGATGAAAATGTTTACTGGCGATGAATATGCATAACGATGAGAAGAAAATGGCAGCGGCAGATTAAAAAGAGAGGCAGCTTGTTTACAGGGGAGACGAAAGAGAAAATAGGCGAGTGTGTGTCTGCGTATGTGTGTGTGTGTGTGTGTTAGAGGAATGTTGCTTGGCCCGTTGCCTGAAATAGGAGAGAGGAACCTTTGGGCAAGGCATTAGGGAGTAAAACAGATGGTTTGTGAACCTTTTATTAGGCAGAAAAAAAAGCATTAATCAAAGCGAGGCAGAAAATGGCAGCAGCTCTTTGTTGCAGCACTATTTTTTTTGCTGGATTTGTTGTTTTTTGTTTTTAAAGGTGTTTCTGCGGCGTGTTTTTCTGTCGTAGTTGTAGCGCAGACATGCAAACATTAATGATGCACTGTTTGTCTAACATACTCGAGTCACGACAGCCGAAATATCGTCCACAATATACAGCACAGAATTGTTAAAGATCATATAATCATTGTGTTAGTTAACATGAATTACCAATACAAAATTACTTGAATGCATTTAATAAACTAAAGAAACACTGTAAACCCTAACGCTCAAAATAATTCATTGCTGTGAGTAGAGCCAACTCAAATTAAACTAATTAGTTCAAACTAATTAACTGTTATGAGTATTTAGAACTTTCTGTTTCTTTTGAGTTCTCAAAACTGACACATTTGAAGGAATCTGAGTTGTTTCATTGTTTTGAGCTCTTTTTAATTTTTACTGGGATTTAGAGCTGGGATTTCCATTTCCCAGCATGCTTTGCCATGACACTCAAAAGTGAGAGTAAATGCTAAAATTAAGATTAACGTTAAGGTGGAAATTTAGTAGCATGAGCTTAGTTTGAGAACAGATATAAAGTATGTTGAATGTATTATATTACTGTACTCATTCAGCATTGTGTTACCAATTAGCAAGGTAGCATTTTTTTAATTAGCTAGTTAAACCTAGCCAAGTTTCCACTACTAAAAATATTTAAGTTGATTAATTTAAATGTATGAATTAGCTTACTCAAATATTTGAAGTTAAGAGCCATTAAAATGTATGAGTAGAAAATAAAAACCTGCTAATTCTGCTTACTTAAACTTTATGTTTCTTAACTTACACAAATTGATGTAACCGACTGCCTCAATTTTTTTGAGTTTTGCCAACTTATTCGGGTTTACAGTGAATAGTTACGTAACATTTACGACGAGCGCGGAGGCAAATTTTTTTCCACATAGCAGCAAAATACATCATTTGAAACGGTAAAGGTTTATTTGTGTACACTCACACACAAAACTTTGTGTTTTGTAAAATAAAAACAAACAGGGTGTGCTTTCTGCTGTCTCAGTCTCTGTGAACTTCTTTCTGAAATGCATCACAGAAACGCAGTGAATACTTGCCACACACACACGAGAGATATATTGCCACCTTGGAATTATACGGTTCTGTCTGCACTCAGAACGCTTTTGAGATATTGAGCTTCAAAGATTTTGCATTCCATATAGAAAGAATTATATGGGGAACGAGTCTCTTTCATACATGAAGCCGACAGAGACCCTAATGTATCCTAACTGCTCATGCTGTCAGATTTGTGAATGGGGATTATTGGAACAGGCCAAATGCAGATAGGACCTTCTGATTCTGAAGAATCCGCTTGGAATTATAAGGCTCTATCCGGCCAAACATTAATTGAAGCATTCATTCTCAAGAAACACAAACAGGTCACTTATAATGTGTTTTAAAACATAAAATTAGTGTTGTTACATGTGAGAATTTTTTTTTTAATGCTTTCTATGACATTTATTTCACATTTAGGACAAATTATTTTCTATAATTTTTTAGTGGTTTTAAAAGCTATAATTTTAAATGGATGGACAGGATGGATGAGAATTATGATAGATAGACAGATAGATAGACAGACAGACAGATAGATAGATACAGACAGACAGACAGACAGACAGACAGACAGATAGATAGTTTGATGGACAGATGAGAGAGAGACAGACAGATAGATACACAGACAGATAGATACACAGACAGATAGATAGATAGATAGATAGATAGATAGATAGATAGATAGATAGATAGATAGATAGATAGATAGATAGATAGATAGATAGATAGATAGATAGATAGATAGATAGATAGATAGATAGATAGATAGATAGATAGATAGATAGATAGATAGATAGATAGATAGATAGATAGATAGATAGATAGATAGATGAGAATTATGATGGATGGATGGATGGATGGATGGATGGATGGATGGATGGATGGATGGATGGATGGATGGATGGATGGATGGATGAGAATTATGATGGATTGATTGATGGATAGATGGATGGATGGATGGATGGATGGATGGATGGATGGATGGATAGATGAGAATTATGATGGATGGATAGATGAGAATTATGATGGATGGATAGATAGATGAGAATTATGATGGATTGATGGATGGATGGATGGATAGATAGATAGATAGATAGATAGATATGATGGATGGATGGATGGATAGATAGAAAGATGAGAATTAGGATGGATAGATGGATGGATGGATGGATGGATGGATGGATGGATGGATGGATGGATGGATGGATGGATGGATGGATGGATGGATGGATGGATGGATGGATGGATGGATGGATGGATGAGAATTATGATGGATGGATGGATGGATAGATAGATGAGAATTATGATGGATTGATGGATGGATGGATGGATAGATAGAAAGATGAGAATTATGATGGATTGATGGATGGATGGATGGATAGATAGAAAGATGAGAATTAGGATGGATGGATGGATGGATAGAAAGATGAGAATTAGGATGGATGGATGGATGGATAGATGGATGGATGGATAGATAGAAAGATGAGAATTATGATGGATGGATAAATAGATAATAAAGTGTTTATTATAGATAGATAGATAGATAGATAGATAGATAGATAGATAGATAGATAGATAGATAGATAGATAGATAGATAGATAGATAGATAGATGAGAATTATGATGGATGGATGGATGGATGGATGGATGGATGAGAATTATGATGGATGGATGGATAAATAGATAATAAAGTGTTTATATAGATAGATAGATAGATAGATAGATAGATAGATAGATAGATAGATAGATAGATAGATAGATAGATAGATAGATAGATAGATAGATAGATAGATAGATAGATAGATAGATAGATAGATAGATAGATAGATAGATAGATAGATAGATAGATAGATAGATAGATGAGAATTATGATGGATGGATGGATGGATAGATAGATGAGAATTATGATGGATTGATGGATGGATGGATGGATGGATAGATAGAAAGATGAGAATTATGATGGATTGATGGATGGATGGATGGATAGATAGAAAGATGAGAATTAGGATGGATAGATGGATGGATGGATAGATAGAAAGATGAGAATTAGGATGGATGGATGGATGGATAGATGGATGGATGGATAGATAGAAAGATGAGAATTATGATGGATGGATAAATAGATAATAAAGTGTTTATTATAGATAGATATATAGATAGATAGATAGATAGATAGATAGATAGATAGATAGATAGATAGATAGATAGATAGATAGATAGATAGATAGATAGATAGATAGATAGATAGATAGATAGATAGATAGATAGATAGATAGATAGATAGATAGATAGATGAGAATTATGATGGATGGATGGATGGATGGATGGATGGATGAGAATTATGATGGATGGATGGATAATATGATAGATAGATAGATAGATAGATAGATAGATAGATAGATAGATAGATAGATAGATAGTAGATAGATAGATAGATAGATAGATAGATAGATAGATAGATAGATAGATAAGAATTATGATGGATGGATGGATGGATGGATGGATGGATGGATGGATGGATGGATGGATGGATGGATGGATGGATGGATGGATGGATGGATGGATGGATGGATGGATGGATAGATGGATGGATAGATAGAAAGATGAGAATTATGATGGATGGATGGATGGATAATAAAGTGTTTATTGGCTCATAAACAGAACCGTATAGTACCAAATTAGAGTTCGACGTTGAAGATTGAACCTTTTGTTTTCTAAATAAAGTACACAACTTAAAAAACATCACATAATGTAAATAAGTTGTTACTTAGTAAAGTTTAGAAAGCTTCAAAAGTTGTAATTGTATTATGTAAAGGACCTGAGATCACATCAACAGTTGCATTTTTATTAACATTAACAGATTTAATAAATACTGTAACAACTGATTGAATTTCAAATAAAGTGTTGTGTGATCAGTTTATAGTTTTCCCTGTGTCCCAAATATCCCTTTCCATGCCGTTAAATATCTGTAGAACTGACAAATGCCAGTTCCCTAATGACATCATCGTTCATCATTTTGGAGGGAAAGATCAGCACAAACATCACTAAGTATATTAACCATGAATTTGATGAATTCTAAACAGTCTAACTTTAGCTCTTTGTGAACATCCTGTCATTGTGTAAATAATCAATTACGCTCTTAAACGACAACACGTGCAAATTCACATATTAAAGACATCCTGCAGAAGAGAAATGACCCACATTCACTTAGTAAATATTTGATGGCAAGTAAAGCTCCTACAGATGAACAACAGTTATAATAGAGTGACCATCAGCTGACGACAGGCAGGTGTGTGTGTGTGTATGTGTGTGTGTGTGTGTGTGTGTGTGTGTGTGTGTGTGTGTGTGTGTGTGTGTGTGCACAGCTGCTTCAGAATCTCTTTGTCAGGTGTGTGTTGTTTCTGGTTTTAGCAGCACAGGAGGCAGTGCAATATTATTTTTGTACCAGCCTGACAGAGAAAGTGTGTGTGTGTGTGTGTGTGTGTGTGTGTGTGTGTGTGTGTGTGTGTGTGACCTACTTTAAGAAAACACCAGAATCTCAGAGTCCGATTTTAATGTTCACAAAATGACGTATCTAGATTTGGGGTTGTGGTATGTTTATCTAATCAGATTCATACATTGTTAGTTAATATAAATATAAATGGCATTGAGTTAATACAATGGAAACTCAAAATACACTATATTGCCAAAAGTATTGGGACGCCCCTCCAAATCCCTGAGTTCAGGTGTTCAATCCCTTCATGGCCACAGGTGTATAAATCAAGCACTAGGCATGCAGACGCTTCTACACACATCTGTGAAAGAATGGCTCGCTCTCAGGAGCTCAGTGAACTCAAGCGTGGGACCGGGATAGGTTGCCACCTGTGCAATAAGGCCATTCCTGACATTTCCTCACGACTAAATATTCCACGCTCAACTGTTAGTGGGATTATAACAAAGTGGAAGCCATTGGGAACAACAGCAACTCAGCCAGTGAAATCCCAGAGCGGGTCAGCGCATGCTGAGGGTCACAGTGTGCAGAAGTCACCAACTTTCTGCAGAGTCAATCGCTCCAGACCTCCAAACTCCTGTGGCCTTCAGATGAGCTCAGGAACAGTGCGGAGAGAGCTTCATGGAATGGGTTTCCATGGCCGAGCAGCTCATCCAAGCCTTACATCACCAAGAGCAATGCAAAGCGTGGGATGCAGTGGGGTAAAGCACGCCACCACTGGACTCTAGAGCAGTGAGACGTGTTCTCTGAGTGACCAATCACGCTTCTCTGTCTGACCATCCCATGGACGAGTCTGGGTTTGGCTGTTTCCAGGGGAACGGGACTTGCCTGACTGCATTGTGCCAAGTGTAAAGTTTGGTGGAGGGGGGATTATGGGGTGGGGTTGTTTTTCAGAGGTTGGGCTTGGCCCCTTAGTTCCAGTGAAAGGAACTCTTAATGCTTCACCATACGAAGACAATTTGGACAATTTCATGCTCCCAACTTTGTGGGAACAGTTTGGGGACGGCCCCTTCCTGTCCCAACATGACTGCGCTCCAGTGCACAAAGCGTCGCTCCATAAAGACATGGATGAGCGAGTTTGGTGTGGAGGAACTTGACTGGCCTGCACGGAGTCCTGACCTCATCCCGATAGAACACCTTTGGGATGAATTAGAGCAGAGACTGCGAGCCAGGCCTTCTCGTCCAACATCAGTTGTCAGGGCTTTCAAAGGAAAAACAGATGGATCCAATAGTGATAAAAAACTTCTTTATTAGATGTAAATGATGACTATAGTCACAGAATAAACAAGACTCAGGTATAACACAGGTTCCAGAAAGGTCCCAGCAGGAAGACAGGAGTGCCACACGGACAATGGCGATGGAGGCAGAGGAACCAGACAGGGAGACGAAGCAGGGATGCAGCGGGCAACCAGATGCCAAGGAAACGGAATCCGGAACGGGGAAAAATCCAGGAGACTGGACGGACGCACGATCCACACACCAGCAGGCCTGGAACAAACTGACCGGTATAAGTAGGGTGAAGTGATGAGTGTGGCAGGTGTGGGAAATGAGCCCCGTAATCAGTGACCACGCCTCCAACACAACTTCACAAACACAGAAAAGCAGACGGTGAATCCATGAACCGTGACATCAGCGCCTGACCTCACAAATGCACTTCTAGAAGAATGGTCAACAATTCCCATAAACACACTCCTAAACCTTGTGGAAAGCCTTCCCAGAAGAGCTGAAGCTGTTAGAGCTGCAAAGGGTCCATATTAAACCCTACGGATTAACAATGGGATGTCATGTGCATGAAAATGCAGGCGTCCCAAAACTCAACCACATTAATTATCTAAGTTGATTTGACAACAGAAAAAAGTTGATAAATCATGAAAAAATATATTTTTAATATTTCGTTTTGTAAGGGCAGCTTTTGTTTGTATTTTTGTTTTGCAGATTATAAACCTGATAATAAAGTGTGACAGGGCGTCTGTCTCGTGTGTTTGTACCTGTGGATTTCACGAGGCGTTTGATGCGTCTTTCCTCTTACAGTTCTGATCCAAACAGGGCGAGTCTATTTGGATAAACATAAGAAACAATTATTCATAATTAAACATCACAAAAGCACACTGGCATATTCCTATTAGCAAAGCAATTTAAGCCATCTCGAACCTTGGCATTGCTTTAAAGTCTATTAGAAATTACAAGCTCAAATTGAATTTGGCTGGAGTTTGAACGGACCAACCTGCCAGCAATAAAACTGAGGCTTTTTCCCATTTCAAGTGATTCACGTGTGTGTGTGTGTGTGTGTGTGTGTGTGTGTCACAGGATACACGCCTCTCTCTCGTCCTTTTTCTTTGATGTCTTTCCCAAAATTCATTTTCTTCCATTAGATTAATCATTAAACGTCTCATTTACTTCTCCTGATTTCATGATGCATTTCCTGCGTCAGAAAGACCCGCGATCTTTATGCATGCTCACAAAATAAAAAAAGAAATCTCATTCATTCATTCACACACATTGCACATGTATTTTAGACTTTATAAGGCCCAACCGTCCCTGTATTTTACAGCTTTTTTAGCAATCTATCAATCAAAGCTGCAGTTTTCTGTCGGACATGATGTGCATTTATTTGAACTGCGTTCGGGTTAGGCTGTACATGCATTCCTGGGAATCAATTCATGACCTCACTAACACTGTGATCTAAACATTAACAGATTAATAAATGAACTGTTAAAACAGAGAATAAATCAATCAAGTATAGATGGACATTTGTCAATAATAACAGATTCACCCTCACTTGTTTTGTTGCATATTTCAAATGCAGCTTTACTGTAAAATGTTGGTTGTCTGATCTTGATCATGCAACACACACACACACACACACACGCATGCGCACATGCTCTCTCACACACACTCTCAGACTCACGCACACTCACGCTCTCACTCTCACACACACACTCACTCACTCACTCGCCCTCACACACACACGTGCACACATTCTCACTCTCACACACACACAAAGACACGCACACTCAAGCTCTCACACACGCACTCTCACACACACGCACACTCTCACACACACACACACACTCATGCTCTCTCTCACACACACACACACACACACACACACATGTTGTGTTTCCATGTTTTATGGGGACATTCCATAGGCGTAATGCATTTTATACTCTACAAACCGTATTTTCTATCCCCTACACTGCCCCTGCCCCTAAACCTACCCATCACAGGAGACATGCTGCATTTTACTTTTTCAAAAACATCACTTAGTGTGATTTATAAGATGTTTTCCTCATGGGGACCAAAAAATGTCCCCACAAGGACAAAAATTTGGATATTGCCATCTTTGTGGGGACATTTTGTCCCCATACCGTAGGGATTACCAGTCCACACACACACACACACACACACACACACACACACACACACACACACACACACACTCATGCTCTCACTCACTCACTCACACACACACACACACTTCCCAGTTTGTGCACGTCTCTCCCAGCATGTATCGGTGTGGTGCTCAGGTTAGCTTTATTGGGGCTTTATGATCCTCGACCTGCTGTTAGACTCATAAAACACAAGACGGAGGATCCTAATTACAGCGGGATAAGAGAGACAGCGCGAGGCAGGCAGGGAACGCGTCGCTCTCTCGCTCTCATTGTCAAGCATGAGCCATCCGATCATCGATCACACGCGCTCGTGACCATCAACAGAGACTCTCCGAGAATAAATATGGATGTTCATCTGATAAACTACAGCCCTGTGTCAGTCCAGAGTGAACTGGGTCAAAGCCTGGCGGGATCGGGATGGATCCGGAAATGCACAGCACTGGCCTATCGTACCAGTCCCTTTACATCAGGGTTATTATCATTAACTATCAAAACATTTCTGTTCATTGAAATACAACTGAAATCAAATTAAAATATTAATACTTCAAATGTTGCCTTGGCAATAAACGGAAATAAGATATAATTATTAAATGGAAATAAATAAAGACTAAAACTGAAATAAAAATAAATTAAACCTAAATAGCAATATTTGAAGAAACTAAAAAAAAGACAAAAACACAGTAAAATTATAAAAAATGTAACTAAAATTAAAAATGTAAACTCAAATAAAAATAAATAAATACAAATATTAGTTGAAAAAGTTAAACTAAATAAAAATTAGAAATGTTGCCTTAACTGTAAATGCATAAAAATGAAAATAAATGATTTCTAAATTAAAAAAAATAAAATGAACAATGAACATATTTTATTCATTCATAATAAATATAATGAAATAAATATTAGTTGAAAAAAATTAACTAAATGAAAATTAGAAATGTTGAATTGGCAATAAACTAAAATTATTAAATGGAAATAAATAAAAACTAAAATAAAGTACATAAAAAAATTAATAAAATTACAAAAAAATGTAACAAAAATTAACATGAAAACTCAAACTATAAAAGCTCATTCAAAATATTAATAAAACGAAGAAAACTAAAATATAAATGCTGATTTGCATCACATATTTATCGCCTTTGCTCATCTTTCCGCATGGAAACTGGCTTCATCAAGGCTTTGGGTTCAATATGAATTATATTAATAACAATGTTCACTCGTGGCGTGTTACTAATGTTTATGCAAATCATTAATGTCCTGAGCACATCATTCCTGTGACCTTGACATGATACATACAGGACAAGCACAAATGATGAAATAACTCAAATAATATTTGTATCATAATCCGGCATCCCTACTTCTATCCCAAGGGTCTTGCCACACACACTAGGGAAGGAAAAGAAGTCAGCGGATGCAGGACATTTGTGTAAATCACAGTAGTTCGCATTGGTCAGTGTTTCCGAGCATCTCCACAGAGATAGCACACGCTTCTCTCCCTCCGTTTACCTGAGCGGCCTCCGAGAACAACACCACAGCGGCCCCCACACACACACACACACACACACACACACACACACACACACACACACACACACACAGTGTGTTTACTGACGGGCGTGCGCCCAGCGTTTGCTGAAGTGCTCAATCAAATCTCACAAGACTTTATGGAGGTTTTGTTAATGTTCCTCCTAAAATAATACACCAACGAGTCACACATAAATCAAACATGATCTGGGTAATATTATTTGTAATCATCGGTGTTTCTTAGGATACATACTTTCACACACAACATCAATGTATTATGTAAAAACAATTAAACACAACTTTTTGAGTCCTCTTTTGAGGTCCATTGATTTCATGCAAATCACACATTGACTTTATAATATTCATAACATGTGGATAAAATGACTTTGATTAGGTATGATTAATCTTATTCAATTTTCACATTAAAATGTTCTACTCTGAACTCGTTAAGCTCCAATGACAATTAAACTGTGCAAATGACTTCCAATTCAATCAATTTGGATTTCATTTATGAATAAATTTAAATATCTCACTGATTTTATCCATCGTTTGAAGAGAAATAAGACATTTTAACCAGTCAGACGTTTCTCAAACATTTTGTCTCCGCATTTGTACACGAGTAGGTGATCATACTTTATAAAAATTAAGATTTTAAGTTAAAGGAGCACTCCAGCGTTTTTAGAAATAGGGCTTATTCAACTTCTTTCCTACATTTAGATATGTGGGCAAATGCATTTTTGTCTCAGTGCATGCATTGTTTTAGTTTGGCAGGGTCGCCGCTAGCTTAGCTTAGCATAATGAATGGAATCCTATGTTGCCAGCTAGCATGTTAAGACTAGGCGATTTCCTAGGCGGATATTAACTTGGGACTATATTATGGGTAAGCACAGGCGAAGCACAGCTACTGCAGAGATATCACACAACACATGAAATGTATGTTGACGTAAGTTGTGGGATTTCATGTGTTGTGTGATATCTCTGCAGTAGCAGTGCTTCGCCTGTGCTTCCCCATTATATAGTCCCAAGTTAATATCCGCCTAGGAAATCGCCTAGTCTTAATCTGCATCGCTATTTGTACTCGTTGTGAATACGCAGGCCACAAGAAGTAATTAGGTGGGTTTTTTTTTTTTTGATCACTTTTACTCGGGACATGCTAGCTGGCAACATAGGATTCCATTCATTATGCTAAGCTAAGCTATCTGGCAACATAGGATTCCATTCATTATGCTAAGCTAAGCTATCTGGCAACATAGGATTCCATTCATTATGCTAAGCTAAGCTAGCGGCGACCCTGCCAAACTAAAACAATGCATGCACTGAGACAAAAATGCATTTGCCCACATATCTAAATGTAGGAAAGAAGTTGAATAAGCCCTATTTCTAAAAACGCTGGAGTGATCCTTTAAGTTATATGAATGTATAAAGGCATATATTTTAGCTTATTTATTTATAAAATGCATAAATGTACACTTTTACATATATATACAGTGGAGATCAGTGGAGAGTACAACAATTTCCTAAATTTTAATGTCGCTTAGTCCTAATTATTATTATTTTTTTCATCTTAGTCCTAACTAGGATAATTGAATGTTATCCTATAACAGGAGTAGCGGGCAGTTTAAACATATTTCATAAATTGAATATATTCTAAAGCAGAGTGTAAGAAAAATAACTAGTAAATCACAGTTATTGGTGTTAATCCAGCCTTAATTATCTGTAAAACCTGCAGCATTCCTGTTAGGATAAATTCCCAATTTTCACTCTTTGCAAGATGGCGAGCCGGCGTAAAGTGACAGAAACCCTGCAACAAATGAAGGCCAAAGGAATGACCATTTCTGCCGTGTCAAGAGAAGCTGGTCGCTCCAAATCTGTGATTTCTAGAATATTAGAGCTTTACAATGACACCAATCCAATCAAGTCCACCGACAAGGCTGGTCATCAATGCAAGACAAATGCACGAGAGGACAGGACGAGAGACGCTCAGTGATCATGCATTTCATGTTAACTACCCATGCAAACGGTAGCCCTAACCTCACGGTGTGCACTTCACATAACCTCGAGGTAACTCTTTACTTTGATGGTCCCTTTTGAACATTCTAAAGTAACTTTGCAACTCTAACCAGTCAACTAATGCTCTACTAACACTCTAATGAGAGTGAGTGCATGATGTAGGTGCGATGTTATAGGCAACAGAACGTGTTAAGAGACCATTCAAATAAAGTGAAACCAACTATAAAAACAATAAAAGATTTGTGATTTTTCTTTCCAGTGGGGCGACAAAGAGGTTGTCTGTCAACAAGCTTCACAGACCAAAAACAGACAGAACTTCACACATGTGAAAGGGTGTGTGTGTGTTTGTGTGTGTGTGTGTGTGTGTGTGTAGGCGGCTGGTGAAATGAGGTGTCACTGAGCACTTGCATCCCTCCATGGTGCCACGAGCACCTTCATAGGGCACACCTGCACAAAAACACACACACACACACACACACACACACACACACACACACACACACACACACACACACACACACACACACGTAATGACCCATGTGTGACTATCCTCCCAGCTGGTGCTCCCTAAATAGGCTGCTCCTACAGAACCAGTGACCCCAGCACCTCCTCTCCTCCCCTCTGAACACAACACACACTCATGACACTCTCACACACACATATTGTGTTTTCATGTTTTATGGGAACGCTGTGGTTTTTATACTGTACAAACTGTATATTCTGCCCCCTTACACTAACCCTATCCTTAAACCTGCCCATCATACACACACACACACACACACACACACACACACACACACACACACACACACACACACACACACACACCCTACCCAACACACTGAACATTTTTACATTTTGAGAAAACATCTCTTAGTCTGATTTAGAAGCTCATGGGGATAAAAAAATGTCCCACAAGGACAAGGATTTCGATTAGTGCCATCTTTGTGATGACAATTTGTCTACATAATGTAGGGTTTACAAGTGCACGCACCCACACACACACACACACACACAAATATACACACAAACAAATACACTCGCTCCCACTCTCACACACACACACAAGCACATACACATACACATACACTTGCACACACACACATACACTCGCTCACACTCACACACACACACCCTCTCTTGCACAGACTCACACAAACACATGAACTCGCTCCCACTCTCACACACACACAAGCACATACACTCGCTCACACACTCACACACACAAGCTCATACACTCGTTCACACACACACACACACACACACATGTTGTGTTTCCATGTTTTATGGGGACATTCCATAGGCGTAATGCATTTTATACTGTACAAACCGTATTTTCTATCCCCCTACACGTCTCCTGTGATGGGTAGGTTTAGGGGCAGGGGCAATGCTGCATTTTTACTTTTCATTTATAAGATGTTTTCCTCATGGGGACCAAAAAAATGTCCCCACAAGGACAAAAATTTGGATATTGCCATCTTTGTGGGGACATTTTGTCCCCATACCGTAGGGATTACCAGTCCACACACACACACACACACACACACACACACACACACACACACACACACACACACACACACAAGCACATACACTCGCTCACACAGACACACACACAAGCACATACACTCGCTCACACACTCACACAGACACACACACAAGCACACACACTTGTTCACACACACAGACACACACACTCGTTCACACACACAGACACACACACTCGTTCACACACACAGACACACACACAAGCACATACACTCGCTCACACACTCACACAGACACACACACAAGCACATACACTCGCTCACACACATTCGCTCACACACTCACACACAATCGCTCGCACACACACGCTCACAAACTCGCTCACACACACACTCTCTTACACACTCACAATACAACACTTACTATTTTCTCAGAATTATAAAAAACATAGATAAAAAGTGTGTTCTTCTTTCGACAGGGCCGTGTAAAAACTGACACTAGGCCAAAATTCATCTCCTGTTCATCTGACCAAAATGGCCAAATTTATCAGTCAATCAACCAGCCTGCCTAGCCTATATATATTTCTATAACTACCTAATTTTATAAAAAAACAATTAGTTAACATGAACTCACAATTAACAATATTTCTACTGCATTTATGCATCTGTTAATTTTAGTTATGCACTGTCAACTAACATGTTTATTATTAGCACCGGTTAATAAATACTGTAAACTCTAGTGTTCATTGTTAGTGCATGTTGAGTTGTGTTTGTCTACGGGTGTTCCTCATGTTCGCGCTCCGTCACCACAAACGTCTGATCTAAAGCAGAATCACAAATCCTCCTCAAGTGCGCTGGACGTCGGACAGCATGAAAGAGCACTTCATTTACAACTGGAACACGTGTGCTTGCATAACGGCGAGGAGTTCGACGCTCACACCCACACAAAAGTGCCATTTTATCGCAATTACAGCGTCATTTTCAGATCTCTAACCACACGCCAAAAGAGACGTGTGACGGACGGATGTGTGTGTGTGTGTGTGTGTGTGTGTGTGTTTTAATGGACTGGGTGGTTTGGTGACCTCGCTGCAGGTGCATGAACAGCTCTGATGCTGCTGTGCTCAGTTAACGCCTTCCACAAAAAAAAACAGATGAAACTCAAATAAAATAAACAAATAGACCGACCGATTTCAACAGCTGCCAATACATCACTTAGTGTTTACTGCTTTGACTTTTAGGGTAACAATCCGAAGCTGCCAAATGCGTAATTAGGACGTCTGATTTTAACCGCGT
Source organism: Gobiocypris rarus (assembly GCA_023029165.1). Lineage (NCBI taxonomy): Eukaryota > Metazoa > Chordata > Actinopteri > Cypriniformes > Gobionidae > Gobiocypris > Gobiocypris rarus. The sequence continues at coordinate 38,812,006 of CM040930.1, read as the reverse complement.
GTGCAGGAACGGACAGAACGGGCCGCTTAAACACAAGCAGCGGGTCAAAGGTTAATTACAGACGCTTACACGAAATCAATGTCTATTACAGCGCAGAGCCGACGGATTCTGATTAACCGAAGCGCTGTGAAACATGCTTTTGCTCGTCATCACATCCTTTTACTCCAACTATGCACCAACTTCATAGCTCAAAATGTAACTTTTCTCAGTCAATTTGTTTCAAAAGCACAATTAAACAATTAAACTTAAACTACTTGTTTTCGCTATCCAGATTCACAGGTTATGCATCACAGCAGTTTTACCATGATTAAAGCGGTAACACATTATTTTACAGTGTCTTTGTTAGTATAAATTATGCATAATTACATCTAACCCTAAACCAATCCTAATCCTATAGTAAGTAAATGTGGTTCATTAATATTACTCAGTCCTTAAATGTATAATTACTCTGTAACAGGGAGAATTGTAACCATTAAATTACTCAGCTTGAGAACGAGCATGGTAAGCATCTTAACCATGGTAAAATCACTAACACACAGCCTGTCATGGCTTATTGCTATTATAAACTACATTAATTTAATTTACAATCAGATTAAAATTTTGAATAGAACAATAACATTAGATAAATATCTCAGTACTTCAGAAATATTGCTTTTTCTGTTATACATAGCGATGCACTGATATGAACATTTTGGCTGATATGATAACCGATAATTTCTTTATATTTAAAAACAGATAACCGATACACCGTAGCACTTAAATGTATATTCCTTCTTTAAAGTGATTCCAATCATATTCAATTCAAAACCAGCATGGTGAACAGTGCGCATCTGAAGTGTCTCAGCTGAAGGGAATATATTATTTATTGGCTTTAAGATATCGGCCAAATTTTCTTATCGGGCCTATAGTAATAACATTAAAAATGAACATATATCACCCGATACAGATATGGTGGCCGATAATAATCAGATTATAAATTAACAGATATCGGCCGATACTGATATGGAGGCCGATAACGATAGCATTAAAAAAAGAACATATATCGACCGATACCGATATGGTGGCTGATAAAGATTACATTAAAAATGAACATATATCAGCCAATATCGATATGGTGGCTGATAGCGATAACATTAAAAATGAACATATATCGCCTGATACCGATATGGTGGCTGATAACGATAACATTAAAAATGAACATATATCAGCCGATATCGATATGGTGGCTGATAACGTTAACATTAAAAATGAACATATATCGGCCGATAACGATATGGTGGCTGATAACGCTAACATTAAAAATGAACATATATCAGCCGATATCGATATGGTGGCTGATAACGATAACATTAAAAATAAACATATATATCAGCCGATATCGATATGGTGGCTGATAACGTTAACATTAAAAATGAACATATATCAGCCAATACCGATATGGTGGCTGATAACGAAAGCATTAAAAATGAACATATATCAGCCGATATCGATATGGTGGCTGATAATGTTAACATTAAAAATAAACATATATCAGCCGATATCGATATGGTGGCTGATAAAGATAACATAAAAAATGAACATATATCAGCCGATACCAATATGGTGGCTGATAACGATAACATTATAAATGAACATATATCGGCTGATACCGACATGGTGGCTGATAACGATAACATTATAAATGAATATATATCGGCCAATACCGATATGGTGGCTGATAAAGATAACATTAAAAATGAACATATATCAGCCGATATCGATATGGTGGCTGATAAAGATAACATTATTAATGAACATATATCGGCTGATACCGATATGGTGGCTGATAACGATGACATTAAAAATGAACATATATCGGCCAATACCGATATGGTGTCTGATAACAAAAGCATTAAAAATGAACATATATCAGCCGATATCGATATCGTGGCTGATAACGTTAACATTAAAAATGAACATATATCGGCCGATACCGATATGGTGGCTGATAACGATAACATTATAAATGAACATATCGGCCGATACCGATATAGTGGCTGATAACGATAACATTATTAATGAACATATATCGGCTGATACCGATATGGTGGCTGATAACGATGACATTAAAAATGAACATATTTCAGCCAATACCGATATGGTGTCTGATAACAAAAGCATTAAAAATGAACATATATCAGCCGATATTGATATGGTGGCAGATAACGATAACATTAAAAATCAACATATATCAGCCGATATCAATATGGTGACTGATAAAGATAACATTAAAAATGAACATATATCAGCCGATACCGATATGGTGGCTGATAACGATAACATTATAAATGAACATATATCGGCCGATACCGATATGGTGGCTGATAACGATAACATTATAAATGAATATATATCGGCCAATACCGATATGGTGGCTGATAAAGATAACATTAAAAATGAACATATATCAGCCGATATCGATATGGTGGCTGATAAAGATAACATTATTAATGAACATATATCGGCTGATACCGATATGGTGGCTGATAACGATGACATTAAAAATGAACATATATCGGCCAATACCGATATGGTGGCTGACAACGATAACATTAAAAATTAACATATATCAGCCGATATCGATATGGTGGCTGATAACGTTAACATTAAAAATGAACATATATCGGCCGATACCGATATGGTGGCTGATAACGATAACATTATAAATGAACATATCGGCCGATACCGATATAGTGGCTGATAACGATAACATTATTAATGAACATATATCGGCTGATACCGATATGGTGGCTGATAACGATGACATTAAAAATGAACATATATCGGCCAATACCGATATGGTGTCTGATAACAAAAGCATTAAAAATGAACATAGATCAGCCGATATCGATATGGTGGCAGATAACGATAACATTAAAAATCAACATATATCAGCCGATATCAATATGGTGACTGATAAAGATAACATTAAAAATGAACATATATCAGCCGATACCGATATGGTGGCTGATAACGATAACATTATAAATGAACATATATCAGCCGATACCGATATGGTGGCTGATAACGATAACATTATAAATGAACATATATCGGCCAATACCGATATGGTGGCTGATAAAGATAACATTAAAAATGAACATATATCAGCCGATACCGATATTGTGGCTGATACCGATAGCATTATAAATAAACATTTATTGGCCAATACAGATATGACGGTCGATGCCGTTATGGTGGCCACTAATTGTGAATCCCTAGTAATACAAAATCACGGGTAATGCACTACAGCATAATTTTACCACGGTTAAAATACTTGCCTTAACATTATGAATGAGAATGAGCATGGTAAGCATCTGTGGTAATATCACTGTTACACACAACCTGTCGTGGCTTATTGCTTTAACATCAGATTCATTTACAATCAGTTTAAAATTTAGAATGAAAAAGACATTCAGAATTAGTTTTCACATGTTACTGAAAGGAGAGAAAATGTAATGCAAAGAAAAACTGCTCCATTAATGCTAAATGAAAATCGCATTTATAGTTATTGCAACATGCGCATGTACAAACTTGAGACTATAGCATTCCCTTTTATACCAACGCAGCGTCCGCACCGCCATCCTCCTACAAGAGAAATTACACAATATCTATCCAGACCTATTTAAGCGCATGATCGATGTCTCCCATCAAACGCAGCACAAACTCTCTGACCTTCACATTCATCTGAGGGTTGCACACGATTGCAGCAGGTATGACGACAGGATGGAGCTGAGCTTTTTGTTCAGATCAAACTGTTTCAGTTCTGTGGCTATTTGTGCACAAATGAGAACCAAACACAAAAATTAAAGTGCATCCACACACATAAATGCTCGGCTTTCACATTGTTAGGGACATTTTAAAAACAAAGTACAAGGATGCACCATGTTACAAAAGAAATTATGTGTTAACTTACAATACAAACCAATGTTCTTAATCTGCAACACTTTAAGGTCTCATTTGTTAACATTAGATAATGCATTACTCAAGAACTAACTATGAGCAATGTATTTTTACAGCATGTATTGGTCAATGTTAAGCCAGATAAAAAATGTTGTTCATGTTAGTTCACAGTGCATTAACTAACATTGAAAGATATATGTATATATGTCATTAGTTTGGGGACTTTTGCCTCAACTCCTAATTACTGCTTATTAATAGTTAGTAAGGTACCACAGCAGCCAATCACAGCAGTGGGAGCAGTGAACTATCCCTTTAAGATGTCTTAATTCTTTTTAATGTGCCTGAATCCATATAAACTAAGTCCAATGCATTTCTCGTGCCTGAGAGATGTGTGAAACACACAAACAGCAGTAAGAAACAGCACAGATGAAGCCTTACAGACAAACAACACGTCTCTGTGAGCCCTGAACCGCTCAGACGGCATTAATACACACGATAAGCTAATAACTCAAACCTCCGAACATGTCAAACTGTTTCCGATAGTTATCGGCGAGAAGCGCACAGGGGAGAAAGAGAAAGAGAATTGAATTAAATAAGAGAAGAGGGGGTGATATCACATCCAAACGTGTGTCATTGAAGCCGGTTTCCTGATAATCGCAGCGGTGCGCGTTTTGACAAGTCAAATGTGTTACATTTTACCCAGAGTGCAACGCTGCAGCCGGAGTGTGACAACTATGCAAATTACAATAGTTTGATCCAGCACGCATTTCTCACTTTGACTAGACTCGCATTGAAGCACAGAGAGAAATTTATGAATAAACCCACAGGAAAGAGAAAGCACACCTTTAACACCGTTCTCGATTAAATCGGGAGTTCTCATTAATTTCAAATTCTTATGAATGTTTTGATCACTGTTCGGATTCAGGACACAGATGGAGCAGATCGAGTACATCAACACCCCGAAGCTTCAAAGTCCTGTAGCTTGTCCTGGGGCGACATTTCATTCAGTAACATTCGGCCGTTTTGATTTATATGCTGTTTAAAGGCACAATATGTAAGTTTTTTTTATTAAAATATCCAAAAATCACTAGTACAGTGTTATATGTTTTGTTGACTTGTGTACTTGCATTATCCCAAATGTTTCCAAGAATGCTTCAATCCAGAGAAATTTTAACCGGGACACAACCTGTGCATCGCCTATCAATGACATCATCATACCTGCGTTCCCCTCCGGTGTTATTTAGTAGTAACCATGGAAACACCAGCGCCGCTTTAATATCTGAAGTGTGTTATCAGACACTGTTTGGATCATTGATGGACAGAAACTGATCATTGTTCTCCAGCTCAACACAGTTAGTCTTGGTGTTTGAATCTGCTGTTCTTGATTTACCGCACAGAGTGCCATGTTTTACCGCCTAATATGATCTCGCTCAGTGTGAACAAGTATCTCATAGCAGCGCCGAGCCAACACACAGTCGCATTATAACATCACTTTAACACACTCAAATGTGTGTGATATGATCAAACAGCGCTGCATTACACACACACACACACACACACACACGAGCGTAAGAAGCGGAAGCGCTCGCGGCAGAATTAAAGCTCCACCCACTCAAGAGTCAAGACACGCCTTTGTGTTGAATAAGCGACCTCTAGTGGCGGAAAATTACATATTGTGCCTTTCATGTCGTTAATCCCGTTATTTTAAATATGGATCTGCTTGCGTATGATATTGCTTGTTTCTGCTTCTTCTTCTCTGTGTTTTGATCAGGAGATTCTGTACTCTTTCAGAAGATGTGTAATTGCACCCCCTAGCGTATAACAGTGAAAACATGGATTGCCGGAAATGTTGGTCAATGGCGAGAATGAGTTAAAGGTGCACTATGTAACTTTTCCGTCTGCTAGAGGTCGCCTATTCAAAACAAAGGTGTCGTTTGATGACACCAAGTTTGAGTGCAGAATCTTGGGACATGTGATCTTCACCTCACAGCCGGTGGGGAAGAATCGGGACAGGACTCGGCCAGAAATCATGTTCATGGATGTGATTATTAATGTTACTGTAGTGTGAAGCAGATCAGGGGCGAGTGTTGTGGAGCTGAGCGAGTGTTAATGAGATGAACGCAACACACACCTCGCGAGCAGCGGGACTTTTATTATGTTGGGACACAGTCGCCGGCGCCATTTCCGGTCATGAGAATGAGGTAACGCAGCTCTGTTTATCATATCAGACACATCTGAGCGTGTTGAACATGATGTTATGACGTTACTCTGTGCGTTTGCTCTGCGGCTGCTATGACACTTGTTCACACTGCGGTGAGAGTAAAGCGCTTCTGCAAAAATTCTCACGATTTACAAATAGTTGGAAACATTTGGGATATTTCAAGTACTCATCTGAACAAAATATATAAAACTGGCCTGGTGGTTTTTGGATATTTTACTGAAAAAATGTTACATAGTGCACCTTTAAAAGAAGAGTCTCTGTTCTTCTTTTGATATATTGCAGGTTCAGATATTCATACAAAAAATATTCTGGGGGCCATGAAAGTTTTGTGAAAATGATCAAACATGCTGGCACTTCCAGGAAACTTTTTTTAAACGCTGGCGGGGAACGAAGTAATATCATTGTGCCGCTGCACTCATGGTACGGCAGCAGAGCTCCTTGATTATTATGCAGGAATGAGAGTATAGTTCCTAGCCATATCAGTCTAGAAAATCACAACTTTTCATTTTCCGCCGGTCTTAGTACACAATGTAACTATACACCTCTCAACATGTAAATAGGAAAATGTTGGTGTTATTTTGTCTCTTATTGAGCAGTAGGCTAGCTCGAGCCGTTTACCTCCAGTCTTTGTGCTAAGCTAGGCTAGCGGTGTGTGTGTCAGACAGAGTTATGGCACAGAGATGAGGATGGTGTGTATGGACTTATCTAACTCTGGGGGATACAGTGAATAAGCTAAAGTCACAAAAGTCGGCGTGTTCCTTTCGAGGCTGGGATTGAAACTAATATTCTATTCATTGAGTTTATTATTCAAATTGATTTATTTGGTTATATATCAGGCACAGTACATCATTATGGAAGCTTATTTCTGCCAGGAGGAAATAAATTCTGATACAAAGTTTTATATCTCACAATTGTGGGGAGAAAAAAAGTCAGAACTACGAGATGAAGTCGCATTTTCTTTATTCCGCAGCAGAAACAAGCTTTTATAATGTTCACGATATCGTTCTGTGTATTACAGTCTCGTGACGCAGTTTTGCTTTAAAAACGTGCGCTCGTCATAGTCTAGAGGATTCTGATTGGCTGCCAATGAGTTTATCGTTCATTATCGTTTCTCTGTTTCTTTATGGTTATAGTTGTGCTATTCTTATAGAATTATAACAATTATTAAAACGTTATAGTTATCGTCCTTGGTGTGAAATATCTTTTTTTTTTTTTGAGAAATGTATCAAAATAAAATAATTTTGTCAAATGGGGATTTTTATTTTGATAAATTTCTCTGAAAACAAAACTATATATCTCATTTCAAACACATGCACCTTGATTTAATACAAGACTGAATATGAAAGTCACATTTTGCATTGAATATTTTATAACTTCGAAGCACCGTTAATATTAGAAACGTGTAATTTGATCACATAATTATCATCTTCTGAAATATTGCAACGAAAGAGCAACATCTGAGCATTTTTCCTGTGGGTGAAACTGATGCTCTTCCTCTGTGCTTCTGTCTTGTTTTCCAGTACAAAGATCTAAACATTCTTAAATCAAGACACATTTACTGGAGATGCAAAATGACAAGAAGATAAGTGTCTTTTTTTGAAAATTTTATCAAAATTAAGTGAGTTTATGCTTAAAACAAGACAAATGGAAATTAGACCATTTTCATATCTTATATTATGTCACATCTCAGATAAATGCATCTTGATTTGACACAAGACTATGAAAATCACATTTGTAGTGAATATTTTATACTGTAACTTCAAAGCACCCTTTAAAATGTTAATATTAAAATCTTGTAATGTGACATTTTCATATAATAATAATAACTGGCTTCTGAAATATCGCAAAGAGCAGCATCTGAGAAAATGTACAAATATGCAAACATTCTTAAATAAAGATGCTTTTACTGGAGATGCAAAATTGATAATTTCATCAAGTGAGTAAGGTTAAAACAAGAACAATTTGATGTTAAATGGAAAAAACAAAATTGGTGCGTTTTGACCAATTTCATATCTTACAACATTTCGCGTCTCAAATGCATCTTGATTTAAATCACATTTTTGCAGTGAATATTCACATTTTGAATACAAAGCAACTTAAATTATTAATATTAGAAACTTTTCAATAAAAATAAATGGCATTTGAAATATTGCAATGATGGAAGATAATGCAAACTTGATAAAAACACTTTAGTTCAGGGTCCAATTCTCACTATCAACTAGTTGATTATTAGCATGCATATTTCTAGGATATTGGCTGTTTATTAGTGCACATATTAATGCATCCCTTAAACTTAACAACTACCTTACTAAATATTAATAAGCTGAAATTATGAGTTTATTGAGACAAAAGTCATAGTTAGTTAATAGTGAGAATTGGACTCTTAAGTTTTCTTGGATAAATCTGCTATGATTTCTGGGGCGTCTCTGTAGACTAAAAGTCATTTAGTGAGAACGCTGTGGCTTTGACCTCCCCGCGACACCATCCCGTCCTTGTTTTGATGCAGTTTTCCTGCATTTCCGTGTTCTGAATCCGCACGTAAACACACAGGTGGAGCGTTTGGGCCGCACAGGGACATCTCAAACTTATAAATACAGAAGGAAATCTCATATATTCAGACAAGAGAGGTTGTGTTGACCCAACTCACGAGTGCTCGTACACACACACACACACACACACACCGGAGGATTAATGAGAGCTGCTATCAGCGCGTCTCTGCATCGCGGACACACGTTTCACGCTGTAAAGGTGAGGCTCTTCATCAAAGCGAACGTCACCCCCACCCTCCGATTTGGAGCCCGTCCAGAAACGACAAAAACATCCGTCCGAGGAGTTTGTGGAATTACCGAATTAGCATCGCCTTCAAGTTTCGCCCCTTCCCCAAAACTCCCCCTCGCCGTCTGTCACACACACACGGGATTATTATTCATTAGAGCGTGGCGTACAGAAAGACTGCTGACACCCGCTCTCTACCCACACTGCACTGGGTCACTGAGTGCCGTCCCCACGGTAAGCAGGTACAGACACGCGGGCCATCTGTTTATCAAACGCTGACATGTCACAGAGTTAACCAAACACTGACAGACGAAAACCACTGGAAGGAAACGCAGAGATGAGAGCAAACACACACCTGAGGAGGACGTGTTACTAGATGTGTTTTATTTAAGCTAGCAGGAGTCTAGGCCCTGTTTACAGCGGGTATTAAGATGCGTTTTGGAGACACATTCCCGTTTACATCTAGTGTCTCTTTCGTCCACTTTCAACCACTTCTGTCCTGATTTCTTTGAGGTGGAGGGTCTATGGCCGGGGAAATGTATGGGTTGTGTGCGTTTAATTCCTCCAGAAGCGTCTCACACGATTGTGTTCACAAACACCAGCATCCCAACACAAGAGAGCATGACAGCGCTTACTGTTTTTTAAATATTTTAAAATCTTTTTAAGATTATTTTTAAAATTTTATTCCCAAACGTTGTATGCAAAATTCCAATTTTGCACACTTAAATTTTTTTACAACTTTGGAATGAAACAGCACAATGCATAAAAAGGTATTTCCCTCCACTTTAGTCATCGTCAGTAACACCATAAAGGTTTAACCCTCCTGAATTGAAGTTACTCATGCACTTTTGCACAGAACTCTCATTGAATTTCTCATTTGTTTACCTGGAATCATCAATGGCAGAAACCTTCAGTGGTACTTTGACCATTGGACGTCTCTCCATCAGGGCCAAACCTTCAGCTCTTCACTTCATTGATGTTGGTCAAAGCTCAGCAGTCTTCACACGCCGAATCATGGCATTTGTCAGCCTGTAAGGGAACAAAAGCGTGTGCAATCATTCAATGTCAGTTTGTGCAAAAACAGTCACTTCAACTCTGAACTTTGAGCCGAACAAACCACGTTGAGCTAACAAAGGTGGATGTGTAGATTGGACTTGACCTCTGACCCTGAATTCAACAGTCTATGTGTGTTTAAATGTTTCATTCAGGCCCATGATGTGTGTTAGTATTCAGCCTGCATGTATGTAGTGCACTTTCCAGTTGCTGCTTTCTGTTAGGTCAGTGCTATCACTCTGATCTCTCCTCATTAATTGATTGACAATTAATTGCTGCTAACACCGTCGGTAATAACGCTAATGGAGGGATCGCGCTCCGCCATGCGAGTCTCGCCGTAGAATTAGCACGGTAATCTAATCTGGGAACGGAGCATGACAAACGTGTCATTAATGCTGCCTCTCCTGAGACGTGAGAACAGTGAGCAAATGACTGCGATCAAGCAGCGATCACACCTGACACGCGATCGCTCACTTGCTCTCACCTGCCACGAACCCAGCCCGTTCACACCTGGATCCAGAGCGGCCCGGTGCTGCAAGCCAGAGGCACCTAGAGGAAGTCAATTAGAATCAGAATAATCAGGTCATACCACTGTCATTAAAAGCAACCGCCTTGATTTATCAATCCTTACTTCTTAGCGAGTTTCAACACCATTTCTGGTGTAAAAACTATAAATGAGAAGAGAGCAGACAAATATCAGAAGATGAAGACTGGAGTAATGATGATAAATTCAGCTTTAATCACAGGAATAAATTACACTTTACTGTATATTCACATAGACAACAGCTGCTTTTAGCTGGAATAATATTTCACATTTTTACATGTTTTACATGAATTTTTTATCAAATAAATGCAGCCTTGGTGAAAATACACTCACCTAAAGGATTATTAGGAACACATACTAATACTGTGTTTGACCCCCTTTGGCCTTCAGAACTGCCTTAATTCTACGTGGCATTGATTCAACAAGGTGCTGAAAGCATTCTTTGGAAATGTTGGCCCATATTGATAGGATAGCATCTTGCAGTTGATGGAGATTTGTGGGATGCATATCCAGGGCACGAAGCTCCCGTTCCACCACATCCCAAAGATGCTCTATTGGGTTGAGATCTGGTGACTGTGGGGGCCATTTTAGTACAGTGAACTCATTGTCATGTTCAAGAAACCAATTTGAAATGATTGGAGCTTTGTGACATGGTGCATTATCCTGCTGGAAGTAGCCATCAGAGGATGGGAACATGGTGGTCATAAAGGGATGGACATGGTCAGAAACAATGCTCAGGTAGGCCGTGGCATTTAAACCATGCCCAATTGGCACTAAGTGTGCCAAGAAAACATCCCCCACACCATTACACCACCACCACCAGCCTGCACAGTGGTAACAAGGCATGATGGATCCATGTTCTCATTCTGTTTACGCCAAATTCTGACTCTACCATCTGAATGTCTCAACAGAAATCCAGACTCATCAGACCAGGCAACATTTTTCCAGTCTTAAACTGTCCAATTTTGGTGAGCTGGTGCAAATTGTAGCCTCTTTTTCCTATTTGTAGTGGAGATGAGTGGTACCCGTGGGGTCTTCTGCTGTTGTAGCCCATCCGCCTCAAGGTTGTGCGTGTTGTGGCTTCACAAATGCTTTGCTGCATACCTCGGTTGTAACGAGTGGTTATTTCAGTCAAAGTTGCTCTTCTATCAGCTTGAATCAGTCGGCCCATTCTCCTCTGACCTCTAGCATCAACAAGGCATTTTCTCCCACAGGACTGCCGCATACTGGATGTTTTTCCCTTTTCACACCATTCTTTGTAAACCCTAGAAATGGTTGTGTGTGAAAATCCCAGTAACTGAGCAGATTGTGAAATACTCAGACCGGCCCGTCTGGCACCAACAACCATGCCACGCTCAAAATTGCTTAAATCCCCTTTCTTTCCCATTCTGACATTCAGTTTGAAGTTCAGGAGATTGTCTTGACCAGGACCACACCCCTAAAGGCATTGAAGCAACTGCCCTGTGATTGGTTGATTAGATAATTGCATTAATGAGAAATTGAACAGGAGTTCCTAATAATCCCTTAGGTGAGTGTAAGAGACTTCTTTCAAAAACATTTAAAAATTATACCAAATTTTGACCTCTAGTTTCCTATCCCAGTCATCCCAAGGATCATCAGTCAAACGATGAAAGATGTAGGGCTGCTGGAGTGTTTGGGAAACCCGTTTGGTAACATGTTAGTAGGTAATATTCCTCACGTCATTTTCTCAGGATTGCTGGCCTTCAGGAGACACAAAATACAGCCGTTAGCAACCAGAAAATCTGTCTGCACTAAAACACTGAAAGAATTGTTTCCATTCATCCAGAGGCAGAAGTGTTTTGACAAACCAAAACACACAATTATGACAAGGTTTGCCTGCGCTCTTCAAGAAGTCTCAGGTGTTTTTACTTCTTTATTAAAAGAGTGTATTCGATTTATAAAAAAAACCCTGTGGGACAGAGAAATGGAGGGGGTAAAACACTCCCGGGGCCTGTGCCGCCAGGGTCAGTATAATAATCGCCGTCTCCCTGATAGAAATACATGTTCTTTGTATCTAATACTATAATGAATTTTTAATCACGTAATTTGTAATTAAATTACCAGGGATAAGCGAGCAGCGTAGCCAGTGAGAGACAGAAAGAGATTACTGGACGTGAGATTATGTTGCAAGCTGTAAAATAACCCCGTTTAGGACAGAACGAGTGAGAGATTAACAATCTTCTTATTTAATGATGAAATGAAAAGGCCTGGTCCACAACCGGACAGTCAGAGACGGTATTAATGGATAATCTGCTGAAGACTGAATTAACTGCTCTGCCTGAAACTCTGTGTAATGAACTAGTTAAAATTACAAATATTTGATATATTATTCAAGTGTGTAGGTTTACTTTGAGGCATTTGAAATGAACTAAATCTGGTGGGTAGGTAGTTAAGAGTTGGTTGGTTGGTCAGTGGGCTGGTTGGTAGGTGAGTTGGTAGGGTTGGTTGGTGGGTGAGTTGGTTGGGTTGGTGGGTGGGCTGGTGAGTTGGGTTGGTGGGTGTGCTGGTGAGTTGGTTGGGTTGGTAGGTGGGCTGGTTGGTGGGTGAGCTGGTTGGGTTGGTTGGTGGGTGAGTTGGTTGGGTTGTTGGGCTGGTGAGTTGGTTGGGTTGGTAGGTAGGCTGGTTGGTGGGCTGGTGAGTTGGTTGGGTTGGTGGGCTGGTGAGTTGGTTGGGTTGGTGGGTGTGCTAGATAGTTGTGCTGGCCCCACTTTATATTAGGTGGCCTTAACTACTATGTACTTACATAAAAAATAAGTACAATGTACTTACTGTGTTCATATTGTGTTGCAAAACACCTTTGCTGATATTGAGGTGGGATACGGGTAGGGTTAGGGACAGGTGTGGTGGGATGGGTAAGTTTAAGGGTAGGGTTAGGGACAGGTGTGGTGGGATGGGTAAGTTTAAGGGTAGGGTTAGGGACAGGTGTGGTGGGATGGGTAAGTTTAAGGGTAGGGTTAGGTGTAAGGGAAGTGTCAACTGTGTAATTACAAATGTAACTACAGAAATTATTACACATGTAATTACATGCAGGTATTTTTTAAAATGTAAGTACAATGTAAAAACATGTATGTACACAATAAGTGCAATGTATCAAATTATTAATTAAAATGTTAGTACATAGTAGTTAAGGACACCTAATATAAAGTGGGTCCGTTGGGCTGGTGGGTGGGTGGGTGAGTTGGTTGGTCAGTGCGTGGGTGTGCTGGTGGGTGGGTTGGTGGTTTGGTGACTTGGTTGGTTGGTGGGTGTGAGTAAGCTGGCTGGTCGGTGGGTGCACTGGCGAGTTGGTTGGTCAGTGCGTGGGTGTGCTGGTGGGTGGATGGGTGAGTTGGTTGGTTGGTGGGTGGGTGGGTGGGTGAGTGAGCTGGTTGACTTGGTAAGTGTGCTACTGAGATGGTTTGGTTGGTGGGTGTGCTAGCTAGTTGGGCTGGTGGGTGAGTTGGTTGGTCAGTGCGTGGGTGTGCTGGTGGGTGGGTGTTGGTTGGTTGGTGGATGGGTGAGTGAGCTGGTTGGTTGGGTGCACTGGTGAGTTGGTTGGTCAGTGCGTGGGTGTGCTGGTGGATGGGTGGGTGAGTTGGTTGGTTGGTGGGTGGGTGAGTGAGCTGGTTGGTCGTTGGGTGCACTGGTGAGTTGGTTGGTTGGTGGGTGGGTGAGCTGGTTGGTTGGTGCACTGGTGAGTTGGTTGGGTGGTGGGTGGGTGGGTGAGTGGGTCAATGAAAGTTGGTTGGTTGGTGGTTGAGTGGGTAGGTGTGAGTTGGTTGGTTGGTGTGCTTGTGAATTGGTTTGTGGGTGGGTAAGTTGGTTGGTGGCAGGTGGGAGAGGTAGGTGAGGGTTGGTTGAAGGGTGGGTGAGTTGGTTGGTGGCAGGTGGGACAGGTAGGTGAGGGTTGGTTGAAGGGTGGGTGAGTTGGTTGGTGGCAGGTGGGACAGGTAGGTGAGGGTTGGTTGGAGGGTGGGTGAGTTGGTTGGTGTGCTGGTGAATATACTTAAACATTTTAATAAAAATGGATTTTGTTTTCAAAATTCTAAAAATAAACTACTTTAGGTGTAGGATGTTAGTTATTAGGTACTTTTCTATAAACAACATTGCTATTTAAACCTCTGTTTGTTTTATATAAGCAACGCTGTTGTATTCTGAGCAATTATTGTGAACAAGAAGAATTAGGTGTAGGGTAGATGAGTTGGTTGGGTTGGTGGGTGAGTTGGTTGGGTTGGTGTGCTAGTGAGTTGGTTGGGTTGGTTGGTGGGTGAGTTGGTTGGTGTGCTGGTAAATTGGTTGGTGGGTAGGTTAAGTAGGTGAGTTAGTTGGTTGGTGGGTGGTTTGTTTGGTTGGTTGGTTGAATATACTTAAACAGTTTAATAAAAATGGATTTTGTTTTCAAAATTCTAAAAATAAACTACTTTAGGTTTAGGATGTTAGTTATTAGGTATTTTACTATAAACAACATTGCTATTTAAACCTCTGTTTGTTTTATATAAGCAAAGCTGTTGTATTCTGAGCAGTTATTGTGAACAAGAAGAACTGCAATTACTAACCACATTTCAGATTTTTGAAACAGATAATCAATATGGAATATTAACATAAATGAGCAATCCCCCAAACCAGCAGTTAGCCTATAAATGTTTGGAAATTGATTAAACTATTAAAACTATTTAATATCTATCTGAATCAAGTGCCTTTTGAACAATTAATTTATTTTATTTGTTTTACACAACCATTCAAATATTTTTTTTTTAAGAAATGAATACTTTTATTTAGCAAGGACACATTCAATTGATTAGAAGTGAGAGTACATACATTTATAATGTTACAAAAGATTCTATTTCAAATAAATGCTGTTCTTTTAAACTTTCTATTCATCAAATAATACTGAAATAAATGTATCCCAGTATAAAGATTTGTACAAATGTATGAAATCTAATCTAATCATACTTTTGAATGGTAGTGTATGTCTGAATTTGATTTACTGATGGTGTCATGAGTTACATTTTGATAGTATTTGATGTGTGACCCCACAGATCTGTGACAGATCAGGATTACTGTGACCATGATGAGGCCCAATCCCCTGCCTGACCTCTGACCTTCCCAGATTGGGTTGGGTCACTTCCAAAATCCCAAACTCTCTGGAGAAAAACACATCGCTATAACCTCTATTATAAACACACTATTCAGAACAAAAACTACTCATTAATTCAGAGAGAAAGATTGATATAACGGCTTATGTTCAGTGTGTGTGTGTGTGTGTGTGTGTATGTGTGTGTTGTGTCCCGGTTTGTGAGTATGTGCATGCTGATCCGAGAGGCCTCATTAATGTGCTGCTGTCCGCTCGAGTCTCTGCCAGATGAAATTAAGGTCCAATTATTGATAAATGAAGAGTACTTTTCACGGAAGCCGTGCCTGAAGATACACCCTGCATCTGTCATATGGCAACACACACACACACACACACACACACACACACAAAAACATACACACACACACAGCTCACTCAAGTGTGACATCGCATCCTGTGCATTCATCATGCATCTGTAGGAGATCAGTGTGAGTGTGTGCGTGTGTGTGTGTGTCTGTGTGTGTGTGTGTGTAGAGTTATTCTAGTCTGATGCTAGTCTGTGTTCAATATCTGATCAGAAATATCCACATCTGTCTGTCTGTTCAGTGAAAACGGATCGGCAGCAGTGCTTCATGTGGTCACATGTAAAGTAAATAGGTTTATTAAAAGTCAGCACATTATTTAAAGGAACGGTTCACCCATAAATGAAAACCATGGCATCATTTACTCACCCTCACGTTTGACTTGAGTTCTTCTGTGGAAAACAAAACTTGAGATGTTTAACAATGTTCACACTGCTCTTTTATATTCAACAAAAGCAGACGATGAAAAAGAACAAAATATCATTAAAAAGTCTTAAGTCACATGATGCTTTGTGTGAGGATTAGACTCATACTTAAAGTAGAAATTAAACAGAATTTGCAATCTATTTTTTTATTTTATCTCAGAGTAAACGGTTTATTGAGCAAGAAAAAAGAAAAAATGAAATGTAAAGAGAAAAAAAACAATACAACAAAGATGAAATTCATTGGCAATAAAATAAAAACATTTGCATGCACAAATTGTATTGTTTAATAATAAAAAATGTAATAAAAAAAATGCATTGCATGAACAAATAACTTTTAGTTGTAATATTTACCCATCACTTTCAAATCTCTGAAATAACCTTAATGCTTTTGTATTTTCAGGTAACAGCTGCACAGATTCAGGTGACACCAAGACATCCAAAAATATCTCCCATAAGAACTACTGTACCCACAATCCCTCGCAAAGCCCTAACACCCAACCTGCCCTTTAATCCAGAACGCTGAGAGCGAAACACCTGCCAGCGGCCGCGGTGATGTGCGCTCACACCCTGATCGTTGTGTTAATTGAATGTCAGAGGAAGGTGATGTCAGGGCAGAAGGGCTCTGGGGCTACACCAAACAAAGATCAACTACCAATTTATACGATTTTGCAAGCGTTGGCTACAGCAAAAGCTGCTAAGAGAAGTATATGTTTCACTGGTGCAAAACTTAACAGTAAAAGCAATGAATAAAATAATAGAAAACAGTCTAATTTATATAACATAACTAAAAAAAGCGGCATGTAAGGAATATTTTGCTACTAAACAGACATAAATGCATAAAACGAACTGACTAATTACTTTTGAATTGTTTGATTCATATGAACTAAAACTATGATGCTAGAAAGTATTAATATGCAAACATGACTGCCTGGACAATGTATTTTAAAATGCATGCATTGCATTGTGACTTGCGGTCGGATGCATTTCAGAACAACGACAGCAATGCACAAAATTGAGCTACAACTGTTTGCATGCACTTGCACGAGTTGGGACTGTAGATGCATGTGCACTTTGTCATGCAACAAAATCGTAAGCTTCAGTAACACACATGCTTGCTAATAAAACACTACCCTGAGCCAGTTTTTATCAGCTCATAAATGGCAGGTGGTAATTCGGCTGAGGATATCACATCATGGGGGAACTAGAACGGACTCTGTCGGACTCGAATCGTAATTTGTGTGCCCTGGATGAGCCGTTATCAGAGGTGGAAAAGTGATACGGACACGCTGTCAGACGCCAGAGCGTGTTCAGCGATAAAAGCTTCAAACTGTCTCCGTAATCCTGCAGAAAGACACCGAATGTGTTAACAATGCCCCTCTCGCAGCTAGAGGACGGTCTTTCTGCCTTCTGGTGTCTGTGTTCACTTTAAGGGGAGTTAAAGAGAACATAGTATGCTTTTTTCACATGTTCATCTATCTTTAGCGTGTTTAATGTTGCTGTTTGAGCATGAAAAATCTCTGTAAAGTTACAAAGCACAAAGTCACGTCACAATATTCCTCATTTAAATCAATCATACGCAGAATAAAGGGGCCTGGTTGAGTTGAAACTGGGGGTTACGGTAAGGGGCGGGGCATTTCCCAAACACAAATCACAACACACCGCTCCAGCCGACCAATCAGAGCACAGTGTGCCTTTCAGAAGGCGGGGCTTCATAGAGACAGGAACTAAACAGAGCGTTACTGACAGACTGGGAAGAGAGGAGCCGCAACAATGGAGAATATGAGGAATAATCAACATTCAAGCAGGAAAAGCATGATTTTGCTTTCTTATGGGACCAAGTGCAAAACAAGAAAAATGTTAACCTACTAAACGGAAAACTTAGCAGCAATGAATCTTCAGTAAAATCAAAATAGTGCCAAAGTTGTTTTCAACCGCTTTGAGTTCAATCTCATTTAAACTCTGACAGGTCAACTTATTAAAATAAAGACATTGTATGAAAACTACACTGAAAATGCTTTGTGTGATTCAGATGCTCGGTGTGTGAATGCACATGGAAGGTGGAAAAGATCTCGCCGCGTTTCTAAAAATAACCGCACGGCGATACAAATCTTAAGATAAATTAATAGACTATAATATTATAGCTTGCATTAATAATCATTTGGATGGTGTGGATGGGCATACCGAGGCTGTTTCCTGTAAATAGTTGGGTAATTATGTCTGCGAGGGAAAGGCTTGTTATCTGCACACAGAGCCTGTGGCCAGTGCTTTGAAATATAGGCCTGCCATGAGCGAGCGTCACCAAAGCGCTACTATTAGTCCTGATAAAAGAGCCAATGTGATCGCTTCTGTTTACAGCCGAGCATCTGACTCACGCCTGCTGATCTGGGTTCAGTTTAATTACACCCAACCGGTTCTGAGCAATTCCACAAATAAGCGTTTCTATGCTGGAATCAACCAATAGCTATGATTTTATGCGCATATTGGGATTTCACATTAAATGGTGGAAAAGCGGCATGATGCGCATATATTCCCAAAATGTGCATAAAAACGTGTGCGTATTTTATTTTATTTTATCCGACAAGACAAATGAATTGTTCAAAAAATTCTATATAAATAAATGCATGCACAAATGATTCTTAGTTTTTTTGCAGATTTCATGAAGGTCAATTTAAGACCTTCTCAAGACTAATTAAAGAAAATGTGAGGGATAAAAGAAGGGAACGATAGCGCATGAACGATGATCTTCATCATATAAGCACACAATGAGTTGAATTAGTGACACTTCAAAGTTTAAAAATACAATTTCCAACAAATCTCCATAACTTTATTTTACAAAAAAATACCTTAACGTTTGAGATAATAACAAGAACGAATATCTGCTAATGTGCTCATAAAAATCAACTTTATTCAAATTAATTTTCCATTTTTCAAAGTAATTTTCATACCCAATGAGAGATATTTGTTCTTTTTTTAAGCATCAACTTAATTTTGTTACATTTTTTAGAAAACAAACCTTAATTTCTTCATTTTGCATGTGATTAAATGTCTCTTGATTTAAGGATGTTTAGATCTTTGTGCTGGAAAACTAAAATCCCGAGGAAAAACTGTCCCTTTAAGTGTTCTGACCTACTTTTGATTTATTCATACAAATTCTGACAAATTCCATGACATTCTGCATTATACAGTATAATTCTATTTTTATGAATGGATTCTGCATTGCAGAAATCACAGGGCCCAAATGTAATGCCATGATGTTGAATTTAAGACTTTCTGCTCAATGTAAGACATCTTTAAGGCCTTAAACTGTGGAAGGTCAAATTAAGACTTTAAAAGACTGTTAACAAATGCATGCAAAAAAGATTAATAATAATGATAATTATAAATTAAAATATAAACAAATGTATGCAAAAAAAAGATTAAAAAATAATAATTATAATTTAAAATATAAACAAATGCATGCAAAAAAAGATTAAAAAAAAAAAGAAATATAAACAAATGCACGCAAAAAATGAATAGTTTGTTTTTTAAAAATGCATTAAAATAAATGAGGTCATGCGTCATGCACAAACTACGATGGAAACATTTACTGAATAAATCCCTCGACGCGCAACAAGAAACTGACTTTTCCTCAGCAGAGGCTATGATTGGATAACTGGACTAACCAGTGGACCAATGGCATCGCAGCATCTCAAATGTTGGTTTGGTGGCTCTGAAACGCCTGAGATTTTGTTCTCTTGAACACACGCGATGGAAACGCTGCTTTATTCGCAAATGTTTTATGCGATTACTCCAATTTCACATGTTAAATTCACACCTTTGGATGCAAACACAGCTATTGATTTTACAATGGTTAATAGGTGACCTGATCCAAACTTAATGAGCAACGATGATCAAAACAAACAAATCTTCCACTAATTAAAGTTCCCATATTGTACACCTTTCTGGAGTTTTATTTTAGGTGTTGATGTCCTTAAGAATATATATTTGCGGATTCAAGTACCAAAAATCATCTCAATATATCCTTACTCAGGAGCTCTGATAAGAACAAGCCTGTCTAATTAATATTCATGAGCCTCTCTTCTGATTGGCCTGTTGTTTTCTGAAGCTATGGTAATGCAGGGCTGTCAGTCAGCAGCTGTGGGTGGAGATTTTTATCAGTGTTCACACAACGTCCACACACATTTATATCCAAATAGTTGCATAATAGGTGACCTTTAAAACAGTTCTTTAGCCAAACCGTAGGTCGTTTACAATTGCCACATTAAAGTTGCAATGAATGGGCTTTCTGAGAGAGCTTGTTGGCACTCTGAACGGCTGATAATGTTGCTAAAGCTACCATTGTCTCTCACGTGCTGTCAGAATTATCAATACAAGTTTCCTAGTTAAAAAGTGCACATGAAAACTTTTGAAGTCGCTCACTCGATATTTCTGATAGCACGTGAGATATGCACCCGGAGTTGAGAGATAAGTCGTTATTTTTAACCCCCCCATGCTAACCGTCTGTATAATTCATAAACCTGCATTTAATATCCACAGTACAGTCAGATGACTGACTTTTCATTTTCAGTGCGTGAGATTGTCCTGTTTTGTTGTTGCCAGCATCCCGGAGCATGAGCTCTTGAAGCTCCGCCCTCTTCTTTAAAGTGGGCGGGGAGCACCAGCACATTTGCATTTAAAGGGATGCAAATTTTAACATGCTATAAATCATAAATTGATCGGAAAATTCGCAAACACACTGGGGAATTATTGTACATCTTGTAAAAATGGGGCGTAATAGGTTTGGTTTGGTTCTACACATCAGTTTCTTGAGATGTGGGCGTGGCTCTCAGACATGTATGCAGATGAGCGTGAGCTTGCAGGGGCGGAGTTTAAGCGCATTAAATGATTGGCGAAGTCCAGTATATGTCATAATCAGTAATTACACTTTTATTAAATATTATGAGGTCAAATAATTTATAAAAATGCACTGATGAATTATTCACAATAAGACTTATAATATGCATTTCATGCATCAAATTTACCAATGTTTTTATTCGGTTGTGCATTTGCTCTGTTTCTGAGAGAGTTTCGAGATCCCTCACACTGGAGGTTAAATGTGAGGGATCAGGAATGCTGGGATAGATCCTATAGTGTTAGTGTGACATTGGCCCTGAAAATCCCTCCCAGTTCTGATGATCAGAACACAACGAACGAGCGTTGATTAATCTCTGGATTATTCTGAAGCTGCACGGCAACAAGCCTCATAAATCAGGAATTATTCTGCTGTCGCGTGGAGCTGCGCAGAGAGAGCGTGCAGGTGTGTGTGTGTGTGTGTGTGTGTGTGAAAATGATGTATCGTGATACACGCTCAACTGTGATCCGACCGTGTAACAAACATCAATCAAACTACATGTTCATTTCCACCTTCTTTATCAAAAACAAAGATGACTTACTGTTTTCAGAGGAACGGGAACAGAAATCTCTGAGCACAGGGAAAAAGTTTCCTGCTATTCTTCAAATAAACTTTAAAGGACTGGGATTTTAAGGGCAACACAAATCTCTCTCTCTCTCTCTCTCTGAAGTGAAACTGTGGACACAGGAAAAAGCATAAATGAACAATATAAGTAGCGTTCCATATTTAGTTTCTGAATAAATTACCAGTTTTTTTTAACGTTAGACGTCCTGACGAATGATGCAAAATCCACCCCGTGTTCTTGCAACTGAGATAAGAAACCTAATTAATATGACTTATATCTTAAAAATGTTTGTAATACTTTACCTGTGTATTGAGAAGTGTATTTCGCCGGTTGAAAATACAATAAGTGTATTTCATAACATACTTTATCCATATACAGGTCCTTCTCAAAATATTTGCATATTGTGATAAAAGTTCATTATTTCCCATAATGTAATGATAAAATTAAACTATGCTAATTTTTTTAGTTTTGGGTTTTCATGAGCTGTATGCCAAAATCATCAGTATTAAAACAATAAAAGACCTGAAATATTTCAGCTGGTGTGCAATGATTCTAAAATATATGAAATTTTAATTTTATCAGAACATTATGGAAAATAATGAACTTTTATCACAATATGCTAATTTTTTTAGAAGGACCTGTATTTTGTAAAACGAAAATTATAATAATAATACTAATAGTTTTTAATATTTCACCATTGCATTAAGTAATACTTGACCTGATGTGTGTATTATTTAAGAGTCTAGATGTTTGCTAATATAATGCTTGAAATACACGCTTGAAGAGCATTTCAACTGAGTTTGGCTGTAGATCCCGAACCGAGCTCGCGAGAGGCACTTTCTGCACAGAAATAACTCCCGGTCATCTGGAGCCAGAGATCGTCACGTGTCTGCTCAATATTCAGAGTTAGCGTGAAGAGGCACTCGTGGCGTGTTGTGTGGCACGCGTGTGCCCGGGCAGCATCTGCACACGGTCAAGGGCTCTTCTCAACTTCCCTTATTAGTGCGGGGCTTTGTAGTGCGCACTGCTTCACACCATTACCAGCTTTCTTTGATCTGGCCTGCTTTCATGGCTAAGAGTGTCCACATAAGAGCCGTTACGAGACGTGCTGAACTCAGATCTACGGCGCTGACGGATCCTGTCAAACGGCTGGAGATGCTTCTAGAGCTGCTGGGAGTCACCAGAGCGGAGAATAGGGATAGAGTCACGCGTTTTACCATTTCAGTTCCCCAGACATCCATTTCAATATTGAACACGAACGCCCAGGAGAAAATACTACAAGAAACATCAGGCACTATTTTTTTACGTTCTTAAATCGAGAAGCAAAATGACTCCTGTTGTCTGAAAAAATAATAATAATTCTGGCCACACTGGCAGATATTTGTTCCTGTTTTAAGCTTAAATTCACTTAAAGGGGTACTTCAGCGCTGGGGAGATGAATCTGTATTTAAACTGGGTCATTAATGTAGTAGAAATGTGAAATAATTTTTGAATTTGGTGCCTTCTAGACTGAGAAAACACAGAAAATCTATTTTTGTCTCATGGGGATGGAATTCCCAGAATGCACTGCTTCACTGCCCAAGGCCACTTACACACGGCTACTGGATCACTTGCCCATCGCGTTCATTTTCATAAAATCAGTTCAGTTAGAGACACTACAATTAAAATGTTCCTAATAACAGGATTGACCCATGTAGTTTATAAAAATTATAAGTTATAATGACAATAACAATTTATATTTTACCAGTAGACAGTTTCAAACAAGGAACAGTACTATATATATATATTTATTTTATATGTTTAATCTTTTACTAGTATATATAAGTATATAAGACAAGAAAATATGGGATTTATCCATATATTTTGTAAATAAATAAACAAATAAACAAATACCTGTATATTAAGAAAATCTACTTCATAACAGGATTGATCCATACATATACATAAATTTATATACAGAATTAAAAAAATATATTTTTTATATTTTACCAGTATATATTTACACAAGAAAATCTACTTATAACATGATTGATCCATATATATTTATATATTTGTTTTAAATAATATTTTTTAATATTTTATATTAAAACGAGAAAAATATGGGATTGATCCATATATTTTGTAAATAAATAAATAAACAAATAAATACCAATATATTAAGAAAATAAAATCTACTCCATAACATGATTGATCCATATTTTTTTTTATTATAATATTTTTATAATATAATTTCTTTAAATAATATTTTTAATATTTTAGCTGTATATTAAAACAAGAAAATATGGGATTGCTCCATATCTTTTGTAAATAAATAAACAAATAAATACCAATATATTAAGAAAAGAAAATCTACTTCATAAAAGCATTGATCCATATATAAATACATATATATTTTTATATATTTTTAATATTTTACCACTATATTAGGACAAGAAAATCTACTCTATAATAGGATTTATCCATATATTTTATAAATAATGTAATAAAATAAAGTTTCTTTTTCTATCTTTATTAACCTCATTAGCATATCTTTTTTTAAGCTTAAACTACATTTTTCAGAAAACAAGACGTAGTCATTTTGATGCTCAAGTAAATGTATTTTGATTTCAGAATGTCAAGACAAACAAACTGAGGAATAAAACCATTTTTGCAGTGTGTGACGTCGATCCCCGGTCTCCATCGGAGCAGGGTTTCCCAAACTGGGGTGTGTGAGCTGCTGAAAAGCTAATAAATTACATTTAAAATAAATAAATAAAGTTAACACTTCACCTATAGCCTTATAATGCATTCATTATGTTTATTATAATGCACTATATCTTTGCATACATAACCGTAACCAAAGTTAAGATGCATTATGATATTTGCAGATTCCTTGTCACATCTGACATTGGTTATCTGTCATGCGGTTTACACGCGGACGTGTTCAATTATTGAAATATAAACTTAGAGTTTTTCTGCACAGGACATGTGTTTCTAAATGAGTGGCAGAACAAACACCTGCAGGTCAAAGGTCACGCTCCACCTGACCCTGAAGCACTCAGCCTCTATTTATAGCCACGTCAGATGTCTGACAGCAGATCGTCTCAAACACACACACACACACACACACACACACACACACACACACACACACACACACACACACACACACACACACACACACACACACACACACACACACACACACACACCAGCTTCTGTGACGCATCCCAGTTAAAAACAAGGCTTTATACATACATATGATAAATATCATTAAAATGATGTGCACTCACGTGAGATTATTTTCTTCTTTTGTCTTTACTTGACAAAAAGCAGATGGAGATTAATTCTGTCAAAGGAAAAAAAACAGCATAATATGAGAACAATATTAGTTCACACATATTTTGCATGACTGAAGTCATGTATTAGTTTTTATGACTGCATTTTTATCATTATTTACCTATAACAACCACCAATATAACAACCAGATCTCTTTAATTTACTTACTTTTCTGTTTTATTCAACAATACAAATTATTTGCTACATGTAGTAATATAATCCTGCAATAAAAATATATTACTTATAACAATTTAATTAGTTGCATTTGTTATGAAACATGCCAACCTGTGTAAATGGCAAATTTTGGTAGATAATGCAAACAAATACCATTTTAAATTATGCTATTTTAAAGCCTTCTGATATTGTTCTGATCTCCTACAACAGGTTTACAAGCATCCAAAGTCAAACACACTTTAATATTCTCATAATATCCATTAATTTCTCACAGCGTACAGAGACGGTCATGATGTGGAGTTCTTTAAAGGGTTGGGGACGTTATTTGGCAGACCTTCAGGGAACATTCAGGATGTTTTCAGATGTTTAGGGAAACATATTTGGAAATTTAATGTTTCCAGAATGTTCTAAGTATGTTCCCGCTGGTGTCTTGGGTGTTGCCTGGTAACGTTCCCAGAACGCATAGAGACAGTGATGATGTGGAGTTCTTTAAAGGGTTGGGGATGTTATTTGCCGGACCTTCAGGGAACATTCAGGATGTTTTCAGACGTTTAGGGAACCATATTTGGAAATTTAATGTTTCCAGAATGTTCTCAGAACGTTCCCGCTGGTGTCACGGGTGTTGCCTGGTAACGTTCCCAGAACGTTCTGAGACAGTGATTATGTGGAGTTCTTTAAAGGGTTGGGGATGTTATTTGGCGGACCTTCAGGGAACATTCAGGATGTTTTCAGACGTTTATGGAACCATATTTGGAAATTTTATGTTTCCAGAATGTTCTCAGAACGTTCCCGCTGGTGTCTTGGGTGTTGCCTGGTAACGTTCCCAGAGCGTTCTGAGACAGTGATGATGTGGAGTTCTTTAAAGGGTTGGGGATGTTATTTGCCGGACCTACAGGGAACATTCAGGATGTTTTCAGACGTTTATGGAACCATATTTGGAAATTTTATGTTTCCAGAATGTTCTCAGAACGTTCCCGCTGGTGTCTTGGGTGTTGCCTGGTAACGTTCCCAGAGCGTTCTGAGACAGTGATGATGTGGAGTTCTTTAAAGGGTTGGGGATGTTATTTGCCAGACCTTCAGGGAACATTCAGGATGTTTTCAGACGTTTACGGAACCATATTTGGAAATTTTATGTTTCCAGAATGCTCTCAGAACGTTCCCGCTGGTGTCTTGGGTGTTGCCTGGTAACGTTCCCAGAGCGTTCTGAGACAGTGATGATGTGGAGTTCTTTAAAGGGTTGGGGATGTTATTTGCCAGACCTACAGGGAACATTCAGGATGTTTTCGTAACGTTTAGGCAGAGCTGTGCAGTGCGACACACAGCGCGTGCGATACAGTTTAGCATGTGAGACAGAGCTTGTTTGTGTGAAGTGAGAATTTGTTTTTTGCTTGTGTGAGGTTATCGAGGGCTGCACGATTGGCTGAAATTAAAGCGAAGTCGCGATTTGGCTTAGTGAGATTATGAAATCGCAAAGGGTTCCATTTTTAAATAAAAAAACTGTTCTGAGCGGATCAATCGGTTCGCAGTACATGCTGCTCTGTCCCTGCCTGTGTAACAGAGGCCAGCTAGTAGTCGCTGTGTGAGTAAACCTCACTCCTCTGATCTCAAGAGACGCTCTAGTGACTGACGCTAGAGGTTGCAGCCCTTAGCCTCCTTGTTAGAGGGTCTGACTCTCATGCCGGCAGACCGTACATTGGTACCGTGAACCGGATGGGAGTGAGGTTTGGGGGGTGAGTGTAACGGATGCTAGCTAGTAGTCGCTGTGCGAGTAAACCTCACTCCTCTGATCTCAAGAGCCGCTCTAGTGACTGATGCTAGAGGTTGCAGCCTTTAACCTCCTCGTTATAGCATCCGACTCTCATCGCTGGCGGACCTGGGTTCGAGTCCCGCTTCGAGCAGGCGGTTCGAACAGGATGGGTTACATTGGTGACGTGACCCGGATGGGAGTGAGGTTTGGAGGGTGAGTGTAATGGATGCCAGCTTGTAGTCGCTGTGCGAGGAAACCTCGCTACTATGATCTCAAGAGATGCTCGAGCGACTGACGCTAGAGGTTGCAGCCTTTAGCTTCCTTGGTGGGTTACATTGGTGCCGTGACCCGGATGGGAGTTACACAAGCGCTGTAAATATTTTGTTATAATTATGGTTAAACTATGCTATTTTTAATCGTTAATTCTTAAAAAATTTGATTTCTGGAATTTATCTCGCCAGATAATTTTGAGACTTTATTACACACTACATGAAAAGTAATAATCGAAAAATCATAATGGGGCATTTTAAGCTATTTTGGAAAATAACTCTGTAGAGGACAGAATAGTTTTAGTGTAATCAGATTATGTTAAAAGGGTTAAACATGCATTTAAGACAGAAAATGACCTGAATTCTTGAGAGGATTATTATTTCTGTCAGCATTAATTACGGATCATTACTAACATATGAGCAGCTCAATCTCTCTCACTTTCACCGTGTCTCTGTTATCTTTCTCTCATGCGTTTCTTGAATTCTTATCGGCCATGAATAAAACATCACTTTGAAAAAAAGCGGAGATTGTTGTTATCTGAGAAGACTAACGGCCCCTGACAGGCGTAAAAACACACGCGGTGGTAAACGCAGGTTCAGGATCTGTGCTCTCTCGCCACTGGGCCGCAGGGAGGGAAATCACAACCTATAAAATCAATCAGCTTTAAAGATGCAACATGTCTGAGTGTCGCACCGCAGGTCAATGCATTCCAGAAAACTGTGGTGGCTGTGATAAATACACACTCACCGGCCACTTTATTAGGTACACCTGTTCAACTAATCGTTAATGCAAATATCTAATCAGTAGGGGTGTAACGGTACACAACGTATTCGTACCGAGCCGTTACGGTGCAGGGCTTCCGGCAGGGGTTTCCACACGAACATATGAAGTATTCTGTCCATTTGATCATGAAATTTAGCCCCGCCCACAACATTTGAGCTCGGGCAGTTCGGTCTGGACTCGATCCATAGAGGAGTAATTATGCCCGAACAGAAACTGATCGGACCAATGAAATCATCAGGGCGGGCTTTAGACGTTGATGGACAGATGATAAACAGTATCGTAATCATCCACGTCACCAAAGGCGCTTGGGTTGAGTTCGTTCTAATCCTAAACGGAGAACTTACGCATTCACCTTCACTATTTCTCTCAGAAATGATGACGGTGTTGGTAATACTCTGTGGATCCTTAAATTATTTTTTTAGAACTCTGGCAAAGATCATTTACACTCATCTTTTTCTTCTAACGTTACTTATTCCAGCGCTCGTGCAGACAAGGTTGATAAGTTTTTACAACAAAACCTGCACAATTGCTACTCAAAACTAGCCCAAAACAATCCCAATAGCTTTCCGGGGGGGTTCTCTGGAAAAAAATGGCGTTTGGGGGGTAAAATATGTGTTATTTTGGCAAGGTTGCCTGCTAAAATTTGCATTCCTGGGTCTATATATCTCACAATTGGGGTCATGGATAGATGCATTATTCTGTGTATGGCTGAAAGAAGAATGTCATACACACCTAGGATGACTTGAGGTAAATCATGGGGTAATTTTAACTTTTAGGTGAAAAGTTCAGGTTCAGATTGAAAAGGAGGAGGCTGTCTGTCTGTCTGTCATGTAAAGTGACCAATCAGATTTTGATTTATGTGCCAATTAGGGGTGGGTCTATCTTTAAATTGACATATTTGTCAAACAATTTCATCCAATGTGAGACATTTTATAATTTTTTCATTAGTTCATGCAACCGATTCCATGACTTCGGTGATGCTGTACCGTTCGAGTTACAGAAAAGCTGGTGTAATCAAAAAGAGATTACACCATAACGACAGACACATATCTAAATAACCTGATTTATATAATGCTGCGGCATTACAAGACAAAACAAAGACTTGTGTGCTCTGTTCTAGAGATCCCGCGCAGCTGTAGCCCGGTGTGTGTTTCTCAGTGGACACTGATTTGGCGGCACATGTAAGCTCACACATTACACAGCGTCACGTCACTGATACAACTTAGCACTAAGATCTGCTAGCCATGCCAAAACTGCTCCGCTGCCATCTTCACTTCCACATCTTTCTCTCGCTGTGTGTTTCGCTGGAGGTAAAAACAGCCGCTCTTAGCACCCTGTCAGATTCAGGCTAAACGCTATGCTAAAGAACTCACACACACACACACACACACACACACACACACACACACACACACACACACACACTCGTTCACAGGTGTTTGAAAGTGAGAGGAGATCATATGATCTGTCAAAGTGTGTTTCTCACTCCCGAATACCATTTATCCTCCGTCAGAGAGATACTATAGTACAACCCCAAATCAGAAAAAGTTGGAACAGTATGGAAAAAAAAAGAAAAAAGAAGTGATTTCTAAATTTACTTTGACTTGTATTTCATTGCAGACAATATGAACAAAAAATATTTCATGTTTTGTCTGGTCAACTTCATGTCATTTGTAAATATGCATCCTCTCCTGTCATTCAGACCTGCAACACATTTCAAAAAAAGTTGGGACAGTAAAGCATTTACCACTTTGTAATGTTGCCATTCCTTTTCCCAACACTTAAAAGACGTTTAGGGGCTGAAGACACCAAGTGATGAAGTGTTTCAGGAGTAATTTTGTCCCATTCTTCCTGCAAACAAGTCTTAAGGTGGGCAACAGTACGGGGTCTTCGTTGTCGCATTTTGCGCTTCAAAACGCTCCACACATTCTCTATTGGAGACGGGTCGGGACTGCAGGCAGGCCAGTCAAGTACCCGTACCCTCTTCCTCTGCAGCCAGGACTTTGTAATGTGTGCAGAATGTGGTTTTGCATTGTCTTGTTGAAATATGCATGGACGTCCCTGGAAAAGATGTCTTTTGAAGGCAGCATATTATGCTCCAAAATCTCTCTGTATTTTTCAGCATTAATGGTGCCTTCACAGAAGTGCAAGTTACCTTTGCCAAGGGCACTGACACAACCCCATACCATGACAGACCCTGGCTTTTAGACTTGTTGCTGGTAACGGTCTGGATGATCCTTTCTTCTTTGGTCCAGAGCACATGGGTCCATTCCTCCCAAAAATACCTGAAACACTGATTCATCTGACCACAGTACACGTTTCCACTGTGTGATGGTCCATCCCAGATGCCTCCGAGCCCAGAGAAGTCGACAGCGCTTCTGGACACT
>CM040930.1:38641475-38773975 GCA_023029165.1 Gobiocypris rarus | reverse complement strand
CTGTCAGAGTTTTGGATGAGAGACGCATTATGTCGAACGTTCATCACGACTTCATCAAAGCATCTCTGTCTCTCTCACGGGTTTTCCTGCGGGCTAAATGAAATTAGTCGGGTGCTGAGTAGTTGTGTGTGTGTATTTTCTCTGCGGTCCGTCAGAAGTGCTTTGCTGCCTGATTACCTCTTCCGTCCCCTCTCACCCCGACGGCAGCACTGCGGGCGACGCCACAGCCGCAGCACCTGGACCCCGCGCCACCCCCCTCGACCACTCATGCCAGAGCACAGCTGTTCACACACACACACACACACACACACACACACACACACACACACACACACACACACACACACACACACACATTCTCTTACACACACACACACACACACACACACACACACACACACATTCTCTTACACACACACACACACACACACATTCTCTTACACACAGAGATAAACACACACACACACACTCACTCTCTCTCACTCACTCACAAACACAGACAAACACACACCCTCACACACAGACACAGAGAGTGTGTGTGTATAGGTGAGACTCTCTCTCACACACACACACACACACACTCTCACTCTCACACACTCACTCTCACACACACACACACACACACACACACACACACACACACACACACACACACACACACACACACACACACACACACACACGTTTGTTTTTGTGAAATGTGGGGACATTCCATAGGCGTAATGCAAACCGTATTTTCTATCCCCCTACACTGCCCCTGCCCCTAAACCTACCCATCACACACACACACACACACACACACACACACACACACACACACACACACACACACACACACACACACACACACACACACACACACACACACTACCCATCACAGGAGACATGCTGCATTATTACTTTTTCAAAAAACATCACTTAGTGTGATTTATAAGATGTTTTCCTCATGGGGACCAAAAAAATGTCCCCACAAGGACAAAAATTTGGATATTGCCATCTTTGTGGGGACATTTTGTCCCCATACCGTAGGGATTACCAGTCCACACACACACACACACACACACACACACACACACTTTCTCTCTCACATACACACACACCTTCTCTCTCTCACACACACACTCTCTCTCTCTCTCTCTCTCTCTCTCTCTCACACACACACACACACACACACACAAACACACACACACAAACACACACACACACACACTTTCTCTCTCACATACACACGCACAAATTTGGTGTAAAATGATAATTGCAGCAATACTAAAATAACTGACTCTTACTATTCACGCTCACACATTTTTTAACATACACACACACACATACACACACACACATACACACACACACACACACACATACATACACATATATAAATATACACACATTAAAATATACATGTGTGTGTATTCAAATGCATGTTTTTTCATATAAAGAATATAATATAAACTATTATATATAGTCGTAAAAACATGTTCTAATTGCATAAATGTGTTTGCTTTGTTGTTATTTTTCTGTTTCTGTTATTCTATTCTCATAATGTATGTTCCCTTTCTAATATTACTTTGCACTGTTGCTCTGTACGGTCTCAGGCCTGTGACTTCAGCATCTGTACCTGATGCAGAGAGAGAAGCATGTGTCCTCGGCCCAGTCTGCAGATGTCGGGACAGCAGATGCAGCAAATTCAGTGTCTGTCTACAGCTGTAGTAGCTCACCCTGTGGGACCCGTCTGCACACACACACACACACACACACACACACACCGAAGGGACAAACACAGGCTACCTGGTGATGTCTGGGCTCAACCTGTGCTCACACACGGGTTCTGCCGTCTGGTGGGCCACAGGTGAAAGAGAGCCGAGCGGCGGTCGAATGCAGCCCAGCACTTCAGCTCCTTCATAAATCTTTCATGTTCCTGCTCCTGAAAGCCGTAGCACTTCTTAAACATGACGTGAGTCGCAGGCGTTTCAGGTTTCTGAAGATGATTTATCCAGCGCTCGAGTTGGCCACAGACACAGGAGCTGAAAGACAAAGAGTAAAGCTGTAGATTACACAAAAGAAGATGATGTTTGGTGTGAACGAGAAGTTCATTTACAGAGCGTGCTCCACTTTTACAGCACAACAGATGGTGAAGTTCTCAGAAGGCCAGAGGTTGAACGGCACAGATCTGACAAACATTCACACGCACACGCACAAAGAGAGACACGATAAAATCATCTATTTTTTATGTTGAATCTGGGGACGTCCTCGTCTGTGAAAGGGAAAAAATGATCATGAGCTAAATCTTTAAATTGCAAAAATGCTAAGTCTGAAGTCATTATAATTAGCTTGATATAAAACAATACAAGTCTGTCAGACATCCTCATTTAGATATGAATATGAAAACATGCTTGTGTTCTTCAGTACTAATGGTCAGAATATAGATATTCAGATACAGTTAAGATATGAAACGGCTGGATCATTATTTCTGTCTTACAATCCTTCATATTATGACAGAAGAACTGGGATAAAAGATCATAATTCAGAAATAAGCACTGATGTCTACAGTAGTGATCAAAATAGAGGCAATCACTTTTAGAAAAGCGCTTTAAATAGAGATTGCAGTAATTACATCGACAGCGTATCTGCAGGTTTCACCAAGTCAAATTTAAGACTTTATAAGACCATTATGAATTAAATTCATGACTTATATCACGCAATAAAAAATAAAAAAGGACAAAGGAAATGCACAATCACATAATTACTTGCAAAGCAAATTAATTTATTCAAATTGAACAAAGAATCAGTAAACTTGCACTTCCTTATACCTCATTCCCACCAGGATTTATATATATATATTCTTTTTTGGATCACATTTTTGAGATCAAAATGACTGGTTTTGTGGAATTTCCAGAAATTTGCATGTTTTTTTTTTTTCATAATTAGGATGCCGATGCACAATAGTCACACATGGCAATAAAACAAACAAAATACATGAATCTTGTTTGGTATTACAAAAAAAGCTGGTCCAGTGGTGTGCTATCTAGCTTTAATAACATGATTGCTTAGGGTGGGAAATATGACTAAAATCTTACAAGTAAACCACAGCAATAAGCAATTGCTTAATAGAAGTAAAAAGATTTTAAGTAATTAGTTAAACAAGTAAACGGTCAGTAATAAAATAAGAACTTATAAACAAATGTCAATAGGACAAATAAAAACAACAAAGATACAGATACAAACAGTGCTTTAAGTTTAAGTACTGTGTTTCCTCAGTTGTTGTTTGGTTAACATTAAAGGATCACTCCAGCGTTTTTAGAAATAGGGCTTATTCAACATCTTTCCTACATTTAGATATGTGGGCAAATGCATTTTTGTCTCAGTGCATGCATTGTTTTAGTTTGGCAGGGTCGCCGCTAGCTTAGCTTAGCATAATGAATGGAATCCTATGTTGCCAGCTAGCATGTCCCGAGTAAAAGTGATCCAAAAAACACCCAATTACTCATTGTGGCCTGCGTATTCACAACGAGTACAAATAGCGATGCAGATTAAGACTAGGCCACAACAAGTAATTAGGTGGGGGTTTTTTAACACTTTTACTCAGGACATGCTAGCTGGCAACATAGGATTCCATTCATTATGCTAAGCTAAGCTAGTGGCGACCCTTTCAAACTAAAACAATGCATGCACTGAGACAAAAATGCATTTGCCCACATATCTCAATGTAGGACAAAAAGTTGAATCCAGTAATGAAACAAGTGAAGTCTTTATGAGTGAGTCATTGAATCATTCACTCAAAAAAAAAATTGTAATAATCCAAATGAATTATTTTAAATAGACTGTCTGTAGTAAATGACGTTATTTTGTTGTTTTTGTAGTTGTGTGTTCAAAACATTGTGATTCCCAGTTTATCCACAATCATGCAGCTCTAATGTCAGGAAACAAAGTATGAAGTATATATTATGTAGCACACTTTTTTATTTGTAAATAAAATGGGATATTTTACTTTGTATTAATAGATTGAATTAGATTTATTTTAGACTCTAAAAAAAAACTTGTGTGTGTCCATCTATACAGTCTTAGTTACTTTAATACATACATCCATGGCAAAGTATTTATTTCAGCTATTTACATTTTTGAAGTATTAAATAAAGATTATTGTCCGTTTTAATTGAAAATGCTGTGCTATTTCAGTCTTTGCACTTCTATTCAATGTGTTAGTTGCAATTTCATTGTAATTATTTGTGACATTTACTAGCACTTTCTCAGTGATAATGATTTTATATAATAACCTTGTTTCAAACATAACTATTCAAAAATGATTTAGCGTTGCAAAAAAGGGGTCAAGGGCCCAATAACACAAACATTCAAATAACATATTAGTGACATTAACTAATTAACCCGAGTAAGAGCCCAAACCAGGCAGCCAGGCAGAACCAAATCCTCCCTGACCTGGAAAAGCGGGAAACTGGAATCTCTCGCTCTCTCACACACACACACACACACACACACACATACACCCGAAACAGCGCCTGAACAACATCCATCTGCTCCAGGAGAAACCGCTCAGGGGGAGAGAGAGAGACTGAGGGGGAAAACACTGTAAACAGACTGTTTTTGTTGTGTCGGGTTCTCTGGTACGTCTAAAATAGAGTTGGGTTTTATTCACGAATCTTTTTGGTCAATAAAGATCGCACACACTGACCAGAGCGACGACACCGATTGCTATTTCCATAGCGGTGGAACTCTCGACAGCCAATGGGAGCGCGAGGTGTGGGATTGCGCTCCGAGGCGTTCCACGGCAGCACCAGAAGGCTCTAGAAGCTTTAGGAGGGATTCAGTCCATTAATTGAATATTAATGCAACCTCAGCGCTGACACTGGTGTGATTAGACTAATTGATCAGCTCACCGTGCCAAGATGTCAGCCGCCCGCATCCCACAATCCTTCATTTCCAGGGCCTTTTCATATTTGCATGATTTCCTCTCATCTCACAGATGCTTGTTTAAATATTTGTGCACCTGATGTTATTCAAAAGTAATGAGATGCCTATTATGGAGAACACTGGTTTACGGTGATCGTGGTACTTCGGTGTGAAAGGAACGGCGTCTCTTTCAACCAGTAATAATGATGGACCGTCATGCGTTCGGTAACGTCCAGGCCACATTTCACCATAAAATCGAGATTTATTTGCATTATAGAAATTAAAACTGAGGGAAGATGCACTTAAAATGGCCGGTGACTCAAAACGACTAACCAAAATGTTCCAAATCGTTCCAAAATGAACAGAATCACACCATAAAAGTAGTCCATGACTCAAGTCATGTTTGTGTGGTCTGTACAGTGTATTTGTGCGACTTTAGACGCTTTACAGATGTAGTTGCTATGAACTGTGTTTTCTGTATTGACATCCACAATCAATAAACAAACAAATTATGATAATTCAATTACGGAGCCCCGCACATGTCATGCAGGAAAAAACTAGAAGGCTAAATCGCGTGGACGATTAAGCAAATCGAGGGAATGATTAGTAAATCGTGCACACAGACCTTTTCTCGCAAATGTATTTGTATAGCTCTTTTAAAGCAGCTTGACATCAGAAATCAAGATGTTAATGTTTATAATTAACCTTAAAATCTTCACGCATTTAGCAGATTAGAGCTGGGCTATACATTTTGCAATGATATAAACAAATAAAGCAGTTGGGATTTTGATATATATAATCATAGACTGTAAAAATAATATGGACGTAGTGTCTGTGACGTCACCCATAGGAGTGGGTCGAGCTGGCCGTCGCCATCTTAGCAGCGCATCATCGCGCGTCACTCCCGGGTAACATGGGCAAAGAGGCGGGATGTGGGCGGAGCTGAGGTGATGACTAACAGACAGCAGATAACTGGCTATCCACCTGTCACTCAAAGTGGACACGCCCTTAATTATGCAGAACTTTAAGGCTTTATAAAATGTAAACGAATGAGTTATAAAATAATTCACCCCCTCACAGTCGTCATGATGGGCAAAAATAGCCGTATAGACCAAAACCGCACTTTGTCCCAGACTGTAAACATGTTTTATTCTGCTGTAAAGTTGGGCATTTTAACATGAGCTCAA
Source organism: Gobiocypris rarus (assembly GCA_023029165.1). NCBI lineage: Eukaryota > Metazoa > Chordata > Actinopteri > Cypriniformes > Gobionidae > Gobiocypris > Gobiocypris rarus. The sequence continues at coordinate 38,767,883 of CM040930.1, read as the reverse complement.
TGAGATTCTGCTAACCCTAACCCTAATCCTAAACCTACCCATCACACACACACACACACACACACACACACACACACACACACACACACACACACACTGCCCCTACACACACACACACACACACACACACACACACACACACACACACACACACACACACACACACACTCCCTAAACCTACCCATCACACACACACTGTCCCTAAACCCACACACACACACACTGCCCCCCCTAAACACACACACACACACACACACACACACACACACACCCACACACACACACACACACACACACACTGCCCCTACCTAACACACATCACACACACACACACACACACACACACACACACTGCCCCTACCCCTACACACACACACACACACACACACACACACACACACACACACACACACACACACACACACACACACACACACACACACACACACACACACACACACACACACACACACACACACACACACACACACACACACACACACACACACACACACACACATTTAAATATTAAGCATAAACACACACACACACACACACACACACACACACACACACACACACACACACACACACACACATGGCTTTTAAAGGAAAGGAGATGACTCTGATTGGTATATTGCACGTTACACACCCATGACTCATTAAGAGACGAGGGGCGACCCTTTTGGGCCATGTGTCTGGTGCAAAGACCATTAAACTAGCAAAAGTGGATTGGGACAGGCCCTATGTGCACCCTCGCTTCAGACCATGAGCTCAGATCGATACAATAAGGCCACTATCAGTGCAGATTAAACAGTTAAATCTCCAGTAATTCTCAAAATAATTAATTGGTTTTGAATAGGGTGAACTTAAATTAAACAAATAAGTTCAATCAAATTAACTTTTATAAATATTTTGAGTTCTCAAAACGGACACATTTATGTAATCTCAATAGTTGCTTTTTTTTTTGTTTTATGAATTTTTTTTTTTCTAATTTAGACAAACTTAAATCGAACTGAAACTGGGCCGGGACTTCTATTTCCCAGCATGCTTTGCCATGACACTCGATAAGGAGTTAAAAGCTAAGCTTCCACTACTAAAAATATTTTTGTTGAGATTTGCATGATCATTTTAAGTTAAATGTATGAATTAGCTAACTCAAATATTTCAAGTTAAGAGTAATTAAAATATACGAGTACAAAATGCAAGTTCGCTTACTAAAACTTTGAATTTCTTAACTTAAATTTTGATGCAACTGGTAATTTTAAATATTTTGGGTTTACAGTGCACTGTAAAAAATTATCAATCAGTTTATGTTTTTCATTGCTTTAACTCATTGCTTTTTTCATAATTTATACAAGATTCAACAATTTTTTAAACTTGAAATTACTTAAAAATCCAAGTTTACTGTACTTAAAAAATGTAATGCAGTTTAAGTATTTTTCTTCAAATATTCAATTTTTTTAAAAGTTTTTTGTGAACTCCCATTATTATTATTATACTGTAATAAATAGATTATTTAATTAAATGAACAATTACATTTATTTTAGCTTTGCATAAACTGAAGGAAGAACAATAAATAACCATTATTACATTAATTGTCATGACAATAATGTCACAATGCAAAAAATCTAGATCTACATTTTAGCAGAATTAAACTTCAGATTTTCTTCTTTTGATTGTAGGGTGAAATGGCAGGTTTGGGGAGGTTCCCTAACAGAGATGATGGCAAACAGCATGAAATGCAGGCCAGTTCCACGTCTCCTAGCTTGTTGTTTCATGGGGTCATGGAATAATCCGGCTAAAATAAGGTACGGCATCAGTGTGAAACTCATCGACTTCACAACAGGGATGAGGAGGAGTGTGTCCTGATGAAGCTCACACACACACACACACACAGCTCTGCTTAAAGAGAATTCTAGAAGACCTACAGGAAACAGACACCATTTGGCGTTTATGCAAATTTGCGAACAAAATGGCTGCCTGCCAATTCCTGTCAGTTTGAACAAAGCTCGCCTCGCTGGCAGGGACTGAACGTTAAGGTGGTTCGGATCCGCCGCCATTCGGGAAGGAGGACCGAAGCCAGCGTTCCTCCTTAAACAAACGGGTTGAAGTCTAAATTGGGGGATCCATGAAGTTGTGATCCATTGTGTTCTTTGGGCAGAGGCTCTAATGCCGTTCACTGTCTGTTGTCCGCTCCTATAGGGCCGCCGAGTTGTCATAGCAGCCGTTGAGTCGGTGCCAAAACTGAGCCTCGTTAAGACCGAGGCTGTTCGTTATTCAAGCTTTCCACTGAGTTCCTTAATTAAGAATGTGACAGGAAGACATCAATGTTAGTCTTGACAGCAAAAACAGATGAAAGTACATCCCATACAGATCATTCATACAACTTACTCTGAGCTTTATTAGTTGTGTTTGCGAGTACTTGGGCTCATAACCTCCAACACCAACTATTAAACACCCTGGCAACCACCATTAACACCCTAGCAACCTGTAAACAATTATTCAGAACACCTTAGAAACAACCTAGCAACATCCTGACAACACCCTATATAGCAATCTGCAAACTACTACTCAGAACACCTTAGAAACTGCATAGCAACACCCTGGCAACCCCCAATAACACCCTAGCAAACTGTAAACAATTATTCAGAACACCTTATAAACAGCCTAGCAACATCCTGACAACACCCTATATAGCAATCTGCAAACTACTACTCAGAACAACTTAAAAACTGCATAGCAACACCCTGGCAACCACCAATAACACCCTAGCAACCTGCAAACAATTATTCAGAACACCCTAGAAACTGCCTAGCAATATCCTTGCAACCATCAATAACACTGTATATGTGAACAACTTTTCATAACACCTTAGAAACTGCCTAGCAACATCCTGACAACCACTCAGAACACCCTAGCAACCTGAAAACAACTATTCAGAACACTTTAGAAACTACATTGCAACCCCCTGGAAAAAATCAATAACACCCTATATAGTAACCTGAAAACTACTACTCAGAACACCTTAAAAACATCCTAGCAACATCCTGACAACAACCCAGAACACCCTAGCAACCTGCAAACAACTATTCAGAACAGCCTAGAAACTGCATGGTAACACCCTGACAACAACCAATAACACCCTATATAGCAACCTGTGAACTACTACTCAGAACACCATAGAAACATCCTGGCAACCACCCAGAACACCATCGCAATCTGCAAAAAACTATTCAGAACATCCTAGAAACTGCATGGTAACACCCTGGCAACAACCAATAACACCCTATATAGCAACCTGTGAACTATTAAACAGAACCCATTAAAACCTGTCTAGCAAAACATCCTGGAAACCACCTAGAAATCTGTGAACAACTATTCAAAACACTTAGAAACTGCATAGCAACACCCTAGCAACAAACAATAACACCCTATATAGCAACTACTATTTAGAACACCTTAGAAACTACATAGCAACACCCTGACAACCAACAATAACACCCTATAAAGTAACCTGCAAACTATTACTAAGAACACCTTAAAAACATCCTAGCAACATCCTGGCAACCACCCAGAACACTCTAGCAACCTGCAACAACTAATTAGCAACACTGTGGAAACCACCTACAACTCCCCTGGCAACCACTCCGGACACCTTAGAAACTGCACAGAAATGCCCTAGCAACCATCCACAACACCCTAGCAACCAGCTAACATGTACTTAGGACACTTTATAAACAGGTTTCTAACAACCACCAAAAAAAAAACCTAGCAACCTTAGAAACTGCATAGCAACACCCTAGCAACTACCAATAACACCTTTGCCTGTGCCATCTTCCTTTACAATAATTTTTTATTTTTATTTTATTTAATGCAATTACATTCAGATATTGTAAAGCATGACTAAAACTGTCTGAACACTTTGTTGGGGTCGTTGTATAGCTGATGGAATAATTTCAGCAGAGAGAGAGAGAAGGATGAAGAAATTATAGTGGAAAAAGCAGGGAATTAGGAACTCCACACACCACTACAGATCTGCTTAATAAAGCCTGGGAAACTCCAGCCCAAACGTTCATTAATGCCGCGTTGATGAACGACCAGCACCTGATAGTCAGAGATACTGAAACCGGTCTATTAATTACTGTGATTATGGTGCGGTAAGAAAACAGCGCTTGTGCTTTAAAAGCTCAAGTTTAAATAATGCACGCGACTGGAGAGGCCAGTTCATCTTCAGGAAGATAAGTGTTCACTACTTTCCACAAATAAAGAAAATATTCATTATCTAGACTAAGATTAATTGATGTCATTGTACAGCATGTACTGTAGATCAGCAACAGTTATAATGCATTATAATACTTACATATTCATGGTCATACCACTAAAGAGTGTTATGCATTATAATGCACATCATCAAACAAAAAAGGGTTTTTATGACGTGATATTATGCATTATAATACTTAAATATTCATGGTTGTACTGAGTATAATGCATTATAGTACATTTCATAATCTCATCATAAATATCCAATTTTTTTAAATATAAAGCTATTTTTATATTTAACGTTAAAATGCATTCAATAAAGAGGTGTAGCCGGAAATAGGTACATTATGTTTTATAACTGTTTATGATTATTTAAGAAAGCCTGATTATAAACGTGCATTTATATTTTAATGCATTATATATATATGCTTCAGATCAATTGCTGCCACACACACACACACACACACACACACTCTCACACACACATACACCCACACATACTCTCTCACAAAATCTCACACACACTCTCACACACACACTCTTTCTTTCTCTCTACACACACACACACTCTGTCGCTCACACACAGACACACACTCTCTCGCTCTCGTTCACACACACACTCTCTCTCACTCACACATACACACACACACACACACACACACACACACACACACACACACACACACTCTCTCGCTCACACACAGACATACACGCTCTCGCTCACACACACACTCTCTCGCTCTCGCTTACACACACACACTCACACACACTCTCTCGCTCTCGCTCACACACACTCTCTTTCTCACTCACACACACACACACACACACTCTCTCGCTCACACACAGACACACACTCTCTTGCTCACACACACACACTCTCTCACTCACACACACGCACTCTCTCACTCACACACAGACACCAGTCTCTTGCTCACACACACACTCTCTCTCACTCACACACTCTCACTCACACACAGACACCAGTCTCTTGCTCACACACACACTCTCTCTCACTCACACACACGCACTCTCTTGCTCGCTCACACACAGACACACACTCTCTTGCTCGCTCACACACAGACACACACACACTCTCTCTCACTCATACACACACACACACACACACACAAACAGAAGATCTTTAGCTGCAGCACTCGGGAGGAAATGAGTCCTCTCTGAAATGCAGGGAAAAACGAGGTAATTAGTAATTTTGGGAGTCTATTAATTTTGCAAAGTTTCCCAGCCACGGCACACAGAGCACAGAGACACTATTTGCTTACCTTGTCATTATGCAAAAATATATTAGCTAATTATTTTGAATAATGCAATTAAGATATGCATATTTAGCATAAATCTCACAATGGAAGTGTAGGAGTCAGCAGACGAGGGCACACGGGTGCCACCCAACACAGCATGGCACGAGTCCCTGCGGTATACAGAGAGAGAGAGAGGAGAAGAAACACAAGACGGCATGAGACTCAATGAGAAGTGAAGAGATGTTGTAACACTCATCTCTGCTCACATTATACACTACAGCACGAAAGACAGACACCAGTTTAAGTGACAGATAGCAGAGACAGACCACGGGTATTACAATGAAGGGGGGAAATACGAATGCCCATGTATGGCAGCTCTAGTAAAATAAGCCCCGCCTTTCTAAGAAAAGAGCCAATCAGCAGTCATCGCCTGGTTGTCACGCTCATTTTTGTCTGTTTGTCTTTTTTTTATCAACTCAGTGTAGTTTTAATTTATTAGTTTCATTAGTGTTTATTTAGTTTGAGTTAGTTTAGTTTCAAGCTAACTTAAAATGAGAAACATTGCCTTGGCATCTAGCAAAATAAAATAAATAGTATAATAATAATAATAATAATAATAAATAAATAAAATATTTTAATTCAATTGAGATTTATGAATTAAATTATAAAAATGAGAAACATTGCCTTGGCATCTAGCAAAATAATAAAAATAAATAAAATAAATAAATAAAGATACAAATAAATAAAATAATTAAATTTTTTAATAAAATATTTTAGTTTATTTCAGTAACTTAATGAAAATGAGAAACATTGCTTAGGCATCTAACAAAATTAATAAAAATAAATAAATAAATAAATAAATAAATAAATAAATAAAATAATTTAAAAAAAAGAAATAAAATATTTTATTTGAGATTTATGAATTAAAATATGAAAATGAGAAATATTGCCTTGGCATCTAGCAAAATAAAATTAAAATAAATAAAATGTAAGTTTAAAAAATAAATAAATAAATAATAAAATAAGATATTTTAATTTAATTGAGATTTATTAATACATTAATAAAATGTGAAACATTGCTTTGGCATCTAGCAAAATATATATATATATATATATATTTTTTTCCACATTTTAGTTTATTTCAGTAAACAATTATTTTATTCAAAGTAACAATTTTTTTTTATGGTTTTGGTTTTAGTTTTAATGAACAACAACCCTGGCTGGACCAACTCAAAATATATATTAAAAAATGTTGTGTGTTAGAAACAAGGTTTATGATTTGAAATATGTTACTTAAATTGTGAGTTTCTCAATTCCGATTTTTCACCTTTCAATTAGATAAATTTCGGCCACTGATATTTATTAACTGAAAATGGCATTTTCAGTTTTTGGCCGAAAGAGAAAAAAGGCAGAAAATTTGAGCCGAAAATATGCCTCCCCGTCCATCCGCGTCCGGCGATCAGGCTTCACTCTCTCGCAGCATACAGAATTAATTTACACCAAAAGGCATCGATAAAAATACTTCAATCTGATTAGTAAATATTCTACCCAATATTTGTGTGTGCCTCCATTTCCATTTGATGGGTGCTACCTATGTAGACAGCGCACTGGAGTTTGGATGAACGCTGAAGAGACAGAGCAACCTGTAGCGTCATCAATTCATAATCATAACATAAATTCATAATCGTCCAGAAGAAACAGACTCTAGATTGATTGTCTGACTCTTTCTCTCAAAGGTCAGTGAGGTCAGGGCTGACCGATGACCTCGTAGGATAAAGAGAGGGAGGACACACACACACACACACACACACACACACACACACACACACACACACACAGCCTACAGCCTTGAAGCGGCGAGAGCGAGGCGGCTGCGGGTCCCAGCTGGCATTGCACCGCATTGAGTTCTTGAATTATGTTTCCAGCCCAACATCACAACACACCTCAGACTTTCATTAACTTTACATAACCCCTCATATATTGCATGTGGAAGTAGAAAGATCTTGGTTCTGTATATTGATTTTAGGTCTTGCCGCATTCTAATTATCCGTTAATCGCAGCATAAATTATTGTGCATCTGCAGACAATAGATAGACAGACGGACTGAAACCATAAAAAAACATTACTTAAAGTTTAATAAATGAAAACTTATTTTATTCCAGCTGGATGCTAGATTTCTTATGTTTTGCTTTGTATAAGCTGAAGTGCTAAAGTAATATTTATCTTTTATATTAAAAAATGACAAAAATTCAACAAAATTACTAAATATAAAATAAGACAATATAAAAATAAAACCTAACTCAAAATATTACCAAAAACGTATATATGAAGTGAATAACACTGATGATCTCCTGTTAGTGGGTGGGATATATTAGGCAGCAAGTGAACATTTTGTCCTCAGAGTTGATGTGTTAGAAGCAGGAAAAATGGGCAAGCGTAAGGATTTGAGTGAGTTTGACAAGGGCCAGATTGTGATGGCTAGACGACTGGGTCAGAGCATCTCCAAAACTGCAGCTCTTGTGGGGTGTTCCCGGTCTGCAGTGGTCAGGATCTATCAAAAGTGCTCCAAGGAAGGAACAGTGGAGAACCGGCCACAGGGTCATGGGCGGCCCAGGCTCATTGATGCACGTGTGGAGCTAAGGCTGGCCCGTGTGGTCCGATCAAACAGACGAGCTACTGGAGCTCAAACTGCTCAAGAAGTTAATGCTGGTTCTGATAGAAAGGGGTCAGAATACACAGTGGGGTCAGTGGTCCCCACAATGGTCAGGAGGACCGGAGGAGACAGCAGGTGAACGCTGAATTCTGAATTAAACGGACACATGCACGCAATATGAATTCAAAATGCCCGTCTTGGCGAGTATCCTCGTAAACACAGTCGTGTTGTAAACAATTGAGAACATTCGCCACCTATGCGCTTCTCGCGCTGGCGTAAAATTGGCGGAGGGAGGCGAAACACAAAAGTGAGCAATAAAAAAAATATATACTCACTATTTTAACATTTACAGCGAGAGTGTGTGTGTGTGTGTGTGTGTGTGTGAGGCTGCATGCGTGTGAGTGCTTGCAAATGTGCACATGCAAGTGTGTGCGAGGCTGCATGTGTGTGAGTGTGTGGAAGCGTGAAAGGCTGCATGCATGTGCGCGCGAGAGTGTGTGTGTGTGCGCGAGGCTGCATGTGTGTGAGTGTGTGGAAGCGTGAAAGGCTGCACGCATGTGCGCGCGAGAGTGTGTGTGTGTGTGCGCGAGGCTGCATGTGTGTGAGTGTGTAGAAGTGTGCAAGGCTGCATGCATGTGCGCGCGAGAGTGTGTGTGTGTGCGAGGCTGCATGTGTGTGTGTGTGTGAAAGCGTGAAAGGCTGCATGTATGTGCGCGCGAGAGTGTGTGTGTGTGCGCGAGGCTGCATGTGTGTGAGTGTGTAGAAGTGTGCAAGGCTGCATGCATGTGTGCGCGAGAGTGTCTGTGTGTGCGAGGCTGCATGTGTGTGTGTGTGAAAGCGTGAAAGGCTGCATGTATGTGCGCGCGAGAGTGTGTGTGTGTGTGTGCGAGGCTGCATGTGTGTGTGTGTGAAAGCGTGAAAGGCTGCATGTATGTGCGCGCGTGTGTGTGCGAGGCTGCATGTGTGTTAGTGTGTGGAAGCGTGAAAGGCTGCATGCATGTGCGCGCGCGAGTGTGTGTGTGTGCGCGAGGCTGCATGTGTGTGAGTGTGTGGAAGCGTGCAAGGCTGCATGCATGTGCGCGCGAGAGTGTGTGTGTGTGTGTGCGAGGCTGCATGCGTGTGAGTGTGTGAAAGCGTGCAAGGCTGCATGAATGTGCGCGCGAGAGTGTGTGTGTGTGTGTGTGCGAGGCTGCATGCGTGTTAGTGTGTGGAAGTGTGCAAGGCTGGATGAATGTGCGCGCGAGAGTGTGTGTGTGCGCGAGGCTGCATGTGTGTGAGTGTGTGGAAGAGTGAAAGGCTGCATGAATGTGCGCGCGAGAGTGTGTGTGTGTGCGAGGCTGCATGCGTGTTAGTGTGTGGAAGTGTGCAAGGCTGCATGAATGTGCGCGCGAGAGTGTGTGTGTGTGCGCGAGGCTGCATGTGTGTGAGTGTGTGGAAGCGTGAAAGGCTGCATGCATGTGCGCGCGCGAGTGTGTGTGTGTGCGCGAGGCTGCATGTGTGTGAGTGTGTGGAAGCGTGCAAGGCTGCATGCATGTGCGCGCGAGAGTGTGTGCGAGGCTGCATGCGTGTGAGTGTGTGGAAGCGTGCAAGGCTGCATGCATGTGCGCGAGTGTGTGTGTGCGCGAGGCTGCATGTGTGTGAGTGTGTGGAAGCGTGCAAGGCTGCATGCATGTGCGCGCGCGAGTGTGTGTGTGCGCGAGGCTGCATGTGTGTGGAAGCGTGCAAGGCTTAATGCATGTGCCCGCGAGTGTGTGTGTGCGAGGCTGCATGTGTGTGAGTGTGTGGAAGTGTGCATGGCTGCAGCGAGTGTGTGTGTGTGTGTGCGAGGCTGCATGTGTGTGAGTGTGTGCGGGTGTGTGCATTATTGTAACTTGAGTACACTACAGTTTCATGCCCTTTCATTATTTACTAGTGTTTGTCTGCTGTGCTCAGAATGAAGTGTGTTTGTTGTTTGCTGCATTCAATCGAACCGTTGACATATCATAATCATAATCAAAGACCAGTGACGATTCACACCCCAAGACCCGCAGCTGTGTATGCTAATCAAACAACAAAAGAGAAAATGATAACTTGTATTAATTAATGAATTATATTAGTTAAATTTCAATTATACAGTGAAGACTGTTATTTTACATGATTATTAAATTTCTGCAATGCTTTATGGGATTGTAGTTCTTTCACTCATGTTAAATTCATAGTCTTGTCTCTTTGTCCAGTTTTTAAATACTTTTTTGCTTTAAAACTAAGTTTGCAATGTTGTGATTCTCCTCGCAGCTGATTGGTTCATGGCTTATAACTCTTTAACAAAGGCATTATAAAATCCCAATGAGAAAAAATACTTCCGTATAAGCCGAAAAAGTGGATGTTGCACTTTATAGCACAGATGAACAAACGTACAGTAAATGTCATTTCCTGTAACGACCGTGACGAGAATTCTGAGGGTGCAGAGATGTGGCGGGGGCGAGAGAGATTTGCTTATCCAGGCAGTGCAGAAGCGTGTGTGTGTGTGTTGAGCGGGGTGTTAGTAGATGGAGCATGTTTAATATAATTACACATATCCTCCTTGTGAAGTACAGCCATGTGAGACAGCACTAATGCCATAAACACAAACCTGCAGGGAGAGAGAGAGAGAGACAGGCAGATGTTTGGACAACAGCAAATGAAGCGAACACACTCACGACACCACCGTCATTTAACGGCCAGAGAGACACTGACCTCATGTGAAGGAGAGATCACACGGCGTGCAGTCACGTGACCCGCAAACGCCCAATCCTGACATCACGAGAGCCTGAAATCACAGGGAAACTCTCCTAAAGTCAATCATTTCACAGTCATAAAAACACGAAAATTAAGAAAAATGTATCAAAATGGTTTTGTTTGTCATTATATAATAATAATATTGATACTTACTCTTTATTTTTCTGACTCAGATATGTGTTAGTGTTTTACGCCTAAACTTAATTTCAACATTTGTTTAGAAAACGAGACTTAATATATTAATATTTTCATTCATTTTGTGTCTTCTCCAGTAAATGTGTTTTGACTTAGGAATGTTTAGATATTTGTGCTGGAAAACAAGTGATCCTCAACATGTAAAACAAATTACTTGTTATTGGTTAAATATATCTTTGGAGAAAATATGCATTAAATATGAAGGAAAATACATATTCCCATATGCCCAGAAATAATATAAAATAAGAAATATGCTAACATTTTAAACACAAAATCATTGTTTAACCAGGGCTCCAGACTAACATTTGAGAGCAGTGGCACTAGCTGAAGGAAAATGTACCATAAAGTTAATTTAATGATAAAATAACCATTGTTTTGTGTAGTTTTGTTAATAAGTGCAGTTACTAATAACAGTACATGTTTGTTTATTGGAAATGTAACAGTGAAGCGCTGAGCTTGAATTGATATGCAGAAAACTTTTATTAACAACAGTAATGAGCAATAACCTCATTTTAATATCCCACTCTTATTAAATGTGCTTTTGTTCTTCTATAGTCTCACACTGAACTAAAAGGAGCTCTTTACTTGTTTTCCGTGTAATTCAGTCACAATTTGATGAAAAGTTTTTGTTTTTCATGAGACTGTGACTTCCTACTTTTTTCCATATATTAAGGAGTGGAAATGGCTATTACGTCAAATAAGTGCTCCTCTTCCGCCACCTACGGGTTATAGTGGTCATTTCATGTCTTTTTTTAAAATAAAAGAGCTTTTTTGCCATAAAGTGGCCTTCACCTTTAAACTTCTAGTTTTACAGATCATCAAACTAAAAATAACATTAAAATGGGCTAATATTTAGAGCTTTGAAGTGCTGGGAAAAGTGTGAAACACATGAAGAGTGCTTGAATTTCACTCTCAAAAGGTTGTACGAACCCTGAGAAGAATAATGTAAAAAAGAAAAGAACAATAGCTATTTCTTCCACAATACCATGGGGTGTTACTACATTAAATCCATGGTGGATGTTTATGATTTGTGGACTGAAACCCCTGAATGTTTCACGTCAGCTCTGCTTGATCTGATATCTGTGGTTTATAACTGAATTCTGCTCCGAGCGCTTTCACTAGATTGTTATTGCTCCGAGCTGATAAGCGGTCCGTGCAGCGCAGCTCAAACGTGTAGCGCGGCTCCGTTCCGCTTTCGTTTGACGTTCGACGTCTCTCATTATCAGTTGGGCACCGCAGAGGCACCAGAGCGATCTCTAACGAAATTTAGTTGCACCATTTAGTCATAGTCTGGAGCCCTGTTAACCTTTTTTTGCTAAAGGACGTTTGTATTAGTCTCCGCACATTCGCAGGGGTCAGTACTTCCACCTACGTCTAGCGTGACCTTTCCGACATGATTGCGCAATCCGTGGTGTCGCAGCGCAGCACAAGAGGAGCAATTTAGGTTAAAAAGTATATATACATTTTTTTTTTTTTTTTTAATGTCTGATGGTTTGTCTAGATCAGACCATATTCCTCTGGGATGGTGCAGAGCCTCTGAAGCCCTTCCTTTGAAACTGCATTGATTTGGACCTTCAACTGTTTGTCCCCATTGAAATCCATTATGTGGAGAAAAATCCTGGGATGTTTTCCTCAAAAAAGTTCATTTTTTTCCCACTGAAGAAAGAAAGACATCTTGGATGAGATGGGGATGAGTAAATTATCAAGACATTTTCAACTAATCCTCTACCGCTGCATTCACACGGGGCGTCGGCATTAACGCTTCTCATTTACTTTGAATAGGGGATGTCATGCGTTGCCGAACTGAATTGTGGGTTCCGTCGCGTCGCTTCACTCGCGAGCAGCAGAAGTTGAAGATTTCCCAACTTTTCAAGCACCAACGCAGGTGTTATCCAATCAGATCACCCTATGCAAATACCTTAGAGTAGGCGCTTGCCAATTGCGTTCATGCAACCCTAGAGCAGATGTCTGATTGGCTGTTGTCACTAGCGCAAAGTGCCTAGCTTCAGCCACGCCCTCCATCAAGCTTGAACGACGAAGCCCCGTGTGAACACTGTGCAAGGCTGTCAATCACTAAAGAGCAAGCTCACTGATTTCTGCATTCACGCGAAAATTCCCTGTGGCAAGCAGGGCGGGGCATAGAGCCGAGGGAACGGAGCAAGTGCTAATGAGCGTTAAGGTGCGCCACGCCAGTCTCGAGTGCGACGGAGGAGCTCCGGAAGCATAAAAGAAAGAATAATTTATTAACTAAGTGCTTTAGGACAATTTTTCACTGTTAGTTCATTCACTATAACAGATTTTCTACTTCAAAATGTTCACGTTTAGTTAGGGTTGGGTATCGTTTTTTTTTTTTTTATTATCGATACCGGTGCCAAACCGATACTTTTAAAACGGTATCGGTGCCTAAAGGGTGCCTGAACCGATACTTTTAAAACGGTATCGGTGCCTAAACGGTGCCTGAACCGATACTTTTAAAACGGTATCGGTGCCTAAACGGTGCCTGAACCGATACTTTTAAAACGGTATCGGTGCCTAACGATGCCTGAACCGATACTTTTAAAACGGTATCGGTGCCTGAACTGATACTTTTAAAACGGTATCGGTGCCTAAGCGATGCCTGAACGGATACTTTTAAAGCGGTATCGGTGCCTAAAGGGTGCCTGAAGCAATACTTTTAAAACGGTATCGGTGCCTAACGATGCCTGAACCGATACTTTTAAAACGGTATCGGTGCCTAAACGGTGCCTGAACCGATACTTTTAAAACGGTATCGGTGCCTAAACGGTGCCTGAACCGATACTTTTAAAACGGTATCGGTGCCTAAACAGTGCCTGAACCGATACTTTTAAAACGGTATCGGTGCCTAAACCGATACTTTTAAAACGGTATCGGTGCCTAAACCGATACTTTTAAAACGGTATCGGTGCCTAAACCAATACTTTTAAAAGCGGTATCGGTGCCTAAACCGATACTTTTAAAACGGTATCGGTGCCTAAACCGATACTTTTAAAACGGTATCGGTGCCTAAACCGATACTTTTAAAACGGTATCGGTGCCTAAACCGATACTTTTAAAACGGTATCGGTGCCTAAACGGTGCCTGAACCGATACTTTTAAAAAAACAGCCAAAAATGAGGTGGATGAGATTAAAGAATTGCTTTTATTTAATTTTTTTATTATTTAAATTAAACAATTTATTACAAGTTTAAAGTATACTTAAATATATATATATATAATTAAATACAAAACACAATTTACTTAAACTCACAGTAAAACTAAAGCCTCCAAACCCAACTACAACAGGCCTAATTTAACTCTAAATAACAGTGACAGTAATAACAGCAGTCGTCTGTATTCTTGCTCTGTTATGAACCAGCTTCAGCTTCAGCTTTATTCTGCAGAAACATGACCATATTCTCTGGCTAAATATTTTAGAACGTATAGCTTTATTGTTTCCATGGAGATGCATCATGCTTCTCACATGACACACAGCAGCCGCACCAGCGCTGTATGACAGCTCAGCTGGATCGGGTTTATTTAGCTTTTTCTTTTTTATTCAAAATATTTACAAACTTGCTAGCTATGTCATGAACTATCTGATAATCTGATTTTCAAATATGTGTGAGTAAATGTGTGTGAGTTGATCTATACGGTGCGATGGGCGGCGCCATGTTAGTTTGCGCCTCAGAGAATCGGATCTCGGATTTACATCACATGAGTTTATTTTCGTCTCACGAAATACATGAAAGTAAGTGACCGCTGCTGAACTGGGAGAAGAATAGAGTAAACTATACAGTCACTATATAATGTGTATCTGATGTGAATAAAACACATTGTCAAGTTATCTTAACTGTCTGAGAGGATTGTTTTTGCCACTTCCACATCAGTGTGTGTTTTTTGCTAGTACTTTTTACAGCGTTTACACGTCTGAAACCTAAAATAAACATGATGTGACGAGCACTGAGTGTCTGTCTCTGGCTCGGCGTCAGCCAAAGCGTGAAAGGATGTTTGACTTTAAGTGGCACCGAAATGAGGCACCGAAATCTGTGTACTGATTCCGTCCGGTACATACCGGTTGGTTTCGGTACCCAACCCTACGTTTAATTCATTGTGTTACTTGCCGTAACTATTTGTATAATTTACTAGCAATTTCTGAGTTGTTTCAAAGTAAATCCTACACCAATTAGTCAACGTGATAACTGATGTTCACAAATGGAAGCACTTCTGTTTATTACGTGTTGAGGATATTTATGGATCTCATCTTACTTTCCATGAGAATGAGGTGTTGGACAGGAAGGGCTCATTTTCCCGAGGGTTAATTGTCACTGTAATAAAGAAACACAGGAAGCTGATTTTGATTCAGATTGAATGTAGACGCAGATTGAATTGTGGATCGGAACAAGAGCGGAATGCATTGTGGGTCGCCGTGTTCTAAATGGAGGACCAATCAGAGCTCCGTTGCTGGCAGCGCTTGAATAAATCTGGCTCATGGAAGCGTCTCAATGGCCTGATTGGGTCCGGTGCCAAACGTGATGATGTATTCTGTTTAGATAAAGTACGGCTGAATGTTAATCAGATATTTGCTCCAGATTGCCAGAGTGGCCCCTCGCTCTCCGGATCAGAGGAAAATGCTCATCTTTGCTTTTCTTCTCGGAACAAAGGAAACTGGATCTTTTATGAAGGATCTTCTCTGTCTTAGTAAATGTGCTTCTAAATCACTGCTTCAATATGTGTAATGGACAATGTACAGTCAGCCATTATCACAAACTAAACTCAGACTGTGCATTTACTTCATACAAAATACATTTAAATTGAATAAAGAAATATTGATTTGAGTTTTAAGCTTCCACTAAAAAGCACACTAGTGTATTACAACACAATAACTATTTATTTATCGCAAAACGCAAAAATCGCCCAGCTCTTTGAATAAATTTGCAAATATAATAAGTCCAAGTCCAGGGTTATTACTGTTAACAAAAACTATATAAAGATATTTCTGTTAAATTAAATATAGCCGGAATAAAATAAAACAAATATTAGATGAAATATCCAACTAAACAAAAATTTGAAATGTTGCCGTGGCAATAAATTGTAATTGAACTAAAATTATTAACTGGAAATAAATAAAACCTAAAAATTTAACCTAAATGGCAATATTTAAAAAAACAAAAACTAATAAAATGACAAAAGCACATAATGAAATGACTAAAATCTAAACTAAAATTAACATGAAAACTAAAAATATAAAGTATTAATAAACCTATAATAAAACTAGGGATTTACTGTTATGAAAATTTTGTCAGATACCGATAACTCTTTATATTTGAAAGCCGATAACCGATATATTGGCCGATAAATCTAAATCCACATTTTTATATAATTTTTCAGAGACTGATTTCAAAAACAAAAGTCTCACCGTTTTAAAGACATGTCCCAAGCACACAATGTTCTTATTATAATGTTATGTAGCCGATATGACAGGCTGCACATGTTGCTCTGAACTGTATTTGCCTTTTTTAAAGTGATTGCAATTCAAAACTAGCCTGGCCCTACCAGACTCTCGTACATGTCATTAGTTCAGAGAGATTGGCCACTCTCATTGTCAAGTGTTAACTTCCTTGAAGGCGGTTACTCTGTTGAAGTGTAAATCTATTGGATCTGCCACCAATCGCTAGTGTTGTAGTCAAGACCACCTCATCCGAGACCAAGACCAGACCAGCACTCCTTGAAATTCATAAAGATCCACATTAATGCCTGATAAATTATTATTCATATTATTATTTTTCTATTAAGATATTTAATTTAAGGAAAAATGACTGGAAAAGGGTAAGGAATTCAAAAATGTGAAATGTTTGTCATATTATGACAATAAATTAGACTGGGTAAACCCAGCCTGATCTGCCAGTGATTTGATTCTCAGTCTGGAAACCCGTACATTCATTTCTACTACTTCTGTTACACATCTGCGGGAACCAATCACAGACTGGCTTATCCATCTGGCGCACTATTGGTGGGTTTGAGACGATGACGGATAGAGAAGCGATGGGTCGATGCCCATTGGTCACGCCTCTTGTGGTCTGATTGGTTGAAGGACTATCCGATTGCGTAAATAGTCATTTGAACTATGCCCGTTGGTCACGCCTCTTGTGGTCTGATTGGATGAAGGACTGTCCGATTGCGTACAGAGACATTTGAACTATGCCCATTGATCACACCTCTTGTGGTCTGATTGGTTGAAGGACTGTCCGATTGCGTACAGAGTCATTTGAACTATGCCCATTGGTCACGCCTCTTGTGGTCTGATTGGTTGAAGGACTGTCCGATTGCGTACAGAGACATTTGAACTATGCCCATTGGTCACGCCTCTTGTGGTCTGATTGGTTGAAGGACTGTCCGATTGCGTACAGAGACATTTGAACTATGCCCGTTGATCACACCTCTTGTGCAGTAGAAACACAGAGCAGACTCCCCAGACCAATGTTCAATCTTAAACTGAGCTTGGTCTGGTGATAGCCAGACAAACAATAAAGAGTAGTAAAACCACAATTAACAGTCTGGCTTCTACAACTTTCACTTGGGAGCAAAAACCTTCCTTTAAATTAGAAAGAAAGAAATATTTGACATTTATTGAAATCGATTATCAATATTATTTGTACCAGTCGCACTGAGACATTTCCAGTCATATCAAGCACACATACTCTGTAGTATTTGTTCACTTTTAGATCATATAGATTTTGGATATGTTTCCGGAGGTCACTGCATGAGGGGGGAAGTAGGATTGTGGGAGTTACATGTAAATTAGAGCCATTCTCAATTGATTCACTCAGCGTTAGAGTTGTTCCGATTCAAATACTAGTATTGGAAATATCACCGATACCACAACAAATTCTAGCATCGATATCGGCAAGTACTTGACCCCATGTACCGATCCGATTTTTGGTTTAAAGAGTGAGTAATTGACAGAATATATTAGGCTGCTGTTGTAGTCTACAGTAGATTTAGCTACATCTCTATGTAATAATAATATGTCCCTACTAATAATAATAATTATGCCCTGGTGGTTGCTTATTTTTCACTTGTTTTGTTGTAAAGAGATTGTTTTCGAATTAATATATAATTTTTTCCATTCCTAGATTTATTTGTTGCACTGTTTTTTGTTCAGTTATATTGTAATACTAAAATTTGTAGATTTGTGGCTGCATTTGAAGTTCTTTTTCTCTTAAGAAAACTAAATAATATTACTGTCAAATGCATGTGAGATAATAAAAATACTGTAATAAATACAGTATTTCACTGCATGTATTTGTTCATGTTTTAATAAGGGATAAGCCTGAAGCTCACCATTAAAAAATTCTAGCAATTTATGCATGGCTAGTAGTATACAGACACACACCCAGGTATCGGAATCGGTATCGGGAAGGGAAAAATGGAATCGGAACATCTCTACCCAGCTTGACGTCGTCTCGGACAGAGGTGCCAAATGTATGAATGAGTTCAGATGCTAATTGCTTCTAATTTTCTCAGATAGTCTTTGTTCCTCAATCAGACATCCTGGCATTTTGCAAGTTTTTACATTCTCTTATAAATATAACTGCACACAAGTTTATTTTTGCCAATGTTTCGGCAACAAGTCATTGTAAAGGCAAGGCAAGGCAAGGCAAGTTTATTTATATAGCACATTTCATACACAATGGCAATTCAAAGTGCTTTACATGAAAATGAAATTAAAATAGTGATAAGAATTAAGAATACCACGTGTAAGACTTAAAAATAAAACAGGATAATTAAAAACAGTTGTAAAGAGAATTTTTAAAATAAGAAGACAATAGAAATATATAGTTGTAAAGATATTTAAAAAGAATAAAATTATTACAGTGTATATATAGATAAAAATAAAATAAAAATAAAAATTAAGATGATGCATAGATTAGAATAGGTGCAATCAGTCGGACGTACAGTGGCACAGTGCTCATTCAGTAAAGGCACAGCTGAACAGATGTGTTTTGAGTCTAGATTTGAATGTGGCTACTGTTGGAGCACATCTGATCTCTTCTGGAAGCTGGTTCCAGCTACGGCTGGCACAATAGCTGAACGCAGACTCTCCTTTCTTTGAGTGAACTCTTGGTATTTCTAGCTGACTTGATCCTGATGATCTGAGTGATCTGATGGGTTTGTATTTAATCAGCATATCTGCAATGTATTGAGGTCCTAGGTCATTGAGTGATTTATAAACAAGTAATAATATTTTAAAATTGATCCTAAATGTAACTGGAAGCCAGTGTAAAGACCTGAGGACTGGCGTGACATGGTCATATTTTCTTGTTCTGCTCAGAATCCTGGCCGCAGCATTCTGTATGAGCTGCAGCTGTCTAATGGTCTTTTGGGAAGGCCGGTTAGAAGACCATTACAATAGTCCACCCTGCTGGTGATGAAAGCATGAACGAGTTTCTCTAAGTCTTGCCTGGAAACAAAGCATCTAATTCTTGCAATATTTTTCAGATGATAGTAAGCTGATTTAGTTATTGCTTTGACATGACTATTGAAACTCAGGTCTGACTCCAAAATCACACCAAGATTCCTGACTTGATTTTTTGTTATTAGACCTTTGTCTCAAGATATGCTCACCTTGAGAATTTCATCTTCGCTTTCCAAATGTAATGATTTCAGTTTTGTTTTTGTTTAACTGGAGATAGTTTTGGCTCATCCAACTGTTAATTTCATCAATGCATTTGCACAGGAGTCAATGGGGCTATAGTCATTAGGTGATAGTGCTAAGTAGATCTGGGTGTCATCAGCATAGCTGTGGTAAGCCATTTGGTTCTCTCTCATTATTTGGCTCAGTGGCAGCATATACAGGTTGAATAGGAGTGGTGCTAGAATTGACCCTTGTGGGACTCGCAAGTCATGGATGTCCAGTCAGACTTATGGTCACCTATACTCACATAATAACCTCTTCCTTCTAAGTACGACCTGAACCATTTAAGGACCATCCCAGAAAGTCCGACCCAGTTTTCCAGCCTGTCAAGAAGTATGTTATGGTCAACAGTGTCGAATGCGGCACTGAGGTCGAGTAGCACCAGAATTGATGTTTTGCCTGTATCTGTATTGAGGCGAATATCATTTATGATCTTTATGAGCGCTGTTTCTGTGCTGTGATGTGGTCGGAAACCAGATTGAAAATTGTCAAAGTATCCGCTTGAGCTTAAGAATTTGTTCAGCTGACTGAAGACAACTTTTTCAATGATCTTGCCTATGAAGGGAGATTTGAGATTGGTCGGTAGTTGTTCAATATGGAGTTATCCAGATTTCTCTTTTCAGAAGAGGCTTAACTACTGCGGTTTTAAGGAGTTTGGAAAATTCCCATTGAGAAGTGATGAGTTTACCACTTCTAGCAGATCTGCTTCTAAACAGTTAAACACACTTTTGAAAAAGAAGTGGGGAGTGTGTCAAGGAGGCAGGTTGATGTTTTAAGGTGCTGCACCGCTTTCTTCTAAAATTTTATAATCAATTGCTTCAAAATCAGACATAGTAACTTTCCGAGGTTGTGGTCTGATCTGACTGACCCTAAAGCAACTCACGGATGTGCTGATCGCCTTCCTGATATTATTTATTTTCTCTGAGAAGAAGGAAGCAAACTCACTGCATTTGCTGTCAGAGAGCATTTCACTGGGAATGTGACTCGGGGTTTGTCAGTCTCTCTACAGTAGCAAAAAGAGTGCGCGTGTTGTTTATGTTTCTGTTTATAATATTTGAGAAGAAGGTCTGTCTAGCCTTGCCTAGTTCCACATTGAAATCATGAAGGCTGTCTTTATAGATGTTATAATGGATTATAAGTTTTGTCTTCCGCCACATGCTCAGATTTCCTGCATTGTCTTTTCATTATTTGCACTGCCGCTGAGTTTCTCCAAGGTGCTTTCTGTCTTCCACTCTTTTCTTGACTTTCTCAGGAGCAATATTATCAATTACACTCTTAACTTTTGAGTTAAAGGAGTCAAGGAGAGAATCAACAGAGTCTGCAGATATGCTTGGTGTTAGAGATATAGCCTTCATAAATAGCTCACTAGTGTTCTCATTTAAGCTTCTTTTGACAGCGACAGATCTAGCTTCAATGGCAGGAGAGATTGAAATATCAAAGAAAATACAGAAATGATCAGACAATGCTACATCTTTAACAACAATTGATGAAATGTTTAGACCCTTGCTGATAAGTAAGTCTAGAGTGTGTCCACGATTGTGTGTGGGACCATGTACATGCTGTGTCAAATCAAAAGTGTTAAGAAACAGTCATGAGCTCTTTTGTTGTACTGGATTCAGCATTGTCTATGTGAATGTTAAAATCCCCAGCAATGGCAAAACAATCAAACTCTGAGGAGATTATTGATAACAGCTCTGTAAAGTCCTCAGTAAAGGATGGAGAGTATTTTGGAGGCCTGTAAACAATGATAAGCAGGATGCGTGGAGCACCTTTTAACACAATACCCAGATATTCAAAAGACAGATAGTCACCAAATGACACTTGCTTACATTGATAGACATCTTTAAAAAGAGCAGCAATACCCCACCTCTTCTAAACGCTCTGGACATACTCATAAAAGTAAAGTTAGGAGGGGCTGTTTCATTGAGGACTGTTGCACTGCAGTTTTCTTCAAGCCAAGTTTCATTTAGAAGCAAAAATCTAGGTTGTTTGTGGTTATTAAGTCATTGACTAGAAATGATTTGTTCTTAAGTGAACGGATATTTAAAAGTGCTAACTTAACAGTATTAATTTTTTCCCCCACAGTAATCTTAGTTTGACATGTAATAGGCAGCAGATTAGATGGGTTTGCTATACGGTCTGAGAAGGTCTTACACTTTCTATCACGTAACAGAACTGAAATAGAGAAAGAGACAGGCACACTGGGTTCCCGCTGCTCTGTAAACATTTGATAAAGTTACTGTTATCATGGCGGGACCCAACACACATCACTGAGAGCTGGTATCAGTTGTTTTGGGTTCACCTACAACAGATGGAGGAGGGTGTTGGCCCTGGCGTTGTGACCGAAGAAATCTCACAGGAGGAGGCTGAGAGCGAGCTGGGCCCACAGGCTTTGATGGTTGTGGGGCTCGACGCTCTTGGTTGATATCTGGGGCTCGCAGAAATCGAGTGTGATAGTCTGGTTCCAGCATAGACCATTTGCTCCATTCTCTCTGAGAAGCTCAGAAGCGGGATGCTGGTGAGAGGGATAACATGTCTGGTGAGGGTGGCTGTTGTTCTGGTGTTATCGGAGGCTGAATTATGTTATCATCCATTTCATGGAGTGACTTAGACATTTCATGCAGTTTCCTGTTCAGACTAGTCATAAAGCGTAACAGTTCACTAGTCTGACCCCCTTAGAGCCCACCCTTCGTGCACCTCCACAGTATGGGCAGAGATGTTACTGTTCAGTCCTCAATCTGTGTTAGTTCTAATATGTCACAGTCTGTCTGTGGTGAGCACTGTGGGCGGGACTCAGATGGGAGTGTGTCCGTGAGCAGTGGCTGTTGTGGCTGCGTGATGTTATCAGTGTCCTTGTGGAGTGTGACATGTCCATTCAGATGCTGAAATGAAGTCCTGTAGTCGTCCATAGTCTGTTCAGGTGTGTGTGTGCCATTCAGGTCGAGTGAGTTAGCACACACAGCTGAGGGATGGTGTAGGGAAAAGTGAATATTGTCCTTTAGCACTCTTGCACCAAGTTTGTTTGGGTGAAGGCCATTTGATGTAAACAATTGTCTCTGGCTCCAGAATAGATTAAAGTTGTCGATGAAGTTCACTCCTTTATGTTGCAGGTTTTTGCAGCCATGTATTAAGCCCAAGTAACCGTGGAAAACCTATTTGTTCCTCTTGCTGGAAGTGGTCCACTGATGAACGGTTGAACTTTTAGTTTTCTAAGTGTTTCAAAAAGTACATTGAAATCCTCTTAATGAGTTCTGACTGCTCTCTGAATATCGATTTTCCCACATGAATGACAAGTCGATTTGCAGTCTTATGTTTCATCAGAATGTTCTGAATTTCCCTGTTTACGCCAGAAACTGTAGCTTGTGGAAGGCAGCATGTAGTTGTATCCCTGTTGCTAATGTTTCTGACTGTGGAGTCCCCACTATCAGAGTCCTGGGCTCGGCTGCGCTCTGAGCTGAGTGCCGCTGTCTGCTCGACCTTGAGCGCCTTTGGTATCAGTGTTAGCTGCTGGCTGATACGATCTGTGTTCGCTTTACATTCATCACATTTGGGGATTCATCACCCACATTCATTAATACTTCAAATCTGTTTTCAAGTTGTATAGTTGGTGGTAGGAAATCAGCGCTTGCAATCCTTGTGTCTGGGGTAGAGCATGCTAATGTTGCAGTATGTGACGCTCTTGACAATCTGATGTCTCGGTCCCTTTGGGTCTTGCTCCTGTTTGTGCCATCGATTAGTGTGTTGATCAGTTATTTGTTTCTGTTGGGTAGCACTATGTTTATGGGACTCACCGGCAGTGTGCTGAGGGCGTTCATTTTGAAGCTCTGTGTGATTCGTCTGGTTCGGTGGTTCCGCAAATAACTTTGTTTCAAGAACTGCAATCCTCTGTAAAAGTCTGTGGCAGTTTGTGCAGCAAGTAGATTCTAGAGGAGGCATTTTCTTATCCTTTTGAATGTAGGCAGCTGTGTTTTCCTTCTCCGAATGTAAGCTGATGGCAGTGGGAGGCTGGTTGGATGAAATATTCCGCTTTTTTGTAGTAATCCAGTCACCAGAGTTTCAAATTTTATCATTGAAGTCAAGCTTTGTTGTTTGAGCACTGTGCTGATTTACAGAAGTTGAAATTACGAAATTACGAGATAAAATATAGAAGCGATAGAGCAAAGCGCTGGAGCAGTAAGCAAGAGCGTCCGAACAGTAGCAAAGCAGGAAGCAGTTAGAAGAATATAATTAGTAAAGAAGAATATAACTGAGCCTTTCGGCAACAAGCCTTTCGGACCCACTTTATATTAGGTGGCCTTAACTACTATGTACTAACATTTTAATTCATAATTTGATACATTGCACTTATTGTGTACATACATGTTTTTACATTGTACTTACATTTAAAAAAAATACCTGCATGTAATTACATCTGTAATTAATTTCTGTAGTTACATTTGTAATTACACAGTTGACACTTCCCTTACACCTAACCCTACCCTTAAACTCACCCATCCCACCACACCTGTCCCTAACCCTACCCTTAAACTGACCCATACCACCACACCTGTCCCTAACCCTACCCTTAAACTGACCCATCCCACCACACCTGTCCCTAACCCTACCCTTAAACTTACCCATCCCACCACACCTGTCCCTAACCCTACCCTTAAACTAACCCATCCCACCACACCTGTCCCTAACCCTACCCTAAAACTTACCCATCCCACCACACCTGTCCCTAACCCTACCCTTAAACTCACCCATCCCACCACACCTGTCCCTAACCCTACCCTTAAACTGACCCATCCCACCACACCTGTCCCTAACCCTACCCTTTAAACTGACCCATCCCACCACACCTGTCCCTAACCCTACCCTTAAACTTACCCATCCCACCACACCTGTCCCTAACCCTACCCTTAAACTGACCCATCCCACCACACCTGTCCCTAACCCTACCCTTAAACTCACCCATCCCACCACACCTGTCCCTAACCCTACCCTTAAACTGACCCATACCACCACACCTGTCCCTAACCCTACCCTTAAACTGACCCATCCCACCACACCTGTCCCTAACCCTACCCTTAAACTCACCCATCCCACCACACCTGTCCCTAACCCTACCCTTAAACTCACCCATCCCACCACACCTGTCCCTAACCCTACCCTTAAACTTACCCATCCCACCACACCTGTCCCTAACCCTACCCTTAAACTGACCCATCCCACCACACCTGTCCCTAACCCTACCCTTAAACTGACCCATCCCACCACACCTGTCCCTAACCCTACCCTTAAACTAACCCATACCATCACACCTGCCCCTAACCCTACCCTTAAACTCACCCATCCCACCACACCTGTCCCTAACCCTACCCTTAAACTTACCCATCCCACCACACCTGTCCCTAACCCTACCCTTAAACTCACCCATCCCACCACACCTGTCCCTAACCCTACCCCTTAAACTGACCCATCCCACCACACCTGTCCCTAACCCTACCCTTAAACTAACCCATCCCACCACACCTGTCCCTAACCCTACCCTTAAACTAACCCATACCACCACACCTGTCCCTAACCCTACCCTTAAACTTACCCATCCCACCACACCTGTCCCTAACCCTACCCTTAAACTGACCCATACCACCACACCTGTCCCTAACCCTACCCTTAAACTGACCCATACCACCACACCTGTCCCTAACCCTACCCTTAAACTTACCCATCCCACCACACCTGTCCCTAACCCTACCCTTAAACTGACCCTTCCCACCACACCTGTCCCTAACCCTACCCGTATCCCACCTCAATATCAGCAAAGGTGTTTTGCAACACAATATGAACACAGTAAGTACATTGTACTTATTTTTTTATGTAAGTACATAGTAGTTAAGGCCACCTAATATAAAGTGGGGCCAGCCTTTCTGTATCTTGACAAAGTCTTTCCACCTTAACTTGCAACTCCATAATGCAAGCCCTTGATTTAACGTTTGGTTCACTCACACAGCAAGACGACACGAGCCGAACTTCAATACTTTTGCTACTGAAACTTAAAATCGCAGGTAAAGCGTCGCATATGTTCAGACAATCATCTTTACAAGATAAAGAATCAGTGTGATTCTCATGCTAATACAATAGTAGCCATAATCCGCCTGATAGATATTCAACAGAGTCACGGTCACAGACTCCCACACTGTTAAAATAATCATCGTAAGCTCTTTAATGAGCTGTAACGAGTGTAGTGTCCTCTCTGCGTGCGTCTGAGATCCCAGAATCCTTTGTAAATGCCCCCTGCAGACGTCTACCCATCACGCACCACACTGATACCCCTGTGTGCGCTGGCGTCTGTGTGTGTTGATGGATGCTATGCCAATTTCCGGTGTCACGTATAAACGCTTTGTGCTCTTTTTTTTTTTTTTTCTCGCACGCTTTTAAATATTTGGAAGCCTTTAGGGAAGATGCATTATTCATTCAAAATTACATTTCATTTGCAGTGGGGGAAAACCTGTAAAGCAAAAATCTTATAAAATCAATTAGACTCCCGCCTTCAGACGACAGGTCGACCACACAGACGCCCTGGCACCATATCAGACCCAGATCTTACCTTTCATTTCACGTTTAGCAGGGGAAATTGTGCTATCATTATCACCTCTTATCGTTTTACACCTGTGCAAATACACAAGGAATGCAACTTCAACGATCGCAGGTAGAAGTAAATCAGAAGGATGCTCATAGTGGCTTATTATAAGTGTGTTAAATTCCCAGTGCCGGTGTTCAGTTCTCCGCCGAGTCTGTGCTAAACTCCGTGTTTGGCTGTAATGCGAGCGGCGCTTGGATGTGAAAGTTGGAAGGCTGAATTCCTGTAGGTCTGTGGCACAGTGTTGATGTTACTGTTTATCCTATAAAACTTTGATATGACACATATAAATCATTCACTAAGGAAATGATTGCCTCAAACAGAATGCGCCGCCTCTCGCTGCATGCTGAAACATTAATGCTTTTTAAGTCATAAATTATGACATGGCAATTTCTGTACCGCAGGGGTAGAACTCCTCTTCCTCCACACACACACACACACACACACACACACACACACACACACACACACACACACACACACACACACACACACACACACACACACACACACATGTTGTGTTTCCATGTTTTATGGGGACATTCCATAGGCGTAATGCATTTTATACTGTACAAACCGTATTTTCTATCCCCTACACTGCCCCTCCACACACACACACACACACACACACACACACACACACACACCCCTAAACCTACCCATCACAGGAGACATGCTGCATTTTACTTTTTCAAAAACATCACTTAGTGTGATTTATAAGATGTTTTCTCATGGGGACCAAAAAATGTCCCCACAAGGACAAAAATTTGGATATTGCCATCTTTGTGGGGACATTTTGTCCCCATAACGTAGGGATTACCAGTCCACACACACACACACACACACACACACACACACACACACACACACACACACACACACACACACACACACACACACACACACACACACACACACTACAGCTGGGACGAACGGTCCTGCAAACACGACAAAGATCTTTTTTTATTGTGACCTAAATGTCTCTCCACATCAGAGTATTTCTCACTAAATAGCTTTCTCGTTTTGCAGAAAAGAAACACGGCTCTCGGTCAAACATATCTGAGAATGTTTCACTCAAAAATGCAGATTGATACATGCATACGAGTCAATTTTGCACTGTAAAGATCATTTATGTTGTTTCCAGCCTGTATGGCAGCACCGTGCAGCTCTAGATCATCAAACCTGACATGAATAACAACTTATATTTTGTCCGTTTCATGCACAAATCAAGCACTAGGCATGCAGACGCTTCTACACACATCTGTGAAAGAATGGGTCGCTCTCAGGAGCTCAGTGAACTCAAGCGTGGGACCGGGATAGGTTGCCACCTGTGCAATAAGGCCATTCCTGACATTTCCTCACTACTAAATATTCCACGCTCAACTGTTAGTGGGATTATAACAAAGTGGAAGCGATTGGGAACAACAGAAACTCAGCCATGAAGTGAAATCTCAGAGCGGGGTCAGCACATGCTGAGGGTCACAGTGCGCAGAAGTCACCAACTTTCTGCAGAGTCAATCGCTCCAGACCTCCAAACTCCTGTGGCCTTCAGATGAGCTCAGGAACAGTGCGGAGAGCTTCATGGAATGGGTTTCCATGGCCGAGCAGCTCATCCAAGCCTTACGTCACCAAGAGCAATGCAAAGCGTGGGATGCAGTGGGGTAAAGCACGCCACCACTGGACTCTAGAGCAGTGAGACGTGTTCTCTGAGTGACCAATCACGCTTTCTGTCTGACCATCCCATGGATGAGTCTGGGTTTAGCGGTTGCCAGAGGCAGGACTTGCCTGACTGCATTGTGCCAAGTGTTAAGTTTGGTGGAGGGGATTATGGGGTGGGGTTGTTTTTCAGGGCTTGACCCCTTAGTTCCAGTGAAAGGAACTCTTAATGCTTCACCAAGACATTGTGGACAATTTCATGCTCCCAACTTTGTGGGATCAGTTTGTGGATGGCCCCTTCCTGTCCCAACATGACTGCGCTTCAGTGCACAGAGCGTTAGTCCATAAAGACATGGATGAGCGAGTTTGGTGTGGAGGAACTTGACTGGCCTGCACAGAGTCCTGACCTCATCCCGATAGAACACCTTTGGGATGAATTAGAGCAGAGACTGCGAGCCAGGCCTTCTCGTCCAACATCAGTGCCTGAACTCACAAATGCGCTTCTAGAAGAATGGTCAAAAATTCCCATAAACACACTACTTAACCTTGTGGAAAGCCTTCCCAGAAGAGCTGAAGCTGTTAGAGCTGCAAAGGGTGGGCCGACTCCATATTAAACCCTACGGATTAAGAATGGGATGTAATTAAAGTTCATGTGCATGTAAAGGCAGGCGTCCCAAAACTTTTGGAAATGTAGTGTATAACATCAAAGCAAATCAAAAGTTATGGCATTGGGAACTTGTGATTGCTTTAGCCATGTCAATGTCTCTCAATGTCACGTTTTCTCAAGATCTACGCGTTAGGTTGTGTGTGTGTGTGTGTGTGTGATCGTTTGAATCGTGCAATTCACTATGGTTTACAAATGTTTTGATGGTTTAATTTAATATGATTAAAAGATTAATTTAATTTACGTTTTATGCCTTCATTAAAATAAACAAAGAATTTCTGAATGAAAAAAAAATTCTTAGAAATTACATTTTATTTTTAAATGAATAAATTATTTTTATGAATTAAATTAATTAAACATGCTTTTTTGATTATTAAAATGTAATTAAACCTTTAAAATGGAATCCAGAAAACGTAAGAATTTGGTAAAAAAATAGAACGGAATTTGAAAAAAATACAAATAAAAAGTCGAAAACAATTTAAATGAGACCGATCCCGATCTGCAGCCAATCGATCGGAGCATCCCTAATATATTTTTTATTTTGCATTACATTTATGCATATACAGGTCCTTCTCAAAAAATTAGCATATTGTGATAAAAGTTCTTTATTTTCCATAATGTAATGATACAAATTAAACTTTCATATATTTTAGATTCATTGCACAGCAACTGAAATATTTCAGGTCTTTTATTGTTTTAATACTGATGATTTTGGCATACAGCTCATGAAAACACAAAATTCCTATCTCAAAAAATTAGCATATCATGAAAGGTTCTCTAAACGAGCTATTAACCGAATCATCTGAATCAACTAACTCTAAACACCTGCAAAAGATTCCTGAGGCTTTTAAAAACTCCCAGCCTGGTTCATTACTCAAAACCGCAATCATGGGTAAGACTGCCGACCTGACTGCTGTCCAGAAGGCCATCATTGACACCCTCAAGCGAGAGGGTAAGACACAGAAAGACATTTCTGAACCAATAGGCTGTTCCCAGAGTGCTGTATCAAGGCACCTCAGTGGGAAGTCTGTGGGAAGGAAAAAGTTTGGCAAAAACGCTGCACAACGAGAGGAGGTGACCGGATTGTGGAGATTGTGGAGAAGGACCGATTCCAGACCTTGGGGGACCTGCAGAAGCAGTGGACTGAGTCTGGAGTAGAAACATCCAGAGCCACCGTGCACAGGCGTGTGCAGGAAATGGGCTACAGGTGCCGCATTCCCCAGGTCAAGCCACTTTTGAACCAGAAACAGCGGCAGAAGCGCCTGACCTGGGCTACAGAGAAGCAGCACTGGACTGGCGCTCAAATTTTGCATGTCATTCGAAATCAAGGTGCCAGAGTCTGGAGGAAGACTGGGGAGAAGGAAATGCCAAAATGCCTGAAGTCCAGTGTCAAGTACCCACAGTCAGTGATGGTCTGGGGTGCCATGTCAGCTGCTGGTGTTGGTCCACTGTGTTTTATCAAGGGCAGGGTCAATGCAGCTAGCTATCAGGAGATTTTGGAGCACTTCATGCTTCCATCTGCTGAAAAGCTTTATGGAGATGAAGATTTGGTTTTTCAGCACGACCTGGCACCTGCTCACAGTGCCAAAACCACTGGTAAATGGTTTCCTGACCATGGTGTTACTGTGCTCAATTGGCCTGCCAACTCTCCTGACCTGAACCCCATAGAGAATCTGTGGGATATTGTGAAGAGAAAGTTGAGAGACGCAAGACCCAACACTCTGGATGAGCTTGCGGCCGCTATCGAAGCATCCTGGGCCTCCATAACACCTCAGCGGTGCC
Organism: Gobiocypris rarus; assembly: GCA_023029165.1. Taxonomy (NCBI): domain Eukaryota; kingdom Metazoa; phylum Chordata; class Actinopteri; order Cypriniformes; family Gobionidae; genus Gobiocypris; species Gobiocypris rarus. The sequence goes on along the minus strand of CM040930.1, from coordinate 38,737,337 downwards.
TCAGGCTGATTGCCTCCATGCCACGCCGCATTGAAGCAGTCATTTCTGCAAAAGGATTCCCCACCAAGTATTGAGTGCATAACTCAACATAATTATTTGAAGGTTGACTTTTTTTGTATTAAAAACACTTTTCTTTTATTGGTCGGATGAAATATGCTAATTTTTTGAGATAGGAGTTTGGGGTTTTCATGAGCTGTATGGCAAAATCATCAGTATTAAAACAATAAAAGACCTGAAATATTTCAGTGGGTGTGCAATGAATCTAAAATATATGAAAGTTACATTTGGACCTGTAGCAAATCCTTTTATCCATTTTAAAAATTAGGAAAAACTCTTTCAGGTTAACTATTGCATTAAAAACATACGTTTCCAATGAGAATCAGACAAGCGAGAGTTAATTTAAAGAGTTTTAAAGCATGATTGAGTCAGAGAGATGCCTTTTAAAAAGCTTAATATTTCCTTCCTGTACCACAGATTGTCAAGTTCCACGCTCTTGTCTGTGTGTTTTTTTAGTTCAGGTGTGATGTGTCTTAACATATGTGAAGAGAGCGCACAGAATCCATATGAAAGACACACAAAAGCTCAGCGTCAAAGCGTCTGCCATATGCCAGCGCTGACAGCCTTAATAACACACGCCGCTGATATCCCAGATCTGTGCGTTTCTCTTCATATCCACTGGTTTAAAATGACATGTTCGGTCCTCTTCCACTTCACTAGACACAACTAGCGCTCTACGTGAGGCCGGGTTCATTCTAGACGACAACAGCAGATTTATAAAGCAGAACTGACCACACACTGAAGAGCAGATGTATAACAAACAAACAGATACATGACAAATTCACTGACTGGAAGATTTCAGACACCATCCAACAGTCCTCACAAAGAAAACACACTTAATAACCATACCATAGTGTCTTAATGACAGTGTAAACCTGGAACAATATATTTTTATTTAAATAAGACCTGTTGATTTAGTCATGTTCTTCCAAATCACTATTTGTGGAGGCACTTTTAAAAATGATTGTTGGTTTAACTTAAAAAAAAAAAAGTAAGTTGAGTTGATTGAAATTAAAAATTTTAGTTTTGGTTTAGTAAACAGAAACACAAAAAAGTATACTAATTTAAGTTGATTTGACAAAAGATAAAAAGTTGCGATAACTCATGAAAATTATGTTTTGCAGCGCTGCAGTTATAATGCTCACATATTGTATAAAACGGCATAAAAATAAAGGTGACTTGACTATTCATAGTTATAGCAGTAAAGAGAATAATGCATGGACATAAGTACGGCGGCGAGCAAGTGGTGAAACTCGCCAGACTGGGTACGCTTACAGAGGGTCTGGTGGACCCAAGTTAGGGCTGGACGATATATCGAATATTAGCGATAATATCACAATAATTTTGACGACGATGTAAAATTTGAAAATATCGTAAATATTGAATATTTCTAATTCAACATGCATGCTTTCCCAAAAAAACATTACCAGATAACGCAGAGCTCTGCTTCCACCGTTCACTAAACATTGGAAGCAGAAGAGTTAAATATACGCGCATGACAAAGAAAGCAACAGAAACATGCGCGCATGAGAGAAATAACAGCGCGGTGCAGGACTCTGACCTGAAGCACACACGCCTTTCAGACAACATCCGATCAGGATACAGCTCTTTCATGGATTATTGGGTTTCAATGGTCAAACAAATGTAAAGATGCACGTCCTGGCGAGTATTAAACACAGTAGTGTGTGTCTTTAGTGAACACAGAGTTGAGTGAGGAATCGTGTGTTGCAGTGTATTAAGTCTGTGCCGCTCTTAAAGGGCCGGAGCTCATATTCTGTGTGATTTAATGTTCATCAAACAACGAAAAATAGAAAACCACCCCATGCTTGGCTAAACAACGTTAATATATTTATTAAGAATCAGTGTAGCCTATAGTTCATTTATAGAGTGAAGACTTTTTATATATATTTGATTAGATTTTTATTTATTTCTTGACTTGCTACTCTTAAACAGACCCACTGTAGCTGAAAATAAAGCACTGTTTTTGCATTTTGTTTGTAATTTTCATTTTTTGCTTATGCTTTTTTTTTTTTTTTAAAGATCAAATTAAAAATCTATAATGTGATCATAAAAGTACATAAAAAAAAATATTAAATTACTCGTATCATGATTTAAGATTTTGGTCATCCCAACCTGTTCAATAAACATAAACATTGTGTATTTAATTTGGTTCTATCTAAATAGTTTTTGTTGTTTTTAATGGGGGCAAAATAAAATAAAATAAATTATTTAAAAGCAATTGCAAAAATATAGAGATATATATATCGAATATCGTAAAAATTTGGACAATATCGAGATTTTTTTTTTTTTTTTGGGATATCGCACAGCCCTAACCCAATTACGGCGAGGCTGACCCCTACGCCGCGGTTCTGCTCTCCAGAACATACAGAGCGATGAGTCTCTCGAAGAATGCTCGATCAACATCAGCCATCTTGCAAACAGACAACCACCTAGCACTTATTTAAATTACGTTATTGTTAGAAAATGATAAAGACATTTTTTTTTTTTATTCATCCCATTTTTGTCACCATTTCTGAGCAAACTTATGATTAGGTAACATACACAACAAGCTTATGTTATGTTATATCTTAAGGTTTTCATTCAGTTTAAAACATTAAACAATATAAACAAAAAATATAACGTTAGGTCGAAAGAACAAAAGCATTATAAGCTCAAGCAGCGCGAGCGGAAAAAAAGACTAATAAAGTGCTAGTTATTGTGCAGAACGCACATTATACACTCCAGTCAGAATATGGTTATCGTATTTTTATTGTTTCACATTCTCATGTTGAGAAAAACTATAATATCATGTGGATGTGAACGCGCCCCGCTGACAGACGTTGCAGAGACTCAAAGATAACGGTGTTAAGTGAAGTTTCTAACAGCACTTTTTGTTTTCTGTTTTTAATCCCAAAACTTGATCCTCAAAAACTTAACTTTTGCTATTATCTCGCGCTCACTCTTGATTCATCTGTGCTTACCTACACTCGTGATGGACAGCTGTGTTTCCTCAATTGACTGGAGTTTGGATTTCATTTCTCATTGTGTTCATGATAATATGACAACTCAGTTTCATTACTTGACTATATTAGCACAGGCGAAGCACTGCTACTGCAGAGATATCACACAACACATGAAATGTATGTTGACGTAAGTTGTGGGATTTCATGTGTTGTGTGATATCTCTGCAGTAGCAGTGCTTCGCCTGTGCTTCCCCATAATATAGTCCCAAGTTAATATCCGCCTAGGAAATCGCCTAGTCTTAATCTGCATCGCTATTTGTACTCGTTGTGAATACGCAGGCCACAAGAAGTAATTAGGTGTTTTTTTTTGTTTTGTTTTTTATTACTTTTACTCGGGACATGCTAGCTGGCAACATAGGATTCCATTCATTATGCTAAGCTAAGCTAGCTGGCAACATAGGATTCCATTCATTATGCTAAGCTAAGCTAGCTGGCAACATAGGATTCCATTCATTATGCTAAGCTAAGCTAGTGGCGACCCTGCCAAACTAAAATAATGCATGCACTGAGACAAAAATGCATTTGCCCACATATCTAAATGTAGGAAAGAAGTTGAATAAGCCCTATTTCTTAAAACGCTGGAGTGATCCTTTAAATGAATATCCCGTGTGTGAATACAAACACAAACAGAATGTACGTTACATTAGCACCCCCGTCACACACACGGCACACACAAAGAAATCAGAGAAAATGTGCAAACATACATGATTAAAAACATGCTGTCAAACATCTGGCTTTCTGTAAAACTCCTGCTTCACATGACGACGGCGTGTTTGCGAGGGCGTGCCGAGACGCAGGACACGAGACCCTGTTAGAAGGATCACATGAGGCTGAACTGAGATCAGCGAATGCAGTGAAATGAGTGGTCACCTGCTGCGAGCGGGAAATGAGCACCTGAGACGCTGACCTGACTGACAGACAGCTGAATCTCAACGGTATTACATTACATCTAATGCACAGGCATGTCACGGACTGTTCTGAGGGTGTCCTAAATTATCAACTATACACTTGTACACTAAGTATGTACTCAAGAGTGTAGTGTATGAGAGTCTGAAGCCCCTCCCGCTTCTGCTACGTAATTAAAGTGGTGACAGTCACGTGCATGAAGCTTTTTTTTTTTTTGGTCAATTAAGTGCATCATCAGGGTATTTAAAGTGCACTATTTTAACCACAAAACAAATGCAAATTGGGACGCACCTAATATGTATTTAGCATACATCAGTGCAATACAGAAATGTGTGTAACGTAATTTAATCGCATCTGTGCAACTCATTTAAAGGCCAGAGCAATGGAAAAAACGACTCTGTATTGTGACGAGTGAAGTCTAATAAAATAAAAATACTAAACGAAAGTTAGAAATGTTGCATTGGTAATAAGTTGAAGGACTAAAGCTATTAAATGTAAATAAATTAACATTAGAAGTAAATATATAAAAATAAAAGGTAATTCAAAATATTAATAAAAAAATAAAATAAAAAATAACACTGATCCTAGTGTAACAAATAATTAAAAAAAAAAATTATGCCAATTTTAAATTCATTTATTGGCCTTTGTTTATATGCTGTATTAGATATAACATCTATTTCTAAACAAACGAAAATGCACACTTAGGAAGTTGCTTTGATAAAGCGCATAAATTGCACATGTACAAATAAAAAACACTGGATTTATCATTTTTCTGAACAGGTGCATAATAGATGTTTCCCTCATTTTAAAAACCTGGGTTGAGCTGATGCTGTTTTCCTTTGTAATGTATATTCTGTGTGAATTAACAGACGTCAGGAAATGTAAGTTGCATGAAAATATCCATGTATGCTCAAAGGAAACAAATATGTATACAGTATACTGTGCAATGCACGCATGAATATGCAGATTATATATTGTGTTTGACAGAATATGCAACACAGTGCAAAAAAATACTGCACTAAACTTTTCCATTTACAGACAAATTAAGTAATAAAAAGTCAAAATTTTAATCTCCTTATTAATTTATTAATTTGATCAGACATCCAAAGGTTGAGACATTTTAGAAAAACACTGTACCCCACAATGCAATGCATTCTTTACAGACAAATTAATATCAATCCAAAAGTTTAACATCTACTTTGATCAGACCGCCAAAGGTCCATTGACTTCCATAGTAGTTTTTTCCCAACAACAACAGTCTTCCAAATATCTTCTTTTGTGTTCAGTAAAAGAAAGAAACTCATGCAGGTTTGGATCAACTTGAGGGTGAGTAAACGATGACAATTTTAATTTTTGGGTGAACTGTCCCTTTAAATGAACATAAACTAATCGGATGAGTGTCTGTATTAGATCCGTGCATGAGCTCTTAAAGTAACAGTAGCCTAATAAACCCACTGCGTTTGTCATTAAAGGGGTACTTCAGCGCTGGGAAGATGAATCTGTATTTAAACTGGGTCATAAATGTAGTAGAAATGTGAAATAATTTTTGAATTTGTTGCCTTCTAGACTGAGAAAACACAGAAAATGTATTTTTGTCTCATGGGGATGAAAGACAACAACTCCCAGAATGCACTGCTTCGCTGCCCGATGCCACTCTACACACGGCTACTGGATTACTGGATCACGCGGTCTGACGCGGTTTCAGTTCATGTCTTTGGACGCTTAACTTTCATTTCATAGGAAGTTCATTTGAAGAGTTGAATCACTCCCTTTGCTCTCCACCGCTCCGTTTACATGAATCTCCGCGCTCCCGAGCCGAGTGCTGTGAGTGTGATGTTGAAAACATGTGGAAATAGCGCCTCCTGCTGGCTGTAGTCTTCAGCCTCTGGACAAAAACTCCTCCGATGATGCAAAATGACGATATTTGCGCCATCGGAGGACTTTTTCCAGAAATAAAATACATAATTCTCTCGTCTCAGGGTCATATGAGGGGGGAAAGTACGATAATTTGAATATACTCCCAGGTTTCTACCGATACAAAGCTTAATGCTAATCGCTGAAGTAACCCTTTAATGTTAAAGCCACAATATGTAATTTTTCGCCGCTAGATGACGCTTATTCAATATTATTTTGCAGAGCTTTTATTATGCCACAGACGAGCGCTTCCTCTTCTTCCGCTCATGCGTATGTGGGGTACACAGGGTAACTGTGTTGAGCTAGAGAACAATGATTAGTTTCTGTCCATCCAAACAGTGTCTAATAAAACACATCAGATAATAAAGTGGCTTTTGTGTGTTTTCATGTAGCCTGGATGCCAGCCGAATTTAGCCCCGCCCACAACATTTTTTGCTCGGGGAATTCGGTCTGGACTCGATCCATAGAGGAGTTATTATGCCTGAACAGAAACTGTTCGGACCAATGAAATCATCAGGGCGGGCTTTAGATGATGATGGACAGATGATAAACAGTCACGTAATCATCCACGTCACCAAAGGCGCTTTGGGTTGAGTTTGCTCTGATCCTAAACGGAGAACTTGTTCGTATATGCATTCACCTTCACTATTTCTCTCAGAAATGATGATCGTGTTGGGAAGTACTCTGTGGATTCTTAAATTATTTTTTTACAACACTGGCAAAGATCGTTTACACTCATCTTTTTCTTCTAACGTTACTTAATCCAGCGCCGTGCAGACAGGGTTGCCAACTTTTTGCAATGTCGCAATTGCTAATCAAAACTATAGCCCAAAACAATAGCTTTCCGGGGTTCTCCGGAAAAAATGCCGTTTAGTTAGCAAAATATGTTATTTTGGCAAGGTTGCCTGTTAAAATTTGCATTCCTGGGTAGGGCTGGGCGATATGGAGCAAAAATATATCTCAATATATTTTTCTATATCTCGATATCGATATATATATATCTCGATATCTTTGCAGGAAAAATAACCCCAAAAACTACTACAAAAACAAATATGCCAAATACCACAATCTTTTTTTATTGAAGTGCAAATGTAGGAACAAAGTGCATTTGCAACATTTAAAATATATATATATATATATATATGGTTTGGGATTATTATTCTTGTATACAGATATATATATATATATCTGTATACAAAAATAATAATTTAACAATAAAATAAAGGAAGAAATAATACCTATTGCCTTCTTTTCATTCAAAAATAAAACTCAACTCGAGGTAGGCAGTGCAGGAACAAAGGGCTTCTGCGATATTTTAAGATAAAAAAATATCCCTGATTACATAATAATTTAACTAAAATTAAAGAAAAAGTTAGTGGGTTTAGTGGCCAGGATCCTTAAGGCCGCAACATACTCCGCAAGAACCAAGAAAAAAGTTCCAGTTCCCAGGGCTGCGAGAACAAATGGACGTCATTTCGTTCTCGGAGCCATGGTTTGGGAGTTCTCGCAGCTCGTTCTCGAAACATCGTCTGAGCAGAACTTTTTTCTTGTGGGTGTCCGAGAACTGTCAGAGATTTAAAGTGGGCGGGGTTTAACGGAGAAACGGAGATGTTCGGCACCTGCTGTTCTCGTGAAGTATGTAATGTCCTGGCCAGAACGAACTTTGTTCTTGTTCTTGCCACCTCGAGAAAACGAACACATTTCTCTGTTCTTGCGGAGTATGTTATGCCTTTAGTCTGTTGCACTCCTCGTATGCGAGCTTGCGCCTCTCTGTAAATGGTGGAAAAGGTTCGTGGTGCTAGCTTTGGTTGGCACCAACTTTCGGCATTCACGGCAGTGGACATCTGTCTGCTGTTAGTCCGACGCCTTAAAACCAAAGTATCTCCTTATAATGGAGCCAATTGTTCTTTTTATAGACAAGCTCTGTCGCCTCCGGGCTGATTGCTAACGCCGCCATGTTCAATGAGACAACACGCGACTCGCGAGGAGGGGGAACAAAAGCAAGGCGGCGAGCGAGAGGTGCGAGCACAGCACAGAGAAGGCAAACAAGCAAAGTGGCGGAACCAGAATTAAATATAAACAATATATCGATAAATACGATGTGTCAAAATCCATATCGTGTTTAAAAATATCTCGATATATTTTAAATATCGAGATATCGCCCACCCCTATTCCTGGGTCTATATATCACATAATTGGGGTCACTTCAACCCGCGGACATGGAGAACAACCTGCGGGAAAAACACGGACTTGGCAACAGTGCAGTCGAGTTCTGTTGACATTTGACAACTAACGTCACGCGTCGCTCCGTTGCTCTGATTGGTCTATCCATTTAAGGTCTTTCCTGGTTGGGTTGAAACACGCCCCATAATCACAGCCCAATGGAGCGGTTTCAGACTCATATTCTGACAAGAACTGAGTATGGCCACGTCAGGCTAGTTTCCATGGTTTCTACTAAATAAAACTGGAAAAAACGGAATCGAGGGGAACGCGGGTATGATGATGTCATTGATAGGCGACGCACACACACAGGCCGTGTCCTGGTTAAAATCGCTTATTTCTCTGGATTTAAACATTCTTGGAAACATTTGGGATAATGCAAATACACAAGTCAACTAAATATATTTAAAGCTATTCTAGTGGCTTTTTGAAGTTTTAATAAAAGAAAAACCATACATATTGTGCCTTTAAGTCTATGTAACGTTTTATTTGTACATTTGATTATTCAATTTCTTACTTGAATGCTACGGTTTAAATAAATTGATATAAGTTACTATAATTGATTTGTAATTTGCTTCTTTGTTCTTATTTTTTATTAACAAAGAAAAAATAATGAAATTAAGATTTTCATCTCCACCCATCCCTACTTTGGTCTAAATGATAATTTTTTCCTTTTATATTTTGTAATCGTATAAATTCAATTATTATTTTTTTTTTTTAAATAGGAAAATTAATAAGGTGCTGTACTGCTCAGTGACATAATAAAACCAATATGGAAAAAAATAATCATGATAAATTTTGTGAATTGTGATCTTCCTGAAAAAAAAAAAAAGATGTGATATGATATTTTTGCCATATCTCCCGCCCCTATTATTTGCATTTTGCAGTGCACGTTGTGCCGTAGTAGCAGAACACACAGGCCTAAACTGGCACAATCCGCTCCAGTATTCCAGCTCATGCGGGGGCACGCGGGGCGCTGGCGGGCGGTCTGATGTCTGGTGGAATGATGCCAGTTGACTCCAGGGCATCGGGGGGGAGGAGGGTTGAGAAAGGAGAGCAACTCTGTGCCAGGATCAGCCTGTTCTCTGGGCAACAAAAGGCGGCACACATTCAGCTAGTGCCGTGCCAACCGTAGGCCAGCGTCAGTGCCATCGAGGAGGAACTCAAGGGGAGGTGGTGTTTCTGAACAATGTGCCAGGCAGAGAGACGGCAGCCAACCAGAGATCAGTGCCTGACAGAAACATGGACAGACGACAGGAGAGAGAGAGATGATGGAGGCTCATGTCTGCGATGTATTTTTAAGTGATGAATGAATGAAATACATGTAGAGACTCTCTCCTGACATGAGGTCAGTGGCCAGGGAAGGAGAGAAAGTATATAAAAATGTAGCTATGGCTCCTTTTTTGACTTGGGCCAATAAGCAACCACCTAACAACCATGTAGAAAACCTTAGCAACTGGGTAAAACAATTCAGAACGCCTCAGCAACTGCATAGCAATGCCTTGGCAACCGCCCAAACCACAACAATAGTGACTGTATCAAACCCAAACATAACACCATAGCAACGGTCACTAAAATCCACTCAGGACACCATAGCAATGGGTTAGAAACGTGCTAAAACCCACTACACACACATCCTACACACAGATCCTAAAGCCCACAGAAACAGTGTGTTAAAACCACTCAGAAGTCCATAACATCTGCTTAGAAATGCAGAGACCTTAGCAACTACGTAACAACGCCTCAGCAACTGCATAGCAATGTCCTGGCAACCGCCCAAAACACAACAATAGTGACTGTAGCAAACCCAAACAGAACACTTTAATCTACTCCGAACACCGCGATAAAAACCCAGCTATGAAAACATCAACGCTTTAGAAAGGACACCACAGTTGAACACACGTTAAAACAACACAGAAACAGTTTGTTAAAACCACTCAGAAGTCCATAACATCTGCTTAGCAACTCAGAACACCTTAGCAACGGCACAGTGAAGCACTCTGATTCCAGTTTTGTGTGGTGCAGGTACAAACATTTTACTCACATTTTCTTAAGAACAAATCCAGTTCTCCCATTTGACTAATGAATTCTACTTGTATATTAAATGCTAAAATATAAATTATATGTTCTGTATTAAACTGACAATGCTGGCCTGTAGGCGAGGTTCCGTTAACCGCCACAATTTTGTTTAAATTCAAACTGAAAAACCCCGCCCGTTCCAACGGCACTTCAACCATCGCGAGCGCGCAAAATGATTGACGTTTCTGATTGGTTTAAAAAGTAGAGGGCCGCTCGCGTGACTTCTATTTTTGCTTTTCTTTAGGGTGTGTCGTGCAGTTTTAGAGACAGATTGTGCTATTTCACACGACGACACCTGCTTCATCTGTCAGCTAGCAGTGATCCGAATTCATAAAAACCTTTTCTAATGAAAAACACGAGGAAACACAGCGTCTGATCTCGACTCCAGTGTATGCGGTCGTTCATTTTGTTGACTCAGTGTTCTCTTTTTACTGATCCAGAAAGCAGCTCTACACTGACCGCTAACGCAGTACTGAAGCCTCTTTCATCCACTTATTACATTACTGAACATGTTTCATGGCCATCCAACATCCTGTTTAACCATCTGACCCGAGCTCGAGTCTGTTAAAGCGCTCAACATCCACCACAGGACCTCAGTTCTGCTTCAGATCGTCAGGCCTGTGAGTCCAGTCTCTTTTACAGAACATTGAAGAGCAAAACACCTCAGAGTTTATTATGCAGAGAAATGGACCGAAGGTTTCCCTGTGAACGCGTGAATACTGAAAACTGGTCGTGTTTTAATATGGTTCACTTGTATTTATAACATTCGGATTAAAATATATAACCGTTTTAATTATAAAACATGAAATTATAAAAATGTGTAAGCTGAAACTACAAATTTACCGTTTTTTTCTCCCTGACGACCGTTTAACAAAAAACAATGTCCGTTATTTAAATTTAAAACTGTGATTATTTGAATAAAACCGGCCGTTAAAAAAAAGCACTGAACATTTTTAAATTAGCCTTTTTGAAACGAGCATGAATGTATTTTTCTTGTGTCATTTATGCTGTAATAATATATCTTCCAAAGGAAACAATCGCGTCTACAAATATTCACAAACTAACCCCAAAACAATAGCGTAGAAAAATAAATTCGAAAATTAAAACAATCGTGATCATATTAGGATCATTATTATATTGATAATTTAATAATAACCAAATGATCATTATTATATTGATAATTTAATAATAACCAAATGTGAAATAAAGCGTAATTTAAATACAGTGTGTTTTATGCGCGACTTTTTTATTTATTAATCTCGATCGATTTAAGAGTTTAACGGGAATCCGAAATGTAATAAATGTAGCAAAACGTTTTGAATCGGTTGTTTTTGTTATTAATAGCAAATGTATAATATGCCAGTGTTTCTTAATAGGCTAATTTAACAACGACAAATAGAAAATAAAATAATAAACAGCCATATACATTAGATTATTATTTTATTTTTTTCTGTAAATACCTAATAATCAATATTTGCTCGAACAAAATATTAAGCAGAAACATCTATTCGTTGCCTTTGTGGTCCAAAAACGACAATTATTTTCCACAAAACATCGTTTATTGTATTTAAAACGCAATGTGTAATGTTTTAAGCAAGGAAATGTTATTTGTTCTGTCTTGAAAACGCCGTTATTCAAATTATTTAATCATAGGCCTGTAAATCATCATTTTAATTGTAATGATTGTAAATTGCCCCCATTTCTTCTTTCTTTCAAAATTATATGATTTAAACAAAAGCAAGGATAATATTCCAACCAAACGCGATGGGTTTTAAATGGTTTTTATCAATAAATCTGTTATAAATGTTCGTTTCGTTTTTAAACAGCGGAGCTCCTCTTAGAGGAACGCGCTCCCGCGGGCACGCGCCGATTACATGGCGTCTGCTGCCACCTAGCGGCCGGATCAAGAACAACAGCGCATTATTTTCAAGAAAAATGCATTTAAATTAATGTATAATGGAGAAAAGGCAACAGTTTGAGCACCGAGGGTCAGCACAGATAGACAGTAGCCACATGCCTTTGAAAAAGGATCGACTTTATTTACAGGAACATTTTCAGGAGGTTTTCAGATAAAAATGATTTTTTTGGGCCTCATTGAGCCAACGCTGTGTCTTCTCTCTCGCTCTCTCGCTCGGACGGCGAGCCCAGGGACGTATCCAGCCGCTCTGTGTGTGTGTGTGTGTGTGTGTGTGTGTGTTTGCCCAGTCATGTTGGCAGAGAGAGACGCCCGTGGAGAGATTGCAGCAATATGTCGTGTGGTCTTCTCCTCTTCAGTGGCTTTCTCCCTTCTTCCCCACGACCTGCGGATCACACCACAGTTAACTCCCATCATCGGTAATAACATCTACACTTTGATTGAATGGTGGGAAAGTGGGATATTTCCTCACCCGTTTGAAGTCGTTCATGTTTGTGGCCTGGACAGGAGTGCCGATGAACGTCAAATAGTTCACTTTCGTCGTCTCTTCGTCTCCTTGGTTTGACTTGATAAACAGCTGGAAAAAACAGGAGGAAATCAGAAACCTTGGATCCAGCAATATGGAAAATAATTCAGAATTATAAAATGTTTTTAAACCACAAGGGGGCCAAAATACCATATTATTAAAGGGATAGTTCAATCAAATATAACAATTGTCATAATTTACAAAAAAAAAATTCATACTATGGAAGTCAATGGTGACTAACATTTTTTTTCATACTATGGAAGTCAATGGCGACTAACATTTTTTTTCATACTATGGAAGTCAATGGCGACTAACATTTTTTTTCATACTATGGAAGTCAATAGCGACTAACATTTTTTTTCATACTATGGAAGTCAACGGCGACTAACATTTTTTTTCATACTATGGAAGTCAACGGCGACTAACATTTTTTTTCATACTATGGAAGTCAATGGCGACTAACATTTTTTTTCATACTATGGAAGTCAAGGGCGACTAACATTTTTTCATACTATGGAAGTCAATGGCGACTAACATTTTTTTTCATACTATGGAAGTCAATGGCGACTACCATTTTTTTTCATACTATGGAAGTCAATGGCGACTAACATTTTTTTTCATACTATGGAAGTCAATGGCGACTAACATTTTTCATACTATGGAAGTCAATGGCGACTAACATTTTTTTCATACTATGGAAGTCAATGGCGACTAACATTTTTTTTCATACTATGGAAGTCAATGGCGACTAACATTTTTTTCATACTATGGAAGTCAATGGCGACTAACTTTTTTTTCATACTATGGAAGTCAATGGCGACTAACTTTTTTTTCATACTATGGAAGTCAATGGCGACTAACATTTTTTTCATACTATGGAAGTCAATGGCGACTAACATTTTTTTCATATTATGTAAGTCAATGGCGACTAACTTTTTTTTCATACTATGGAAGTCAATGGCGACTAACATTTTTTTCATACTATGGAAGTCAATGGCGACTAACATTTTTTTCATACTATAGAAGTCAAAGGCGACTAAAATATTTTTTCATACTATGAAAGTCAATGGTTTCTTTGTCTGCTTAGTTACAAACATTCTTCATAATATCTTCTTTTGTGTTCAGCAGATTAAAGAAACTCAAAGGTTTAGAACAACTTGAGGGCGAGTAAATGATGAGAGATTTTTCATTTTTGGGTGAACTGTCCCTTAAGGAATGCCAAGTGTATTTTAATATGCTGATATAAGATTTAATTAATATATTTCATCAAAAAATTTTTTATATATGTGTGTTAATTATTGGATGTATTTGTTGTTGGTATGTAATTAGTATTTTCAGACAGATGTCTAGTTGAGATGAACTGTTGATTCAGTATGAAGAGAGTAAGGCCACATACAGTCACGCTGTTGACGTTCTGGAACTTGACATATCGGAGCGGGATGAGTCCGTCGTCTTTGTAGTCTTCCTCTGACAGATCCAGCGCCTGCGTCGCTTCGCTTCTCTCCGCGTCATCGAAGCCCATGGAACGAGGAAGATTAATGAAGATCTTCACACTCTTTGGGGCTTGAGCTGAAAACACAAGAAGAGTCGATACAGCGGGAGCGTTTCTATCAGATATAGCACTCCTGTACCAGATCTCAAGGGCTAAATATAAAACTTCTTGGGGTTTTTTACTTATTAATGTAAACGCAGTCGGTTTGTCTCAATATAAATAGGCATGTATTCAAATATCGGATCATTTTGCATTATAAATGCAGCTGTTGTTGCATATTTTGTTCTTCGCTTTAATCAAACATTATTGATGAGGATGAAAAAGCAACCACTAACTCGTCTTGATTTATTCTTCTAAATATCATTGATCCAAAGCAACTTACATTCAAGGCAAACATATCAGTAAATTTGGTCTATATATCAGTAGTTTTGGCTTTTTTAAAACGTGTATATATTAGCTTTAGTTATTTTAGTGTAACAAGTTAAACTAAATAAAAATGAGTAAAGTTGCTTGGTAACTAGCTGAACATTTTTTTGTTTGTTTGCACTTAGCGATTATTTTGTCAAGTAGAGCCGCACAACTTGTTTCATTACTGGATGAATCAGTGTTTTTGAGTGAATCTCTTGAATGAATGATTTAATGACTCACTCATTAAGACTTCACTTGTTTCATTACTGGATGAATCAGTGTTTTCGAGTGAATCTCTTGAATGAATGATTTAATGACTCACTCATTAAGACTTCACTTGTTTCATTACTGGATGAATCAGTGTTTTCGAGTGAATCTCTTGAATGAATGATTTAATGACTCACTCATTAAGACTTCACTTGTTTCATTACTGGATGAATCAGTGTTTTTGAGTGAATCTCTTGAATGAATGATTTAATGACTCACTCATAAAGACTTCACTTGTTTCATTACTGGATGAATCAGTGTTTTTTGAGTGAATCTCTTGAATGAATGATTTAATGACTCACTCATTAAGACTTCACTTGTTTCATTACTGGATGAATCAGTGTTTTTTGAGTGAATCTCTTGAATGAATGATTTAATGACTCACTCATTAAGACTTCACTTGTTTCATTACTGGATGAATCAGCGTTTTCGAGTGAATCTCTTGAATGAATGATTTAATGACTCACTCATTAAGACTTCACTTGTTTCATTACTGGATGAATCAGTGTTTTTTGAGTGAATCTCTTGAATGAATGATTTAATGACTCACTCATTAAGACTTCACTTGTTTCATTACTGGATGAATCAGTGTTTTCGAGTGAATCTCTTGAATGAATGATTTAATGACTCACTCATTAAGACTTCACTTGTTTCATTACTGGATGAATCAGTGTTTTTGAATGAACCTCTTGAGTGAATGATTCAATGACTCACTCATTAAGACTTCACTTGTTTCATTACTGGATGAATCAGCGTTTTCGAGTGAATCTCTTGAATGAATGATTCAATGACTCACTCATTAAAGACTTCACTTGTTTCATTACTGGATGAATCAGCGTTTTTGAGTGAATCTCTTGAATGAATGATTCAATGACTCACTCATAAAGACTTCACTTGTTTCATTACTGGATGAATCAGTGTTTTTGAGTGAATCTCTTGAATGAATGATTCAATGACTCCCTCATAAAAACTTCACTTGTTCAATGACTGGATGAATCAGTGTTTTTGAGTGAATCTCTTGAATGAATGATTCAATGACAGAAGAACTTAAAGTGTGTGTTTATGATAATCTGAATTTTTGAAAAGATTGTGAGTGAAGCTGTTTCATGCGCACGTCTCTCTGGATAAGAACACAGATCTGAATGTTTGCACTTGTCAAAGGTTTAATAGACAGAGCCGAATCAGTCATTTAGGAATAAGATCATCGAGATCTTTTGCGCTGGAGACAGAGAGGAGAGGTCTTACCGAGTTCAGCCGACAGCAGCTTCAGAGAGAAGAGTTTGACAGGCTGATTGAAGGCGATTGTGATGAGAAGCTGCAAACACACGATCAGACATGAGATCAACACTAGAGATCAGATTTACACACGTCTGTACTCCAGAAACTCACACCCACAGTAACTGTGATCGGCTCTGATTTAACATCAACACAAGCGTTTCACTTTCAGTTTAACGGACACTAGACACGGCAACACAATACAGAGAATACATACTGAAGCCCTGATAGGACTGGAATTCATGAAACCTAAATAGTGATATTAAGAAGAAAATAAATTAAAATAAAAACTGAAAATATAAAAATAAAAGGTCATTCAAAATATTAATGAAAACCATAATAGTATTAATATAATACTAAAATAAAACGGTTCCTAAAAATCCAAAGTGTATATATATAAATAAAATAAATAATTAATAATTAAATTAAATCAAAATGAAAGCTGAAAATGTGAAATATTACTGAAAAGTATTATAGAATATAAACTATATTGATTATTATTAATACTATTAGTAATTAACTAACTTAAATAAATATAAAAACTAAAATTAAATTGAAAAGTAAAAACAAAAGCTAATTCATTATATTAATGAAAACTATAATAGTATATAAACAACGTTAAAATAAAACTGTTCCTAAACATTGGATGGATATAAATTAAATAATTAATAATAATTAAAATTAAATTAAAGCTAAAAAGGTGAAAATAAATACATTTAAAATATTCATGAAAACTTTAATAGAATATAAATAATACTGCGCCTAAACATTGGACGGATTGATATAAATTAATTAATAATAATAATCCAATCAAACTAAAATTAAAATGTTTAAATTTCAATTAAAAACATTCATGACAATTGTACTAGAATATAAACTAAATAATGAAATAATAATAAAAACAGAACTTAAAATGTAAAAAAATAAAGCAAATTAAAAATATTAATGAAAACTATAACAACACTGCGCCGAAATATTGGAAACATTTTCAACCTGATAATAACAATTTACCAAATAAAATACTAAAATATTTACCTTTTATATGTGTGGACCTGCAGGTCAGCAACATCAGAGAACATGTGACTGTTACAGTAACTTTAAATGTAAACAGGAAGTGGATGTTCACCTGTTCATCACAGTCGGACTCCAGGTAGGACGAGTCCTTGATCAGGCAGTTGTCAAAGCCCCAGTCGTCGCTCTCGTTGAGACACTCGCAGCCCGCTTTACTCACGAACGGCATCAGGTCCATCTGAACACAACACAGTACAGCTGAGGCCCTTCCCACAGCTCACCAGCGACCGGAGCCCGAGGAGCCCAGTGTACTCACGTAGCCTTTGGGAATATCCGAGTCTTCGTTGCTCCCGGGATCGTTCTCCACGTGCTGTTTGATCTTCTCTTCCAGCCCGGAAGCGTCTGCGCCCTGATACTGGTCCACACGCACTTTGTTTCGGAAAAACAGGAACGTCGGCGTTGCTGAGATGTTATTGGCTGCAGCTGTTGCCTAGGAGACGGGAAATATACCACACTCTTAACAATGATCCGGGAGTAATGGCAACTTATGTTTACTCTGACTTACTTTTATACAAGATTTAACTCGAGTTAAGTCAGTTTAAGGTTTAAATGACTTGATCATTTGATTAAACTTGATTAAAGCCAGCAACTGAACTTAAGTTATGTTGAAATCATGTTATTAAGTATTATTGATATTTTATTAATATCTATAAAATAGAGTATAGTTGTAGATAACCCATCTTCATCAGGTTTTAGTCATTTTGATGTGTTGGGCCTATGAAATATGTTTTTCTTTTCCATTTAAATTTTCTTTTTTTTTTTACTATTTTATTTGTTAATATTAAATTTTAGTGAATCAAAAAGCATGTCTAATTCACTTAAATCATGAAACGTGTACAATTTATTAAAAGTTTAACAAATATAACAATTTAAGTCTGTTTTATTTTTTCCAAATTCAGAATTTTCACAAAATATCTGTTTTCATTTTATTTTATATTTAAATAATGAACTTATACAACAACAATTTTAAAAGTAATTTACTTAAAATGAATACAAAAATGTAATTTTTAGGGCCCTATGAAATACATTTATTTTCTTCCCCAAAGTCCATTTTATTCCTTTCCAAATTCCATCTTTTCCATTAAAATGTTCCTGTAGGATGTGTTTAGGTGCCCTCTCACCTGACAGACGTGGACGTCGACCTCTAGAAACACAACCTGAGGGTATTTGTTGCTCAACATGTTGAACGCTGGAGCTATTCTGACACACGGGCGGCACCTGGACAAAGAGAAACATCATCAGTTAATCATCATCATCTCAGCACAAGAGTTAGGACACTTTCAAGCGGCAATTCACACTCGTCTCTTCTTCTCTATCGTGATGTATATCCGAGTGAATCGCTTCTCAAACAAGAACAAATGTAGGGCGGGGCTTGATTTTGTCCCGGGGATTTGATTGGCTGGTGGTGGTTTGCTATTGGTGGATCTGATGTGAGTGACAGGTGGCCCCGCCCTCGTCATCAGAGAAGAGATGAGCTGTTATTCTGATTTGAGATCACCAGGAACATGAATTTAACACAATAAATTCTCATTTATAATAAACACTGCAGTATTACATAAATAAAATAAGAACTGAAGGTGACTTTAAATCTGCGTTTGATTAAAAACAGCTAAATTCTGACAGCTAATGTTGTTCCAATCATGAGAAAACAGCAAAATTACATTAAAAATACATTTATAAAAGAAAATTATCCCCCTGAATATTACATAAAGCAGTTATAAACTACATTTTCAACTTGACAATTAAATTAATTTTAAAAATTAATAATATCAATCATAAAATACACGATTAAAAATAAATACAGACAATTAAATAAATTAATAATTACAATTATAAAAATGCACAACTAAAATAATTTTATTTATTTATTAATAATTTGCATAAAAATGCACAAATGAATACACATTATTACATAATAATGATTTTATAATCATAAATTATTAAACACTTACTAAAATATTTAAATATTTACCTGCATGTCATGTGACCATAAACACACATGAGAATGAGCTGAAATATTAATTTAAAATCTCCGAGTAAAATATGTTGGATCATAACTTCGGCGGAAAACAGCGAAACAAAACAAGTTCTTTCACATGTACAGGTTAGTGTGAGTGTGTGTGTGTGTGTGTGTGTGTGAGAGAGTGTGAGAGAGTGTGTGTGTGTGTGTGTGTGTGTGTGTGTGTGTGTGTGTGTGTGTGTGTGTGTGTGTTTTGCTAAGTCATGCCGGTGCTGGTCCTGTTCTTGTCCTCTGGTCAGTCTGGTGTCTGAGTGGCCGGTCTGTCAGTGCTGTTGTAGCCCGGTTCGGGCTCTCGCCCCCCGGCTAGGGGTGTGTGTGTGTTGTCGGTTCTGTCGGGTTCGGCTGCAGGGGCCTCACACACAAACTCACTCACCCGCTCATGGTGAACTTCACCACGGCCAGTCTGGATCCGGCGCCGCTGAGCTCCGCCTGGAACTCCGAGTCATTCCCGATCACCTTTACCCCGACCATGACTCAAACACACGGGGAACGAATCGCTGATTTGCGCTATTAATCGCTTCTAATCGGTCAGATTGATCAATATCACTAAAACGCTCGGCGCGGCACGACGGCTCTACCGGAACACACTTCCTGTGTAGTGATGACGAAAGGAGGCGGGCTGACCAATTACAGGCGGTGGTGCCCGGTGAGCGTCATCACTGAAACCGTTGATAAGATGTCGCAAATCCTCAGCGACTGTCGTAAGGTACAAATCACTTATATTAATGTTTTTTCATTTATTTACATTTTTTTATAAATCCATTTGACGCTCAGCGTGTATGTGTCTATTCGAATATTTAATGTTATTATCAAAATAAATATTTTTCTTATAAACATGCAGTGAGTATGTTTGTGTTTCTATGGTGACGGGTCGATTTAACGCGACCAAAACATGAAAACTTTGATGGTTTTATTCCTAGTTTTGTTATTCGCGCTGAGCCAGACGACCGCTGAGAACGGTGTGTTTTAGTCTAAGAATATATTACAGATATAATAATAATAACAAAATATTTATGTTATACACTATTTTGCCTGCTAGATTCCAACCGTTTCGCCAATAAACCGTAACAACAAAACCAATCAGAAAGTTGACTAGCCACACATAAACATGTCAGATATGTTTCTCTGTGATGTAAAAAACTGACACACAAATATTGATTTAGAGGAATTTATTCTCTGCTTTTTATTCTGCTGTGCTCTTATTTACATGCATGTTTTTGTGTTTGTTTTACAGAGAGGAAAGCAGAAGAGAGGAGATTTGGTGTGGCCTCGTTAACTAGGAAAAACAAGGAGCTAACAAAGTTTTTCCCTTTCTTGGAGCCTTACAGGGGCCGACAGGAGCAGGTCTGATCATAACCACTGATCTATATGAATATAAGTTTGTATTAGATCATAACCACTGATCTATATACACTCACCTAAAGGATTATTAGGAACACCTGTTCAATTTCTCATTAATGCAATTATCTAATCAACCAATCACATGGCAGTTGCTTCAATGCATTTAGGGGTGTGGTCCTGGTCAAGACAATCTCCTGAACTCCAAACTGAATGTCAGAATGGGAAAGAAAGGGGATTTAAGCAATTTTGAGCGTGGCATGGTTGTTGGTGCCAGACGGGCCGGTCTGAGTATTTCACAATCTGCTCAGTTACTGGGATTTTCACACACAACCATTTCTAGGGTTTACAAAGAATGGTGTGAAAAGGGAAAAACATCCAGTATGCAGCAGTCCTGTGGGAGAAAATGCCTTGTTGATGCTAGAGGTCAGAGGAGAATGGGCCGACTGATTCAAGCTGATAGAAGAGCAACTTTGACTGAAATAACCACTCATTACAACCGAGGTATGCAGCAAAGCATTTGTGAAGCCACAACACACACAACCTTGAGGCGGATGGGCTACAACAGCAGAAGACCCCACCGGGTACCACTCATCTCCACTACAAATAGGAAAAAGAGGCTACAATTTGCACCAGCTCACCAAAATTGGACAGTTTAAGACTGGAAAAATGTTGCCTGGTCTGATGAGTCTCGATTTCTGTTGAGACATTCAGATGGTAGAGTCAGAATTTGGCATAAACAGAATGAGAACATGGATCCATCATGCCTTGCTACCACTGTGCAGGCTGGTGGTGGTGGTGTAATGGTGTGGGGGATGTTTTCTTGGCACACTTTAGGCCTCTTAGTGCCAATTGGGCATGGTTTAAATGCCACGGCCTACCTGAGCATTGTTTCTGACCATGTCCATCCCTTTATGACCACCATGTACTCATCCTCTGATGGCTACTTC
This sequence comes from Gobiocypris rarus, assembly GCA_023029165.1. Taxonomy (NCBI): domain Eukaryota; kingdom Metazoa; phylum Chordata; class Actinopteri; order Cypriniformes; family Gobionidae; genus Gobiocypris; species Gobiocypris rarus. The sequence goes on along the minus strand of CM040930.1, from coordinate 38,715,876 downwards.
CAGCAGGATAATGCACCATGTCACAAAGCTCCAATCATTTCAAATTGGTTTCTTGAACATGACAATGAGTTCACTGAACTAAAATGGCCCCCACAGTCACCAGATCTCAACCCAATAGAGCATCTTTGGGATGTGGTGGAACGGGAGCTTCGTGCCCTGGATGTGCATCCCACAAATCTCCATCAACTGCAAGATGCTATCCTATCAATATGGGCCAACATTTCTAAAGAATGCTTTCAGCACCTTGTTGAATCAATGCCACATAGAATTAAGGCAGTTCTGAAGGCCAAAGGGGGTCAAACACAGTATTAGTGTGTGTTCCTAATAATCCTTTAGGTGAGTGTAAGTGTATAATATAAACTGAGAAACTCAAAAAGTTCAATATCAATAGCTACAATTGTAAAAATAATATATCATAAATATTGAATAATTAATTAATTTGATATAATTAATAATAAAAAAATAGCATTTTTTCTACATAAATGAAGAATACATCTAATATAAATATATTTTCCAAATATTATTAGATACACACTAGCGTTCAAAAGTTTAACATGTTTCTGAAAGAGTCTCTTCTGCTCGTTTATTTGATCATAAATACAGTAAAGCAGTGAAATATTATAATAATGTAGATCAGCTGTTCTCTGTGTGAATATATAGTGCAGTTTCATTTATACCTGTATACTGATCATTCTCATATCGATGTTGAAAACATTTGTGTACAATTATTTTCAGGATTCTTTAATGAATGGAAAGTTCAAAAGGACAGCATTATTAATAGAAAGCTTTTGTAACATTATACACCACCATTGAAAGGTTTGGGGTCAGTAAGATACGTTTTTTTTGTTGTTGAAAAAATAAAAATAATAGTTTAATCAAATAAATGCAGTCTTGGGAATATCTTTGAAAAATGAGTACACATTGGGCCTTTAAACATTAATATTTCAAATTTATCAGGTGCCTTATATAAGGATGATCATATTATATTTAGAGGTGTAAAAATCCCTGTTTTAAGGGATCAAACTCATTTTCTCGTGATGGACGATTAAAGAGATGAAACTGAGCAAGCATTCGCTCAGCTCACAGTGAAATACGACTTATTGAGTGAATTGTTGGTGTTGTTTCAGCTCTTGGAGGAGCTGCCTGAGGATTTCGAAGTGCTCTTTAAAAGCACTATTTTCCTGGAAACGACCGTTTTCTGTGTTTTGCTCCTGTATGGATTCTTTCACCTGCGATGCTGGGATCAGGTAAGGCTCTTCTCAATCGTTTAAACAAACCGAGACATGTGTGTTGTTGCTGCCAAGCTGACGAAAATATGCTCGAAAATCATTTTGCTGGTGTTTAAATGTTATTTCTGAACTTTCTCTGGTTGTCATGGTTATAATGGAACGTTCCATTTGAAGGTTGGCAAACGGTTCCATTTGACCGTTTGGCAAACGCTACAGGAACGTTCCATTTGACAGTTTGGCAAACGCTACAGGAACGTTCCATTTGACCGTTTGGCAAACGCTACAGGAACGTTCCATCTTACAGTTTAGCAAACGCTACAAGAACGTTCCATTTGACAGTTTGGCAAACGCTACAGGAACGTTCCATCTTACAGTTTAGCAAACGCTACAAGAACGTTCCATTTGACCGTTTGGCAAACGCTACAGGAACGTTCCATCTTACAGTTTAGCAAACGCTACAAGAACATTCCATTTGACCGTTCCATTTGAAAGTTTAGCAAACGCTACAAGAACGTTCCATTTGACCGTTTGGCAAACGCTACAGGAACGTTCCATTTGACAGTTTGGCAAACGCTACAGGAACGTTCCATTTGACCGTTTGGCAAGCGTTATGGGAAGCGTTCCATTTGACCGTTCCATTTGACAGTTTAGCAAGCGCTACAGGAACATTCCATTTGACCGTTCCATTTGACCGTTTGGCAAACGCTACAGGAACGTTCCATTTGACAGTTTAGCAAACGCTACAGGAACATTCCATTTGACAGTTTGGCAAACGCTACAGGAACGTTCCATTTGACCGTTTGGCAAACGCTACAGGAACGTTCCATTTGACAGTTTAGCAAACGCTACAGGAACGTTCCATTTGACCGTTTGGCAAACGCTACAGGAACGTTCCATTTGACCGTTTAATTTGACAGTTTAGCAAGCGCTACAGAGCGTTCCATTTGACAGTTTGGCAAACGCTACAGGAACGTTCCATTTGAATGTTCCCTGAAGGTTCCGAAACAAGAAGTTGCATTTAAAAAATGCTACGCAAACATCCAAACGGCAGAATGTTTAAATAATGTTTTTGTGCAAACATTTTTAAAGGGGTCATATAAAGCAATTTTTGTACAAGTTAATATGATTCTTTAGTGTCTAAATGAAAAGTTTGTAGTATACTTTAATTAAAAATTCTCATTAGTATTGTGAGAAAACACTAATTTACCTGATTTCATCAAGCCATTTAGTGCACGTGTCTTTAAATGATAATGAGCTTTGCTCACCCGCTATATTTTGATAGTCTCTAAGGACACATTTTTGCAGGATGTAACAGTATTTTGCAGGTATTGTGTTACTATTCATCTTCATGGGGAAGCACAGGCAAAGCACTGCTACTGCAGAGATATCACGTAACACATGAAATGTATGTTGACGGAAGTTGTGGGATTTCATGTGTTGTGTGATATCTCTGCAGTAGCAGTGCTTCGCCTGTGCTTCCCCATTATATAGTCCCAAGTTAATATCCGCCTAGGAAATCGCCTAGTCTTAATCTGCATCGCTATTTGTACTCGTTGTGAATACGCAGGCCACAAGAAGTAATTAGGTGGGTTTTTTTTTTAATCACTTTTACTCAGGACATGCTAGGTGGCAACATAGGATTCCATTCATTATGCTAAGCTAAGCTAACGGCGACCAGGCCAAAATGAAACAATGCATGCACTGAGACAAAAATGCATTTGCCCACATATCTAAATGTAGGAAAGAAGTTGAATAAGCCCTATTTCTAAAAACACTGGAGTAATCCTTTTAATTTAAACTCATGTATGGAGGTCAGGGATCTCAAAGCTAGAGGAAGACCATTTAATTTGCATGATATAAACTCATAATTGTGAGATAAAAAGTTGCAATCACCAGAATAAATGACTTAAACAAGGGACTACTATCACAAAACATGCCACCAGTCGGGGATCATCAGGGAATGACAGGCCGTTCAGATTCAAGGGTTTGTACAGGTTTGAATATATGTGTAAACAGCTTATTCAGGACAGTACTAAATAAAAATAACATGCATTTTTTTACTATCCCAGATCCCTCTTATTTTGTTACAATTATTAATATTTTGCACTTATTAACACTTATGAGCAGAACTGTATCTTAGGAGGCTTTTGTAGCGTCATACATTATTCACTTAAATGAAAATAAATGACATTAAAATTACTTTAAAATTACTCAAATAATTTCCGGATGTAACTGTAATTTGATCACCACCCATGAAATACAGTTACTCAAATGTAGTATTTTAAATACTCTGAAGAATAATGTGTGTTCGTCACTTTGAGCTATCGATGGCTAATGAACCTCTTTCCCACTGAATCGCAGCTCTGCCAGAAATGTTTCCGGAGTAAAGACTGGAGCGAGGAGTTGGAGATGGTGGAGATCGAATGATGCCGACAGTAATGATGAAGAGATGTAGAGGAAATTAAACACCTTGATGTTTTATGAACTTTTTAAATTATGTATTTAAAGTTTTTATTTTACAGACATAAACTCTGATGAAACCCTAACCTATATATATTAGGGCTGTCAAGCGAATAATCTCCTCCGAAATAAAAGTTTGAGTTTACATAATATATATGTGTGTACTGTGTATAATTATTATTCATATATAAATACACACACATGCATATATATATATATATATATATATATGTATTTTATGTATATATTGATTATTATGTAAACAGAATCTTTAATTTTGGATGTGATTAATCACGATTATTTGTTTGACAGCCTTAGTGTGTGTGTGTGTGTGTGTGTGTGTGTGTGTGTGTGTGTGTGTGTGTGTGTGTGTGTGTGTGTGTGTGTGTGTGTGTGTGTGTGTGTGTGTGTGTGTGTGTGTGTGTGTGTGTGTGTGTGTGTGTGTGTGTGTGTGTGTGTGTGTGTGTGTGTGTGAGTGGTGAGTGAGTGAGTGAGTGAGTGAGTGAGTGAGTGAGTGAGTGAGTGGAGTGAGTGAGTGTATTATATAATATTTTAATAAATAACTTGTTCAGTGTCTCTGATTGGGGTCAGACTCATTCTTATTTAAAATATAATTATTGTAACGTACCAGTAACATAATATAATGTAAAAAAATAAGTAAATAAACAAATATTCATTATATTAAATACATACATAAATTACATTACACCTTTTTACTCTGTGTATTTTATATTTTTATTTATCTGTTTAGCGACTGAAACCACGCTAAACGCTTTTATTTAAACTCCCGCCCCCAACCTCAAAACCAACCAATCAGCTTCCCGGAAAAAGCGTCATCTTGCGAACGGGCCAATCCCCAACTGGAGCGTCAGCGTTGAACCGCGCGTGCGCACGAGTCCCCAGCAGCTCATGCGGTAGTGACAGAAAGCGAGACGGCCGAACCGACTACCGGAGCGTTTACCCAGAAAACAACCCCGAACCGAGCCGGACTCATCTGAGACATATAGAGCACAAAATGGCGGGCGAGGGCGTCGGTCAGATGTCGATCAGTGAGTGTGGTGATGATGATGATGATGATGGCGATGCTGCGCGTGTTGTCTGCAGTGTTGCGTCAGATAATGCCGTATACTCCTCACATGCTGTATTATAGTTATATATGTTCTGAAGTACACACCATACTGTAGATATATTACCAGTACTGTATCTATGTAGATGAATATACTACATAAACACCCTAATGCTGTATTCATTTCAATCTTTGTACTGCACTAATATTCATAATGTATTGCCATTCATATTTTAGATATACACAATCTCTACCGAGGGTTGTGTCAGAACATGCTTTATAATATTCAGTCATAAACTGACAAGATCTCACATGCTTTGAAATACATAATGCTTCATTTTCATAAATAAACTCTCAAATGTTGATTAATCGAATGAATCTGACTAATCAAGAATAGTTTTAAATGGTGATCGACTAATGTTGAACGGATACAAGATTATGGAAAAATTCTTAAATATCAGGGAAAATATCGGGGAAATCGATTCTCGGTCGATGGGCGATACCAAACTTTTTTTTTAAATCTCTACTCTACCGATTTTTTTTAACAATACCTGTTATTATTTATTAAATGTGATTTTTCAAAATAATGTACATTTTTTACCAAAAATAAATAAATACTAATTACAGCTATAATTTACTATAATTTACAGCTATATTACAAGCAAATATAAGCACAATAAAAAAAAAATAAAAAAAATTTAAAATACCAAAAACGTGTCTTCTTAAACGCGCCATAAGCTTTCCAGACCAACTTTCACTTTCTACATTGATACGCTCCCCGTTTCAAATTTAGGAAATCCCATGTTTAGCAATCCAGGATCAGGTCATCCATCTAACTTTTGTATCGGTTTTCCAAAGCAAAACTGGATTGGATCACCCATATCCAGATACACACTTTTTCAGATTACCAAATCTGGATTTCTAGTGCTCTACGGAGTCCCTGAAGGGACATTGTGATAAATAAAAAAATCATTTTTAAATTATTTTGCGTTCTCTCTGAAAAGTTTCACATAGTGTTCGATAACAAATAACTTTTGACTGATTTATCTCTTATTGTGCCGTTTACAAAAAGTGATTAAAAAAACACTTTAAATGTACTATATTTTAGTTTGATATGTACAGCTGTTATTTTATGGGGAAATTTTTATTTTATTTTTAGTTTACTGAATAACTTAATTGGTAGCCTATGTGTACTTTATCACTGTTACTACGGTTACACAAGTCAAGTGCAAAATATAAATAAAAGTATATATACACTAAATGATACAAATGTATTATTTGACCAATTTTAAAGTTTTACTACATTTTCTTCCTGGGATCCACGATGAAATCCTACCCCTGTTGGGATCAGGATAATCCTGTGTTTTTTTAAAAATCAAAGTTATCCAAATCCTGCTGACAAGTTTTGAACAACACAAACTGAAGGTTTGATCCAGATCTGTTTTCAGATCCCTTGTGAACAACCCATTTTCAAGATTTGATCCAATCCGATTAAACAAAATCCGATCAGTTTACCTTTGAACAACTGGCCCATGATGAAAGGAGAGACCACATGGAGCTTCCCATTCCCATTCCCAGCACTAACAAACACAAACAACCACTGAAAACTACTGCAAGTTTGATTTATTATTTGAAGAAATCAAAAGAGAAACTCAAAATGGCTTCAGGAGGGGGCTTAGCCAAAATAACAAACAAAACTGTGTCGATCTCAATTTCAAATCTAACTTACCTAACCACTGAAAGAAAACAGCACTTCCTTAACTCCCTATATTTTATCCCAAAAACAGGAGAAAAAGAATTAGCAAAGAAAATGGCATCCTCATCCATACAAACTACAATTCAAATATTAAATTTAACCAAAAAAAAACAACAATAAAAGACTGTGAGGTGAGTTGACCACATTGAGGATTGGGATTAACACTTTGATCAGGAGCACCACAACAGTACTCACTAGACTTCACCAGCAACAAGAGTCTGGGGCTGCGGAGAAAGAAGTGTCTGTAGCCGTGTTTACATTACATATTTCCTCAAAACATTTGCATTATTTTCAAAAATTATGCCAGGTAAGTTGGTAGGTTTATGTACATCCCAGCCATCGCAATAGCCATTATTATTAATGGAAGGCGACATAGGTGTGTTATTCAAGCTAGAGATCGACCGATATGGGTTTTTCTGTAGCCGATGCCGATTTTTAGGGCTGAAATCTTGAAGTTTTCGCCTTCATTTGCTTGCTAAAATGTCACACTATAATAAGTGGATGCACAACATTTCTAAACTTCATTTATTGAACACTGACTTTAACCATATCTCGAATCTTAATTTTGTGAACTGCACGGTATTAAAATAAAATATTTATCCAAAGTTAACCAAACAAATCAATAAACTGACGAAGTATTAATATAAACATGGCTATGAAATGCATCTATACACTATATCTAATTTGCATAGTAATGTGTTTTTAGGACAATATGTATTGTAAAAATATGTATAATAATGGGAGTAATAAAAAGGAATATTTTCATAAGAATATCCAGACAAAACTGTGTATTTTGTCAGAGAAATTCACTAAAATATAACCTCTCGTGCAGAGAGAATCCAGCTTTTATATTTATTTAATGGATTTTATCGCCTGTATTGCCTCGAGTTTCGCGAGCCTGCATTAACTCAGCACTGAATAAAAACTCGGATCACGTTCAGGAGATCTGGATGCAATACTCACCGCTGCAAACACACGTTGTGAATAGACGGCTCTATCCAGAGCGCGAGCACAAATCTGCAAATCTTCCCAATCGGTTTCGCCAGTATATTATTACATCACGGTTCTGCTTGCGTTTGTGCTTCAGCCTTGTTTATATTTTCTGCGAGCCTCCGCTGACTGCGCACGCACGACCGGTCACTCTCAAGGCCAATTTATACTTCTGCCTCGGACCTACGCCGTATCCTCTACGGCGCAAGTTACGCATTGGTTTTCATTTATACTTCTGTGTTGTTGTCTGCGTCAATGTGCAATTCCACATGCAGACCGCTAGTTGGCAGTGTCCATGGGCATGTTGATGGTAAGGGTTAGGATAAAAGTTTTTTTTGTACACATCACTATACAATTATTATATACACTCACCTAAAGGATTATTAGGAACACCTGTTCAATTTCTCATTAATGCAATTTTCTAATCAACCAATCACAGGGCAGTTGCTTCAATGCCTTTAGGGGTGTGGTCCTGGTCAAGACAATCTCCTGAACTCCAAACTGAATGTCAGAATGGGAAAGAAAGGGGATTCAAGCAATTTTGAGCGTGGCATGGTTGTTGGTGCCAGACGGGCCGGTCTGAGTATTTCACAATCTGCTCAGTTACTGGGATTTTCACGCACAACCATTTCTAGGGTTTACAAAGAATGGTGTGAAAAGGGAAAAACATCCAGTATGCGGCAGTCCTGTGGGAGAAAATGCCTTGTTGATGCTAGAGGTCAGAGGAGAATGGGCCGACTGATTCAAGCTGATAGAAGAGCAACTTTGACTGAAATAACCACTCGTTACAACCGAGGTATGCAGCAAAGCATTTGTGAAGCCACAACACGCAAAACCTTGAGGCGGATGGGCTACAACAGCAGAAGACCCCACCGGGTACCACTCATCTCCACTGCAAATAGGAAAAAGAGGCTACAATTTGCACCAGCTCACCAAAATTGGACAGTTGAAGACTGGAAAAATGTTGCCTGGATCTGATGAGTCTCGATTTCTGTTGAGACATTCAGATGGTAGAGTCAGAATTTGGCGTAAACAGAATGAGAACATGGATCCATCATGCCTTGTTACCACTGTGCAGGCTGGTGGTGGTGGTGTAATGGTGTGGGGGATGTTTTCTTGGCACTCTTTAGGCCCCTTAGTGCCAATTGGGCATGGTTTAAATGCCACGGCCTACCTGAGCATTGTTTCTGACCATGTCCATCCCTTTATGACCACCATGTACCCATCCTCTGATGGCTACTTCCAGCAGGATAATGCACCATGTCACAAAGCTCCAATCATTTCAAATTGGTTTCTTGAACATGACAATGAGTTGACTGTACTAAAATGGCCCCCACAGTCACCAGATCTCAACCCTATAGAGCATCTTTGGGATGTGGTGGAACGGGAGCTTCATGCCCTGGATGTGCATCCCACAAATCTCCATCAACTGCAAGATGCTATCCTATCAATATGGGCCAACATTTCCAAAGAATGCTTTCAGCACCTTGTTGAATCAATGCCACGTAGAATTAAGGCAGTTCTGAAGGCCAAAGGGGGTCAAACACAGTATTAGTGTGTGCTCCTAATAATCCTTTAGGTGAGTGTATATGTCATTTTAACGAGAGAAAAATATGCCGTTTTAACGACATAAGATCTCCAATATTCGTTTTTACGACATATCTCGTTATTATGGAGCAAAACGATGTTGTTACAACATAATTGAGTGGAAAAAATATGTAGGTAGCACCAATGCATCACCGTATGGCAGGTGACCTGTAAATGCGTAAAAAAGTTGCAGTTTTGCGAAAATTTCCTTTTTCGAATTGCCTGAAAAACCACCTCATGCGAGTGCAAAAACGTTTTTGTGATTTTGCGCAATTTGAAGAGTAATGGCTTGTCTTAACACGCGGCTTGTCTCTCTCTTCCTCTCTGTGCTTCCTTGATGGCTTTTATAGCTGGTTTTATCAGCCAATTAATGAAGCACCAGCTGGCTATCAGCAAACGAGTATCAGGGGTCGCATCGTGAACGACAGTGCGCCCGTGAGCGAATGACAATGTGGCCGTACAATGACAAACTCCCTTAAATAGGTGCTTTTACGTTTTGCTTTGAAACCAAATCTTCCGCGATTCATATTGTAAGTCTCTCATGATAAATGAAATCTGACTCCTGCTGCTGATGTGCTGCGACTCTCGCTGTATTGAGCAGACACGTTCAGTTTTCAATTGTGTGTTCTCTACCTGAACGAAGTGATTTTTTACGATCTATAAAAGACGCCGTGGGGGTGGAGCCACGGTGGGAAAGGGATGTAACACAGACTATCGCAGCAAGCCAAGGTGAAACGCTGAATCTGCTGTTGTTTCCTCCTGCAGAAGAGCTGTACGTGTCGGATAAACAGGGCAGTGATGTGGACGGAGACGGATCCGAGCAGAAGCCTTTCAAAACGCCACTCAAGGTGCCACGCTACCTAATGACCCTTCTCTAATCATCGTTTTCCCATGAAATGTAGAGTAAAATATGATTCTGGCCATTTTCTGTATCCGTTTCATACTTTATCAAATGTTCTCAGGCACTGTTAACTGCGGGAAAAGAGCCGTTCCCAGTGATCTATGTGGATTCACAGAAGGAAGGAGAGGTAAAGAAAAGGATTTTCCCTGTCTATATGCAGTGTTTTGAAACTTATGAAGTAAGGTTTTGGAAAAACTTGTTAACATGAAATGAAAAAAATACAGTCACAAATGTGCATTTTCTTTTTATGGTGTATGCAAATTAAAGTAATGGATGCTTATTAGCATGCATTGACCCTCATCCTTCCGGCACGGGTCAAAATGACCCGAAGCCCTAAAATTATACTTCATTTTTTCTTGTCCTGAAAGCTTCTTTCATTTAATTTTTAATGCAATTTTTGTTGTTGTATTTTTTTACCTTTAAATTGCTCGATTTTATTAATAAATAATAATTAAAGCACATTTCATTCACATTCTTTCAAATTAAATTCAAAATAACTCAAGCATAACCCTTGTAATTCAGCTCAAAATATCTCACATTGGGTGTCTTTGCCGACCTCTTGTGGAGAAAAGATAATAGAACATGATATTTCATAACTTTGCTTCAGTAAGCATTCAGATACACATGTAGACATTATTTAAAAAAAAAAAATTTTTGGTAGTTTTATCATTTTAGTTTGAATTTTGAGCATTTGTTAGGTTTTCTATGTGACCTGAAGCATTCCTTTCATTCCTAATGGGGTCAAATTGACCCGTGAGGGAAGGATTTGTTACCTTTTTTTCACACAACTCCTCGAATCCAGTCCATTTTTTTGTGCAGTCCTAGAGTCCTGGACCACTTTAAAAAAATTGAGTTTGGGGTCAGACAGTTTCATAGGACCAGCATTTTACCTGTAGTGCATGGTTTTAACATTATGGTGTGTTTGTGTGGTCAGCGTTGGGCCGTCATCTCTAAGACTCAAATGAAGAACACAAAGAAGCTCTTCAATCGAGAGCATATGAAGAGTGAGAGCAAAGACAAGAAGGAGGTACCTGGAGCATTCTGTGATTCAGCTGCTATAGACCTGTGATAATTAAACAATAAATGCATCATCTTTTGACCTCATGATTGACAGTCTGAAGACGCCGAGCGCAGAGAGAAGAATCTGGAAGAAGCGAAAAAGATCACCATCGAAAACGACCCCAGCCTTCCTGAACCCAAAACCGTGAGTTTCAGAGAGTTTTCTGAATTACGCACTCAATACAGTTTTGATTATGTAATAAATTCTGAGTTTTCATCTCGCAATTCTGACTTTCTTCTCGGGATTCTGAGTTTACATCTCGCGATTCTGAGTTTACATCTCGCGATTCTGAGTTTACATCTCGCAATTCTGACTTTCTTCTCGGGATTCTGAGTTTACATCTCGCGATTCTGAGTTTACATCTCTCGCAATTCTGAGTTTACATCTCTCGCAATTCTGAGTTTACATCTCTCGCAATTCTGAGTTTACATCTCTCGCAATTCTGAGTTTACATCTCTCAATTCTGAGTTTACATCTCTCGCAATTCTGAGTTTACATCTCTCGCAATTCTGAGTTTACATCTCTCGCAATTCTGACTTCACATCTCTCGCAATTCTGAGTTTACATCTCTTGCAATTCTGAGTTTACATCTCGCAATTCTGAGTTTACATCTCTCGCAATTCTGAGTTTACATCTCTCGCAATTCTGAGTTTACATCTCTCGCAATTCTGACTTCACATCTCTCGCAATTCTGACATCTCTCGCAATTCTGACTTCACATCTCTCGCAATTCTGACTTCACATCTCTCGCAATTCTGACTTCACATCTCTCGCAATTCTGACTTCACATCTCTCGCAATTCTGAGTTTACATCTCTACTTAATTCTGACTTCACATCTCTCGCAATTCTGACTTCACATCTCTACTTAATTCTGACTTCACATCTCTATAATTCTGACTTCACATCTCTACATAATTCTGACTTCACATCTCTACAATTCTGACTTCACATCTCTCGCAATTCTGAGTTTACATCTCTATAATTCTGAGTTTACATCTCTCAATTCTGACTTCACATCTCTCGCAATTCTGACTTCACATCTCTCGCAATTCTGACTTCACATCTCTAATTCTGACTTCACATCTACATCTCTCGCAATTCTGACTTCACATCTACATCTCTACATAATTCTGACTTCACATCTCTCGCAATTCTGACTTCACATCTCTCGCATAATTCTGACTTCACATCTCTCGCAATTCTGACTTCACATCTCTACAATTCTGACTTCACATCTCTGCAATTCTGACTTCACATCTCTCGCAATTCTGACTTCACATCTCTCGCAATTCTGACTTCACATCTCTCGCAATTCTGACTTCACATCTCTCGCAATTCTGACTTCACATCTCTATAATTCTGACTTCACATCTCTAATTCTGACTTCACATCTCTCGCAATTCTGACTTCTGGGAAATCTGAGTTTACATCTCGCAATTCTGAGTTTACATCTCTCGCAATTCTGAGTTTACATCTCTCGCAATTCTAACTTCACATCTCTCGCAATTCTGACTTCTGGGAAATCTGAGTTTACATCTCTCAATTCTGAGTTTACATCTCGCAATTCTGAGTTTACATCTCGCAATTCTGAGTTTACATCTCGCAATTCTGAGTTTACATCTCGCAATTCTGAGTTTACATCTCGCAATTCTGAGTTTACATCTACTTAATTCTGAGTTTACATCTACGCAATTCAGAGTTTACATCTCGCAATTCTGAGTTTACATCTCGCAATTCTGAGTTTACATCTCGCAATTCTGACTTTCTTCTCGGAATTCTGACTTTCTTCTAGGAATTCTGAGTTTACATTCTGACAATTCTGAGTTTCTTCTCGGATTTCTGAGTTTTCATCTCGCAATTCTGACGTCTTTCTGATTTATTTTCTGTCCTGCGCAGGTGAAGATTGATAAACTGGAGCCGCTCCGTGAGCAGAGGGTGAAGGTGTTCGGCTGGGTCCATCGGTTACGCAGACAAGGTGAGCAGATTGTGTGTGTTTGTTCATCAGGAATTGAACGTCTGAAGCTGCTTGGAGAGCTTCACATACAGTAGTGGCCAAGAGTGATGTCTGACCTAGGAAAATTGACCCTAATTGTTTTCAATTATTAAAAAGTTTACTTTTTTGGCCAAATAATTTTGTCAGAGAAATACCTTAACCAATTTTAGTGTTCTGTTCTTTAAAATAATTAAATATATATATTTTCCCTCTCATGTTATGATGGTTTAATCAAACTTGTGTCATAAACACAGATATCAAATAAACAATGTTTATTTTAATATGTTATTGTTTTCTCAGGAAAGAACCTTTTGTTTATTGTTCTCCGCGACGGAACCGGTTTCCTGCAGTGTGTTCTCACGGACAAACTGGTAGTGTGTGTGTGTGTGTGTGTGTGTGTGTGTGTGTGTGTGTGTGTGTGTGTGTGTGTGTGTGTGTGTGTGTGTGTGTGTGTGTGTGTGTGTGTGTGTGTGTGTGTGTGTGTGTGTGTGTGTGTGTGTGTGTGTGTGTGTGTGTGTGTGTGTGTGTGTGTGTGTGTGTGTGTGTGTGTGTGTGTGTGTGTAAATTAGTCCTGTTAGTTATTAGGATTAAGGCTATGTGATGCCCTAATTAAAAGAAAATAAAGCAAAAAATTATATATAATATAATTATTATATACTACCGCTCAAGTTTAGGGCAAGTGAGGTATGTTTTTGAAAGTCTCTTCTGCTTACCAAGGCTGTATTTATTTGATCAAAAATACAGTAAAATTGTGAAATATTATTATAATGTAAATGAGATTTTTTCTGTAATTTATTCCTGTGATCAAAGCTGAATTTATCATCATAACTGAAATCATTCTATGATTTGATGCTCAAGAAACATTTGCTGAATAAACATTTTATTTTCTTTAAAAAGACTTTTGAGCGGTGGTGTATTAAATATATATTTCAGAACTGTAATTTGATGAATATCTCCATATTTTGAGATGGTATTTGCTCTGAACAGCCATGTTTAATGATATCTCATGTAACTGTGAAACACAGTAAAGGTATAGTTGAGATGATGGATATCTGTGTAATGTGTGTGTTGTGGGTGTGTGTGTGTGCAGTGTCAGTGTTATAATGGACTGATGTTATCTACGGAGAGCACCGTCGCTCTGTATGGAACCGTCAAACCTGTTCCTGAGGGCAAACAGGTAATATGATTTTAATATTATAATAATTCATATTAATATCCTATATTTAAAGGGATGGCTCATCAAAATGAAATTGTCATGAAACCCTAAACTAAATGCGTTGTGTGTTGAACATCAGAGAAGTCAGTGTTCCCATCCATTAGTTTTAATTGTAGGAAAAAATATTTTTTGCGCTATTTTCAACTTTTCAAATCGTCTTTGTTTCGATGTTATAACGTGACTTTTCTTGTACTATACTAGATCGATGACTCATCGCAGTCTCATTATTATTCATGAGTCTGCGTGTTCTTATCCAATGAGAAGACGCCTCTCTTAATTATTCACAGCCGCGTGCATTGATTTCCTCTGACAGGCGCTTCAAACAGTAAGTTAGAGATGCAGTAATGGGTCAAACATGAGCTCTCTTCAGTAGATCATGTGACTTCCGCACAGACGCGATTCATCCACACTGTGAGTGTTACCGGTCTTTACGGCCCTATACCTGGCTTATAAATACGCCACAAAATAAGCCACAAAAGTTATTAAAGATGCAACAGCGCATTCATGATAAAATGGTAAATGGACTGCATTTATACAGCTTTCAACAGACCCATGGCCACCAAAGCGCTTTACATCTTTCCTCACATTCACTCTCTCATTCATGCCATCAGCTCGTCAGGTGTCTTGCTCACGGACATCTCGACACTTGGTCCGGTGGAACCGGGACCTTCCGGTTTGTAGACAACCCACATGACCCACTGAGCCACTGCCCCCCCATATTCATATACAGTGTTGGGGTAACGCATTACAAGTACAACAAAATATCTAAGTTACTTTTTCACATTTATTTGACTGACAGCTCTCCTGTCTCCATGAAATCGAGAGTAAGTGCAGAGGCGTTGTGTGTGAACATAATAGTTATTGTAGTTCTAGACTAAATTTGAGCATTTGTATAAATGTATCTCACTTGTATAAATAATAAAATCAGTCAAATGCAAAATATGCAAACCTCCAATAATTAAATGTTAAATAAAACAAATATTTGTATGCATTTAATCTACCTTTATTGACCAATTTGCTGCTGACCTTTTAATGATTCAGTTAAACCATAAGCAAAACCTACTAGATTTTTTTTTTTTTACTTTTTTTCTCCTGCGTCCTATTCTTCCATTATCCAGAATTGCAGCGCAGCAGAGCGTGTGAATTTGTATTTTTACCTCAGCCTGAGGCTTATTTCAATTTTGGTATTTAGAGGTCTTTACATTTGCACAAAAATAGAATATTTTTGTTATAAAATACTAAAACAAAAAAAGCCCAGTCCAGGTGAGAAAGATTAACGCAAAAGTAACGTAACACATTATTTTTCTTAAAAAGTAACTAACTCAATAAGTTACTTTTTAAGGGAGTAACGCAATATTGTAACGCATTACTTTTCTTAAAAAGTAACTAAGTAACTCAATTAGTTACTTTTTATGGGAGCAACGCAATATTGTAACACATTACTTTTCTTAAAAAGTAACTAAGTAACTCAATTAGTTACTTTTTATGGGAGCAACGCAATATTGTAATGCATTACTTTTCTTAAAAAGTAACTAAGGAACTCAATAAGTGACTTTTGAAGGGAGTAACGCAATATTGTAATGCATTACTTTTCAAAGTAACTTTCCCTAACACTGTTCATATATATATTTTTCAAACGGCTGTGCATTTATTTGTGCATTAATTTATAGCTGCCACAGGACATGAGCTTACGAAACCACTTGATATTGTGTAGCATGTAATGGTGAATTGCACCGTTGCAAACCGGACGGGAACTGACTGAAACGGGATGTTTTTCCATGCTTGTAACACAAGAACCGCTTTTTTTCTCCATGCATTTGATGGTTTTGTTGTGTTTTGCAAGGCTCCGGGTGGCCACGAGCTGCTCTGTGATTTCTGGGAGCTGATCGGTCTGGCTCCGGCGGGCGGCGCTGATAACCTGCTGAATGAGGAGTCTGATGTGGACGTGCAGCTGAACAACAGGCACATGATGATCCGCGGGGAAAACGTCTCCAAGATCCTGAAAGTCCGGTCCGCCGTCACGCAGTGTTTTCGGGATCATTTCTTCAGCCGGGGCTACTGCGAGGTCATTCCTGAAGCCATGCACAAGCACACGGTCTTAAGACCCAGATGTAACAAAGTTATCTTTCAGTCTTTGCCTGGGGGTTAAAAAAAGTTGATGAAAGCGGCTTTTAGATGAATATGTGCCGCTCGCTTTTCTCTCAATAACAAAATAAACACAGCAAAACAGTGAGAAAACAGTCGTTCAGAAAGCATCTGCTCGTAGCATGTGCGTATGTTTGCAGTCACGTTCTTCAGTTTCTACTATAACACGGCTCTTATGTTTGTACTCGCGTCTGACCTCGACGAACTGAACAGAAGAAACAGATTTACACCTCAAGGAAGGCGGAGCCTCAGAGCCACGCCCACCTATTACATCATAACCACGGACCAATGGGAGTTTACAGGTGTTTGGCAGTCAAAGCTTTTTTTCCCGGAAAGAATCTTTGACAATCTCTCACAACTGATTTAGTTGGGTTACGTCACAGCATTTCGTTCTTCAGTGAGGTATATCAGGGCATTTAAAGTCAGCTTTAGCAAACTTAAGCCCATAAAAAATCTTAAATATATTAAATGCTATAGGAAATGTCTTAATTATAATTTCAAGAGCTCTTATATATTATTATTATTTTTTTTTTAAATGCTGCAGATTTCCTTTAGGTAATTGTGCAAAATATGTTTTGTTTTTTTAATTGAGTGTATTTCAACTCTGGTGCTGTTCAGTCACTTTTGACCGAAAAAACTAAACTTTTTTTAAATTGATTTTTTACTTCGTCGGATTGGTTCGAAACTTTGTAAAGGTTTTGCACTTGCTATGTGAACACACAGCAAAAAAAATCATGGACATGATTTCAATAGGTTAAATTACTAAGGTTAAATTCCTAAAAAATTCGGAATTCGTTTTTTTTTTTTTTTTGTGTAAACTTTTTTTTTCAGCAATAATCTGCCACGTGCCGTCTCTTAAAAAGAGACCAAAATTCAGTCTGTGATCCAAAGCATTCAGATTTATGACAGTTTATGTTGGAAATTTCTTTTTCTGGTCTTTGCATTAATGCGTAATAAATGAATTATGAGCATGGCGTCATTGTGTGGGGGCGGGGCAAGACCCACCCACTTTTTACGACCAATGATATATGACCCGCCCACTTTTACCGTCTCTAATTCAGCACGTCTGTTTACTGACTCCTGACTGATAAACTCATATTATCAAACACGTTAGACGCTTTATTTCCACTTTTCTAATATTTTCTTCATAAAAACCTTGAAAATATTAAATAAACATATTAAAATTTGTAGAATATTTTCACTTGAAATGATTTTAAAAAGGTATTTTTGAGCACCGCTGAAGCCGAGGTAAACGTGGCGGTGTGTTTTCTTGTCGTCCTCAGATAACTCCGCCCACTCTGGTGCAGACGCAGGTGGAGGGCGGCTCCACCCTCTTCAGTCTCAACTACTTCGGTGAGAACGCGTACCTGACGCAGTCCTCTCAGCTCTACCTGGAGACCTGCATCCCTGCGCTGGGCGACACCTTCTGCATCGCCCAGTCGTACCGCGCCGAGCAGTCCCGCACCCGCAGACACCTGTCAGAGTGAGTCTGGAGTCCACCAGCATCCTGTCACTCAGTGTGTGTGTGTGTGTGTGTGTGTGTGTGTGTGAGTGTGAGTGTGAGTGTGAGTGTGAGTGTGAGGAGTGTGAGTGTGAGTGTGAGTGTGAGTGTGAGTGTGAGTGTGTGTGTGTGTGTGTGTGTGAGAGAGAGAGAGAGAGTGTGAGTGTGTGTGAGAGTGAGAGAGAGAGACTGAGAGAGAGAGAGAGACTGAGAGAGAGAGAGTGTGTGTGTGTGTGTGTGTGTGTGTGTGTGAGAGAGAGAGTGTGTGTGTGTGTGAGAGAGAGAGAGAGAGTGTGTGTGTGAGTGAGAGAGAGAGAGAGAGTGTGTGTGTGTGTGTGTGTGAGTGAGAGAGTGTGTGTGTGTGTGTGAGAGAGAGAGATGTGTGTGTGTGAGAGAGAGAGAGAGAGTGTGTGTGTGTGTGTGTGTGAGTGAGAGAGTGTGTGTGAGTGAGAGCGGCGGCGAGTGAGTGAGTGAGTGTGTGAGAGAGACTGTGTGTGTGTGTGTGTGTGTGTGAGTTTGTGTGAGTGTGAGAGAGACTGGGTGTGTGTGTGTGTGAGAGAGAGACTGGGTGTGTGTGTGTGTGAGAGAGAGACTGGGTGTGTGTGTGTGAGAGAGAGAGACTGGGTGTGTGTGTGTGTGTGTGTGTGTGTGTGTGTGTGTGTGTGTGTGTGTGTGTGTGAGAGAGAGAGAGAGAGAGAGATAGACTGTGTGAGTGTGAGTGTGAGTGTGAGTGAGAGAGACTGTGTGTGAGTGTGTGAGAGACTGTGTGTGAGTGATGGGTAGGTTTAGGGTTAGTGTAAGGGAGAGAATCTACAGTTTCTACAGTATAAAAACCATTAAGAGTGTGTGTGTGTGTTTGTGTGTTCGTCCTCAGGTACACCCACATTGAGGCCGAATGTCCCTTCATGAGTTATGAGGACCTTCTGAACCGGCTGGAGGATCTGGTGTGTGATGTGGTGGACCGGGTCCTGAAGTCTCCTGCTGCGCAACTGCTCTACGACGTCAACCCTGTACGACCTCTGACCTCACTCAACGCCACCATACGTGTCTGAATATATCCCTAAACTAACATCTACTCTCTCTCTCGCTCTCTTGCAGGACTTCAAGGCTCCCAAACGTCCGTTCAAGAGGATGAACTACACCGAGGCCATCGAGTGGCTGCGAGAGCACAACATCAAGAAGGATGATGGGACGTTTTATGAGTTTGGGGAGGTTTGTGTCATGTCGAGTCTCATACGTTGTTCCCAAGAGTGCTGAAGTTATGATGTTTGACTATGTGTGTGTCATTCCTACAGGATATCCCAGAAGCCCCCGAGCGCCTGATGACCGACTCCATTAACGAGACCATCCTGCTGTGCCGCTTCCCGGCGGAGATCAAGTCCTTCTACATGCAGCGCTGCCCTGAGGACCGTCGCCTCACTGAATCGGTCAGGCTCAGAACACACATATACAGTAACACATGCTTTCATTCCGGTCTACACCAAAGCCATCGCTTTTACAGCCAATCGAAACACACTTGAAGGATCACTCCAGCGTTTTGAGAAATAGGGCTTATTCAACTTCTTTCCTACTTTTAGATATGTGGGCAAATGCATTTTTGTCTCAGTGCATTCATTGTTTTAGTTTGGCAGGGTCGCCGGTAGCTTAGCTTAGCATAATGAATGGAATCCTATGTTGCCAGCTAGCATGTTAAGACATAATATAGTCCTAAGTTAATATCTGCCTAGGTAATCGCCTAGTCTTAATCTGCATCGCTATTTGTACTCGTTGTGAATGCGCAGGCTACAAGAAGTAATTAGATGGATTTTTTTTTTTTAAATTTTATCACTTTTACTCGGGACATGCTAGCTGGCAACATAGGATTCCATTCATTATGCTAAGCTAAGCTAGCGGCGACCCTGCCAAACTAAAACAATGAATGCACTGAGACAAAAATGCATTTGCCCACATATCTCAATGTAGAGCCCAATTCCTAAAAACGGCAGAGTGTTCCTTTAACATGCAGTTATGTGGACCAATGGGATTTCACTGTGGGCGGAGCTACCAGCCAGGCTCAAAACGAGGCGGAGCTGATTCTGATAATGTGGCATTGTATTTAAAGTGTTTTAACTTCTTATTTTGTAGCGTGTAATAAAGTGAATGTAAAAGCTGCGTAGTTTTGTAACTCATTTGCATAATGCTCGCCTCTGTTCTTGATTGGCTGAATGGTGTCTCTTAGCCCCGCCCTCAATCCCTGTAGCTGTGTCTGAGACTGGAAGAGTGTGGTTGGTGTTGTTCATGTTGGGAAGACCCTGTTTTCTGCTGAGATTGATACGGTCAAACCCACACCATCGTTACTGTTCATATCACTGTGTGTCAAGAGCTGAGATTCACATATGATAATGAGCGTTTGCTTCTGACCAATCAGAGCAGAGCAACTCGCAGAGAGGCGGGGTTTAGAGAGACCTGTTGTAGGAGATCATACGCCTTTTAATTGCATAATGAAAGCTCTTTAATGTGCAAAATTGCTGTGACATTAATGGCGGGTGTGTTTGTGTTGGTCAGGTGGATGTGCTGATGCCTAACGTCGGGGAGATAGTGGGCGGCTCCATGCGTATCTGGGACGCTGAGGAGCTGCTGGACGGGTATAAGAGAGAGGGAATCGACCCCACGCCCTACTACTGGTACACTGACCAGGTAACAGCCTTCTGACAATACTTCACTGCTTCCAACATTAATACCAGAGACTTTTGAGACCAGAATCATCTTAAATATTTTGGTTGAGAGATTGACGTGTTATCTGTGTGTTGCAGAGGAAGTTCGGCACGTGTCCTCACGGTGGGTACGGCCTGGGATTGGAGCGCTTCCTGACCTGGCTGCTGAACCGCCACCACATCCGTGACGTCTGCCTGTACCCGCGCTTCATCCAGCGCTGCCGGCCCTGAGCGCACGAGACCAGCTTCAACACCACACCACTTGTCCTCATCGCTGGAGACCATATTGATATATACCCGTCATGGTTAAACATCTAATCACTCGAGGATTCAGTGTCTGTAATGTTCAAATGTGGCATAATAAATCAATGAGATGATGCACTTGTGTTTGAGTCCACCAGAGGGCGCCAGAGAGAAGCTCAACTATAATCATATTCAGATATAAAAAATGGCATATTACAGAAGAGGCCATTCATGTTGTTTGTTGAATCTAATATCTGCGAGCAATAAGTTAAGGCAGTAGAAAAATGTGGATAATAATAATAAACATTCTGACCCAATGCACGAGGATAGAGTTTTTAATTGTTTAATAACACAAACGAATAAGAACACATTGTGGTGATTTGTTGGTTTGGTAGAGTGAGAGTGTGTGTGTGTGTGTGTGTGTTATGGCTTGTAGCAGATCCAGTTACAGCAGGAAAAGTCTGTTAAACGCTGCTGTGAAATCTGACGGCTGTGCTTTTCACTTCCCCGTGATAAAAAAAAAGCAATCAGATCTGGGCGAACAAGTGACGAGTGAGGGAAAGATGACATTAGGAGGGATTTTTTTCAGTCACGTGCTTTTATTATATAAAAAAGAGTCAAATTAGTCATTGACATGATAGACAATAAATATAGGGAGGACGAAATCTGCAAACGCAATAAATAAATAAATACATCCACAAAATTCTACATAAATAAATACAAAAATCCACATATTCCCACATAAATAAATATATAAATGTGCAAATAAATACAGAAATCCACATATTCCCACATAAATAAATATATAAATGTGCAAATAAATACAAAAATCCACATATTCCCACATAAATAAATATATAAATGTGCAAATAAATACAGAAATCCACATATTCCCACATAAATAAATATGCAAAATCCACATATTCCCGCATAAATAAATATATAAATGTGCAAATAAATACATAAATCCACATATTCCCGCATTTATAAATATATAAATGTGCAAATATATACATAAATCCACGTATTCCCGCATAAACAAATATAATTAAATGTGAGTGAGGATAAATAATTAAATAAAACGAATATTGTGGGAAATTAAAGAAAATGCTAAAGAAAAACTTTAAAAAATAAATTATTTATTACATATTTATTTATTTATGTAGAATTTTTTGGATTAATTAATTTATTTACGTAGTTACTTATAGTATGGTGGCCATAATCTGCATAAATAAATAAAGTAGGGAGGGAGAAAATTAAAGGAATAAAAAATAAACTAAACAAATATTCAGGAAATAATAAATAAAGGGTGGACGTAATACAATTAAGTGTATTTGTTTTATTATATCACGCAGTCCTTTATTTTCGTATTATTACTTATATTACTTATAACTATTATCACTATAGTGTTGATTGTTTTTATTATTCTATACTTTTTATTAATTTTTGTTATTTTCCCTTGTAGCACTTTGATATTCTTTCGAATGAAAAGTGCGTTATAAATTAAATCTATTATTATTATTTTTAAATATATATATATATATATATATATATATATGCTTGTGTGGACTGGTAAAGTTTGTTTTTGTGCTGTGTGACTCGCGCAAACGAAGCTAACAGGCTAATTTCACACACGCTAACAGCGCGTCACTCCGGTCCTGGCGTGATGACGTCCATGAGGGTGTGTGCGCGGGGGGCGGGGCCAGCAGCGCACGTCATCACGCTCTGATAACAGTGACACCGATCCGCGGCTCTATATCGGAATTTCAGCGCTTTAGAGACACAGAAGAGACGAGAGAGCCCTTCACATCTGCGGGTTACACACCTCTCTGCTTCCTGCCGTCCAGACACGAGCAGACCTCACACACGAGCGGGGGATGATGGCGGTTTGGGGAGGCGCGTGCCGGCTGATGCAGCGTAAGTGTGTTTATGAAGCTAACACACACACACACACATGGCGTTCATTCACCGGGAGGGTTATGCAATCGCGTGTGTGATTAATCGTGCAGAACGAGCGGTGTGTGTGTGTGTGTGTGTGTGTGTGTCAGCTCTGCTCATGAAGGTTAAAGTGTCCCGGTGATTTTCCACGTGGTTTCTCGCATCTTGGGGAGATGTTTTGATTTCTGCATTAATGTAAGATGAGTGCACGGGGTTCACACGAGCGAGTCGGCCACATAAAGCAGGAGTTAAAGTTTCTGTGGCGTTAAACATCATGTTACACAACACGCGCTTTCACAACTTGCGTAACTGCGTCATCAGCGCCACCCGGCGGCCACTGAGAGTGTGTTCAGCCTTAAGCAATATAGACCAAATCATGATAGTACTAATATTGATATGCTTTTATAATAATGTGCAATGAATGTAATATTTAAAAATAAACAGTGCAAGGAATTAGAAATTAATTACATAAACATTAGACTTGCAACGGCAGAATGCAACAGTGCATTAATGCATCGTTAGTGTATAAAAATAAGTTATGTAATTAAATACATTTGTGCTTAATTGGCATTAAATTATATCAAAAAGCGATATATATATATATATATATATATATATATATATATATATATATATATATATATATATATATATATATATATATATGTATACACAACATTTCAATACATTTGATCTGCATTTGTTTCAAAAAAATGATATTGCACAAAAAATCAGGCCTTAATATAATTATTAATTTGCTGTATTGTTTTATTAAGTCTTGTATTCATTTATTTATGTTCATATTATTTATGCATTTATTTGTGGTCTTTCTAGCCTTCATAAGTAAAAATGTTCATATGCAAAATATATTTTCCCCCATAAATTTGATCAGCAAAATTGTTTTATGTGCATTTATTTAAAAATAAATAATAATGCAAAATTAAAACATTCTGGTCTAAATATAATTAATAATTTACTGTTTTGTTTTATCAAGTCATATTTATTTATTTATTGTCATATTTATTTGTGTATCCACTTTATGCAAAATATTTATATTTTCCCACAACATTAATTTATTCTGCAAAACTGTTTAATGTGCATTTATTAAAAATAATAATGCAAACAAATCAGGTCTAAATATAAAAAACAAATTCACTGTATTGTTTTTATTGTCATATATTAATTTATTTATTTTCATATTATTTATGCATTTATTCATGCAGATTCTAGCCTTCATAAATAAAAATCGACTTTATGATAAAAATATTTCCTTTTATATTTTTACCCCATAAATTTTATCTGCAAAACTCTTTAATGTGCATTTGTTTAAAACAATAATAATAATAATGCAAAAAAAAAAAAAACAGGCCTAAATATAATAATAAATGCACGGTATTGTTTTATCAAGTCATAAATTCCTTTATGTATTTTCATATTATTTATGTCGTTTTGATCCTTTATAGTTTAAAGAAAAGTCTGAAATTGCACACTAAAAAGACTATTAATGCTGCGTCTATATGAGCTATAAATGCTTTTAATTCATCAAATGAAATACAGACTCGTTATCATTGTGTATTTATTTGATATTTACTTTTATAAAGTATGTATTTAAAAAGAAATAATAATGCAAAATATATATATATATATATAATTAATAATTTACTGAATTGTTTTATCAAGTCATATATTAATTAATTGTCATATTTATTTGTTTATAACAATCTACTTTAAGCAAAATATTTATATTTTTCCCACAATATTAATTTGTTCTGTAAAACTGTTTAATGTGCAATTGTTGTTTAAAAATAAAAAATCACTTGTTTTATCCAGTCATATTCCTTTTATCAATTTTCATATTATTGATGTATTTATTTATGCAGTTTTGAGCCTTTATTAAATATTAAATAAATTAAATAAAACAACACATTTCACAATAAAAAAGAAAATGAATGCTTGTCTATTTTAAATGAGCTTTAAATTTCACTCGTAATCATGATGTCATACAGGTTTTAACAAGGCTTGGGTGGATTTGGAAAGTTTGTTTTTGTGCACAATGCAAAATAATTAATTTACTTCATGCAAAATGTATATATATGTATTTTCCTGCATAAATGTGATGTGCAAGAGCACGTGTGAGTGAGGGTAACGGGCCGTGTTGTTTGTCTGTCAGTGGTCAGATGCAGTCCGTCCGTGAGTCCGTGCACGAGTGTGTTTCTCAGACGACGCTCGACGGCCGCGGCTGCTGCGTTTGCCAGCTCACACACTCCAGAGACTCAAGAGAACAGGTACAATTAAACACTCACCACCTCCTGTGCGCCTCAATGCCTGCTGGGAAATCACACATGCTCTAACACAAACCTCTACTTCTGTGGGAAACCCTCCATTACTGATGCTCTCGCTTCCTATGAATCCCTATTACATGTCATATTTTATAATCACCAATGACATCTGACAGCAACTGTCTTATAAAAGTTGTTTCTAAATGCTCGAATCATGACAAAAAAACTGCATTTTTGAGTTTTTTTAAGTTCTTTGCTGGACAGAACCACTGAAGAACCTTTATTTTAGATACAGGCGTTGTTTAACGGATTCTCTTTTACTAAAACTAGCAAAAATCAAGGTAACAGTTTAAAATAAGCCCCCATTAGTTATGCATTAACTAACAATAAGCAATATATGTTACATGATAGGACGAAAACTTGAATTAACATGGAAAGGAAACTTTTCGCATGCGGTGTGCCACATGGCTCTGTCTTAGGCCCAGTTTTGTTCTGACAGACATCACTTGCCCACGTCTTTGCCAATTTGAACATGCGAACAATTTAATAGCATTTCGTAATAGCATTTTTTTTGTTGCGCTCATAACAACAACACACACCTGTAAAGAGCTTGCACATTCCTCATTAAGTTCCTTAACACACACAATTATGTCAAAACGTCCGTCTTTAGTGAGCATTCACATGAACACAGCCACTTATGTCTGACGTGAATGTAACTAGTGCGATAGTATACGTCATGATGGTTCTTCATCCCGCGGTCTCTCCTGAAGCCGATACGGAAGTGACTTAAACTGCAGTTCATCGACTGGCCACTAGAGACCGGCTCCAGAAGGAGCAGAATCTCATGTTAAAATTCCCAACTTTTCAGCAGAATAAAACATGTTTACAGTCTGGGACAAAGTGCGGTTTTGGTCTAAACGGCTAGTTTTGCCCGTCATGACGACTGTGAGGGGGTGAATTATTTTATAACTCATTCGTTTACATTATATAAAGTCTTATGGTGCGTTCACACCAGGCGCGATAAGTGCGAGTGATTTACATGTTAAGTCAATGCAAAGATGCAAATAGGCGTTAACCAATCAGGAGCTTGCACTAGTTGTGACAACAATGAATGAGGATACCCAGAGCTGTACGATACATCTTCAGACTTTATAGAAACGGGAATAATAAGGATCTTGCTTGGAAGAAAGGGAGTGAGGAGGTTGAACGCTTTTTACTCAATTTGAGCTCTACATAGGGTGATTGGGATACTTTTTGCCATTGAGATGTAGGGCTGGGCGATATATCGAATATTAGCGATAATATCGTAATAATTTGGACGACGATGTAAAATTTGAAAATATCGTGAATATCGAATATTTCAAATTCAACATGCATACTTTCCCAAAAAACATTACCAGATAACGCAGAGCTCTGCCTCCACCGTTCACTACACACTGGAAGCAGAAGAGTTAAATATACGCGCATGACAAAGAAAGCAACAGAAACATGCGCGCATGAGAGAAATAACAGCGCGGTGCAGGACTCTGACCTGAAGCGCACACGCCTTTCAGACAACATCCGATCAGGATTCAGCTCTTTCATGGATTATTGGGTTTCAATGGTCAAACAAATGTAAAGATGCACGTCCTGGCGAGTATTAAACACAGTAGTGTGTGTCTTTAGTGAACACAGAGTTGAGTGAGGAATCGTGTGTTGCAGTGTATTGAGTACGTGTCGCTCTTAAAGGGCCGGAGCTCATATTCTGTGTGATTTAATGTTCATCAAACAACAACGAAAAATAGAAAACCACCCCATGCTTGGCTAAACAACTTTAATAAATTTATTAAGAATCAGTGTAGCCTATAGTTCATTTATAGAGTGAAGACTTTTTATATATATTTGATTTTTGATTTATTTATTGGCTTGCTACTGATAAATAGACCCACTGTAGCTGAAAATAAAGCACTGTTACTGTCATATTGTTTGTAATTTGCATGTTTTGCTTATTTAAAAAAAAAAAAAAGATACAATTAAAAATGTATATTGTAATTATAAAAGTACATTAAAAAAAATATTGGTATGGTATCATGATTTAAGATTGGTCATCCCAGCCTGTTCAATAAACGTAAACATGTTGTATTTAATTTGGTTCCATCTAAATAGTTTTTGTTGTTTTTTTAATGGGGGCAAAATACTTTTTTTTATTTATTTAAAAGCAATTGCAAACATATCGAGATATATATACAGAATATCGTAAAAATGTTGACAATATCGAGATATAATTTTTTTTTAGATATCGCCCAGCCCTGTTGAGATGACTTGAAAAAACTCTGAATATTGAGACTACAAGCTAGTTAAAGCCGGTAAATTGAGCTTATCCCTACCCGGCACTTAAATTAGAAGGGTGACTGCCAAAATCAAATCTTTTCTTCCGTTTATGGAAACTGTTATCCATGCATTTATTTAATGGAGACCGGACGACTGCGAATCGTTGTATTCAGGGGTCGCTGTTTATCTCGCCTCCTTCTGTCCGAATGCCAAGGCCAGACTTTTAGCAGGGACTAGAAAGAGGGAAATTGTTAATCCGGTTTTGGCTAGTTTGCACTGGCTTCCCATTGAGTACAGAATCCAGTTTAAGGGATTATTGTTTCTTTGTTATTTTAGTTTGTCTTGCTGTTTGTTGGAAATGCACCCCTGATCAACTCCAAAAACCATTCATTTCATCTGCAGAAAACCCAAAACAGGGATTCTGATGTTGAACATGGGCGGCCCGGAGAAACTCGAAGACGTGCATGATTTTCTCCTGCGGCTCTTCATGGACACAGACCTCATTCAACTTCCCGTGCAAAAGTAAGGATCTCTGGAGTGATTGAAATTGTTAAAGAGAGACGTCTTCTAAAATGTGTGTTTCACGTGTGTCGCAGTAAACTCGGGCCTTTCATTGCCAAAAGACGCACACCAAAGATCCAAGAGCAGTACAGCAAGATCGGAGGAGGCTCTCCCATCAAAGCCTGGACCACCATGCAGGGGGAAGGAATGGTCAAACTCCTGGACGAAATGTGTCCAGACACGGGTGAGAGCGCAGGGTGACCTTTAAAATAAACTGCACATGTGGACGCGTAAAGGGAGAGTTCACACACATATCCTCCAGCCGTCCGAACACTGAGCGCATCCATCCATCGTAAAAGTAATCCATACGACTCCAGCGGGTTAATAAATGCCTTCTAATACATTCTGCAATCGGCCAGGCATAGTTTATTAAGTTTAAAAGAATATTCACCTAGAATGGCTTGCGTGTGAGTGCGTTATGGGATATTTTTCATTCATGTCTGAATGTCATTACATTAGTATGTATAACATTTTTTTTTAAATGATCAAAATAATTTTTTACTATTTATTTAATTATTTAAATATATACTTAATGAAATGTATTACAATAAACATTCACATAAATAACTAATTATAATAGAGTTCAGTCAAATAGTCACAATGTAACGACTCTTAAACATGAAGGTTCCAAAATGGAATTGTTCAGAGTGATGTCATAGAGAAACATTCTTAGTTCTACGAACATTTTGATAATCTAATAAAAAAGAAAAGCTTCTGTGGATGTTAAGAGTTCTTCATTACTTTTAGAGTGTAGTGCAAACATTAAATATAAAAATTTGGAAATAATATTTTACACTGTATTGTTTATATGGATTGTCTTTATAAATGAAGACGGATAGCTTCCGTTTGTGAGGTCTGGGGTTTATAGAATAGAGTAGAAGTGCTGACAGGAATTGCATTGAGAGCGTCTGATGGGGTGGCTCGTCTTTTGTAACGGATCATAAAATAATCTGAGCCAAACAGACAAACTGTCATCTTAGTTGAAACGATAGGGAGTCAGTGTTGAGTGCTGATAAAGGTGTGTGTGTGTGTGTGAGAGAGAGAGAGAGAGAGAGAGAGAGTGTGTGTGTGTGAGAGAATGATAGGTGAACTTCAGAGGAGTTTCTCACACACCCCTGTGACCCTCACACACACATAGGCATTCAGTGTTGAGTGCTGATAAAGGTGTGTGTGTGTGTGAGAGAGAGAGAGTGTGTGAGAGAATGATAGGTGAACTTCAGAGAAGTGTCTCACACACCCCTGTGACCCTCACTCACACACACACACACACACACACACACCTCTGATAAACTCATGAATGACTTCTGCTTGAACAGCGGCACATTCCTCTTTTCATAAGGTTGGCCGTTTTTCATGAACCGACAAGATTTAGTTGTGATCCACACATTATTATATATGATAAAAACAAAACAAAAAAACTACTGAGCAGAGTAAACCAAAAGAG
This sequence comes from Gobiocypris rarus, assembly GCA_023029165.1. NCBI lineage: Eukaryota > Metazoa > Chordata > Actinopteri > Cypriniformes > Gobionidae > Gobiocypris > Gobiocypris rarus. The sequence goes on along the minus strand of CM040930.1, from coordinate 38,686,503 downwards.
TAGCAATCAACAAATGTAAAAAGAAATATTATTAGCAAAAAGCTAATTAATCTTCATAATAATAATAATACTTAAGACGCATGTGGAAATATGCCAGGATCGGTGTTATGATTTGGTCCTGTGCATTAAATATGAAATATTTACAACAAAATGCTTAAATTTCACTCCAAAACATAATGTTTTCAATGTATTGATCAAATAATATTAACTAATAAACTAACTCTCAATTTATAGTAAAATATCTGACTGGTATAATAATAATAATATTAGTATAATAATAATAAAAATATATGCCAATATCAACTAAATAGATTCTGTTAATTAAAATATAGCTGAAATAAAATAATATAGAAATATTAGTTGAAAAGCATAAACTAAAAATAGAAATATTGCATTGGCAGTAAACTGGAGCAAATTTAAGTTGAAACACTAAAAATATTAACTAAAATTTAAATAAATGAAACCTAAATAGCAATATTTAAAAAGCTAAAATAATGCAATGATAAAAGGACATAATGAAATTACTACATTTTTCAAATAAATACAAGTGAAATATAATGGAATAAAAACTGCAACGAAGTACAAAAACAGTAATTAAGCGTAAATGACCCTGAAGAATATAAGATGTGCCAGTGATAACTAATGTGTGTTAATCTTCTGTCTCTGTGTGTTTGTGCAGCTCCACATAAGTTTTATATCGGTTTCCGGTACGTTCATCCTCTGACCGAGGAGGCCATCGAGCAGATGGAGAAGGATGGAGTCCAGAGAGCCGTGGCCTTTACGCAGTACCCACAATACAGCTGCTCCACCACAGGTGACGCGCACACACAGCAGTGTTTTCCCCTTAACAGAGTCAGGGCTTCCTAAACACAGCAGATCAGCAACACACACAAGCACCGATGGCAGTGCGAGGTTCTGTGGCTGATTCCTGAGAAACGCTGTTGACAGTGCATCGAGCAGGACAACACACTTGTAGCCAATCAGCAGTAAGGGGCGTGTCCATTCATGATGGGGGAGGAGAGAGAGGGAGCCAATCAGCAGTAAGGGGCGTGTCCATTCATGATGGGGAGGAGAGAGAGGGAGCCAATCAGCAGTAAGGGGCGTGTCCATTCATGATGAGGAGGAGAGGAGCCAATCAGCAGTAAGGCGTGTCCATTCATGATGGGGAGGAGAGAGAGGGAGCCAATCAGCAGTAAGGGGCGTGTCCATTCATGATGGGGGAGGGAGCCAATCAGCAGAGGGGGCGTGTCCATTCATGATGGGGGAGGAGAGAGAGGGAGCCAATCAGCAGTAGGGGGCGTGTCCATTCATGATGAGGGAGGAGAGAGAGGGGGCCGATCAGCAGTAGGGGTGTGTCCATTCATGATGGGGAGGAGCCAATCAGCAGAGGCGTGTCCATTCATGATGGAGGAGGAGAGAATGAGCCAGTCAGCAGAGGCGTGTCCACTCATGATGAGGGAGGAGAGAATGAGCCAGTCAGCAGAAGGGGCGTGTCCACTCATGATGAGGGAGGAGAGAATGAGCCAGTCAGCAGAGGGGGCGTGTCCACTCATGATGAGGAGGAGAGAATGAGCCAATCAGCAGAGTGGGCGTGTCCACTCATGTTGAGGAGGAGAGAATGAGCCATTCAGCAGTAGGGGCGTGTCCACTCATGTTGAGGAGGAGAGAATGAGCCATTCAGCAGTAGGGCGTGTCCACTCATGTTGAGGAGGAGAGAATGAGCCAGTCAGCAGAGGGGGCGTGTCCACTCATGATGAGGAGGAGAGAATGAGCCAGTCAGCGGAGGGGGCGTGTCCACTCATGATGAGGGAGGAGAGAATGAGCCAGTCAGCAGAGGGGCGTGTCCACTCATGATGAGGAGGAGTGAGCCAATCAGCAGTAGGGCGTGTCCAATCATGAATTCGGAGGTGAGACTATGCCAGTCAGTAGTAGGGGCTGTTTCCACTAATGATGGAACAGGAGTTAGCCAATCAGCAGTAGGGATGTGAGATGTGAGCAGTACAGCAGTGGTCCAATGGGTTATACCATGGAACTGATATGCAGAAGGATCCTCCCATACATTTGAAAGGAAAACTCCTACAAATGAACTTTTCCAGCACAAATCTTTCACTGCACGTCTTTAGTAAATCCTGACAGTAGTTTTTAACGCCTGTTAGTAAATCTGGCCTTTAGCGTTTGTAAATGCTCCATGTTTTACTAACGTCATCTGAAGTCTAATCTGTGCGTGTGTGTGTGTGTGTGTGTGTGTGATCAGGCAGCAGTCTGAACGCTATATACCGATACTACAACACCCGCGCCGACAGGCCAAAGATGCGCTGGAGTGTGATTGACAGGTGGCCCACACACCCTCTGCTGATTGAGGTAACACATGCACACACTAAATCCAACTGATTTGTCCAGTGTATTTGAATTGAAATGACATCCTCATTATGCCACGTCTCTAGCTGCCATTAAAGATGGTTTCTGTCGCTTCTCTCAGTGTTTTACTGAACATATCCGTAACGAGCTGGAGAAGTTTCCTCCAGAGAAGAGAGACGACGTGGTGATTCTGTTCTCGGCTCACTCTCTGCCGCTCTCTGTGAGTCACACACACCGTTGGATGCGTTCGTTTGGTGTTTAGAGTAAACAGTAATGAAGTGTGTGTGTGTGTTTTCAGGTGGTGAACAGGGGCGATCCGTACCCACAGGAGGTTGGCGCTACCGTTCAGAGGGTGATGGACCGATTAGGCCACTGTAACCCATACAGACTCGTCTGGCAGTCAAAGGTCACGATCGCTTCATAAAGCCACGTTTACAACGGTTTCCATCCAAAGTTATCCAAATTTAAATTGGAATATGGCATAAAAATTACGTACTGCTATTTTAATATTTTATGTTAGTTGACATACAAGTATGCCTTTTTAAATCATAATTTTGGCTTATGCTACTTAGTACTGTCATAAGTATGGCTTTTAAGTCTTTTAAATCTCATAAATGTGTCTTACACACACCTACAGGATTATTAGGAACACCTGTTCAATTTCTCATTAATGCAATTATCTAATCAACCAATCACATGGCAGTTGCTTCAATTTAGGGGTGTGGTCCTGGTCAAGACAATCTCCTGAACTCCAAACTGAATGTCAGAATGGGAAAGAAAGGGGATTTAAGCAATTTTGAGCGTGGCATGGTTGTTGGTGCTAGACGGGCCGGTCTGAGTATTTCACAATCTGCTCAGTTACTGGGATTTTCACACACAACCATTTCTAGGGTTTACAAAGAATGGTGTGAAAAGGGAAAAACATCCAGTATGCGGCAGTCCTGTGGGAGAAAATGCCTTGTTGATGCTAGAGGTCAGAGGAGAACGGGCCGACTGATTCAAGCTGATAGAAGAGCAACTTTGACTGAAATAACCACTCGTTACAACCGAGGTATGCAGCAAAGCATTTGTGAAGCCACAACACTCACAACCTTGAGGCGGATGGGCTACAACAGCAGAAGACCCCACCGGGTACTCATCTCCACTACAAATAGGAAAAAGAGGCTACAATTTGCACCAGCTCACCAAAATTGGACAGTTGAAGACTGGAAAAATGTTGCCTGGTCTGATGAGTCTCGATTTCTGTTGAGACATTCAGATGGTAGAGTCAGAATTTGGCGTAAACAGAATGAGAACATGGACCCATCATGCCTTGTTACCACTGTGCAGGCTGGTGGTGGTGGTGTAATGGTGTGGGGGATGTTTTCTTGGCACACTTTAGGCCCCTTAGTGCCAATTGGGCATCGTTTAAATGCCACGGCCTACCTGAGCATTGTTTCTGACCATGTCCATCCCTTTATGACCACCATGTGCCCATCCTCTGATGGCTACTTCCAGCAGGATAATGCACCGTCACAAAGCTCCAATCATTTCAAATTGGTTTCTTGAACATGACAATGAGTTCACTGTACTAAAATGGCCCCCACCGTCACCAGATCTCAACCCTATAGAGCATCTTTGGGATGTGGTGGAACGGGAGCTTCGTGCCCTGGATGTGCATCCCACAAATCTCCATCAACTGCAAGATGCTATCCTATCAATATGGGCCAACATTTCTAAAAGAATGCTTTCAGCACCTTGTTGAATCAATGCCACGTAGAATTAAGGCAGTTCTGAAGGCCAAAGGGGGTCAAACACAGTATTAGTGTGTGTTCCTAATAATCCTTTAGGTGAGTGTATGTCATAATTATGATTTGGAAAAGCATGATTTTCTTTCGTATGTGCTATAAGCGGGCTCTGCGTGTGAAGGTGAATTGTGTCCCTGCTGGGCTCCTGTAGGTGGGGCCGATGCCGTGGCTGGGGCCGCAGACTGATGATGTCATCAAGGGCCTCTGTCAGCGGGGGAAGAAGAATCTCCTGCTGGTGCCCATCGCGTTCACCAGCGACCACATCGAAACGCTGCACGAGCTCGACATCGAGTACTCGCAGATCCTCGGGGAAGAGGTGTGTGTCAGTGTGTGTGTGTGTGTGTGTGTGTGTGTGTGTGTCAGTCTTTATGGGGGTTTGACTGGGTTTATATTGTGTGTGTGCTCCTTATGTTTTATGATTCAGAAGTGTGTGTTTGCTACTTTAACTACTTTAAATTGAGTTTATTGTAGTTTAACAGTTTCAGTGAAGCTCATGTTTTAAAGTAGTCAAACTACGTGTTACAAAATTAAAATAATTGTATTAAATTAAAATGTATTTATTTATTTACTTGTGTATAATATATTATGTACATCATTATGTTTATGCATTTAGAGTAATACTATTTATTATTATTAATAGAATATTCAGTATTATAATAATAATAGTAATACTTATATGTATAATATATTGTCTATATCATTATTGTTATATTATATAAATGTAGAGTAATATAATTATAGTATTATTAAAAGTAATATTATTATATATGTATTCTATTGTAAATATTTTTCATATTGTATATGAATATGGATCATCTTAAATAAAAACTTAAGGCAAAATGTATCATTTTCATTTAGTTTGTTGAATTACTTTAAGTAAACTAAACATGTAAATATTATTTTATTCAATTTTAATATTTAAAAAAAAATGAAACTTGAACTAAATTTAAAATGAAAACAAAAATATAAAATGGATTTAAAGCATATTCTAGTGTCTCAATAATACTAAAGCAAGCGCCTTCATCATGTCATCAGAAAAGTCATTATTACATGGACAGGAGTGAGCGAGCGAGCGAGCGAGTGAGTGAGCGAGTGAGCGAGCGAGCGAGTGAGCGAGTGAGCGAGTGAGTGAGAGATTGAGTGAGTGTGTGTGTGAGTGGTGAGCGGAGTGGTGAGTGAGTGAGCGAGCGAGTGAGCGAGAGCGAGTGAGTGAGTGAGTGAGTGAGTGAGTGAGTGAGTGAGAGATTGAGTGAGTGTGTGTGTGAGTGGTGAGCGAGTGGCGGTGAGTGAGTGAGTGAGAGATTGAGTGAGTGTGTGTGTGTGAGTGAGTGAGTGAGTGAGTGAGTGAGAGATTGAGTGAGTGTGTGTGTGTGTGAGTGAGTGGTGAGAGAGTGGCGAGTGAGTGAGTGAGAGATTGAGTGAGTGTGTGTGTGAGTGAGTGAGTGAGTGAGTGGTGAGAGATTGAGTGAGTGTGTGTGAGAGAGTGAGCGAGTGGCGAGCGATGAGTGGCGAGTGTGTGAGTGAGTGAGTGAGTGAGTGAGAGTGTGTGAGTGAGTGGTGGAGTGGTGGTGGTGAGTGAGTGAGTGGTGAGTGAGTGGTGAGTGAGTGAGTGAGTGAGTGAGTGGTGGAGTGAGTGGTGAGTGAGTGAGTGAGTGAGTGAGTGAGTGAGTGTGTGTGTGAGTGAGTGAGCGTGAGCGTGAGCAGTGAGAGAGAGAGATTAGTGAGTGTGAGTGTGTGAGTGTGTGAGTGTGTGAGTGAGTGAGTGGCGAGTGGCGAGTGAGTGAGCGAGTGGCGAGTGGCGAGTGGCGAGTGTTTGTGAGTGAGCGAGTGTTTGTGAGTGTGTGAGCGAGTGTGTGTTTGTGAGGAGCGAGTGGCGGCGAGTGGCGAGCGAGTAGCGAGTGAGCGAGTGTTTGAGTGTGTGTGTGTGTGAGTGGCGAGTGAGTGAGTGTTTGTGAGTGGCGAGTGAGCGAGCAGTGAGCGAGTGTGTGCGAGCAGCGAGTGAGTGAGTGAGTGTTTGTGGAGTGTGTTTGTGTGTGTGCGTGAGTGAGTGAGTGAGTGAGTGAGGTGTGTGAGCGAGTGTGTGTGGAGCGAGTGTTTGTGAGTGTGTTTGTGTGTGTGCGTGTGAGTGAGGAGTGAGTGAGTGAGTGAGTGTGTGAGTGTGTGAGTGAGTGAGTGAGTGAGTGAGTTTGAGTGCGTGGAGCAGTGAGTTTGAGTGCGTGAGCGAGCAAGTGTGAGTGCGTGGCGAGCAAGTGTGAGTGCGTGAGTGGCGAGAGAGAAGGAGCGAGAGAGAGAGTGAGCGAGAGAGAAGTGAGCGAGCGGCGAGAGAGTGAGCGAGTGAGAGTGAGCGAGAGAGAGAGTGAGAGAGAGAGAGTGAGCGAGAGTGAGTGCGCGAGTGGCGAGTGAGTGAGAGAGCGAGAGAGCGGCAGCGAGAGTGAGCGAGTGGCGAGTGTGTGTGTGTGAGTGAGTGAGTGAGTGAGTGAGTGAGAGATTGTGTGAGTGAGTGAGTGAGGAGTGAGTGAGTGAGTGAGTGAGTGAGTGAGTGAGTGAGTGAGTGGTGAGTGAGTGAGAGATGAGTGAGTGTGTGTGAGTGAGTGGCGAGTGGCGAGTGAGCGAGTGAGCGAGTGAGCGGAGTGAGTGAGAGATTGAGTGAGTGTGTGAGTGAGTGAGTGAGCGAGCGAGTGGCGAGTGAGTGAGTGGCGAGCGAGTGAGCGAGATGAGTGGCGAGTGAGCCAGTGGCGAGTGTTGTGAGTGAGCGAGTGTTTGTGAGTGTGAGCGAGTGTGTGTTGTGAGTGAGCGGCGAGTGGCGAGTGTTTGAGTGTGTGTGTGTGTGGAGTGGCGAGTGAGTGAGTGTTTGTGAGTGAGCGGCCAGTGGCAGCGAGTGGCGAGTGTGTGGCAGCGAGTGAGTGAGTGAGTGTTTGTGAGTGTGTTTGTGTGTGTGCGTGGAGTGAGTGAGTGAGTGAGTGAGTGAGTGTGTGTGGCGAGTGTGTGGAGCGAGTGTTTGTGAGTGTGTTTGTGTGTGTGCGTGGAGTGAGTGAGTGAGTGTGAGTGAGTGTGTGAGTGAGTGAGTGAGTGAGTGAGTGAGTGAGTGAGTGAGTTTGAGTGCGTGGCGGCGAGTGAGTTTGAGTGCGTGGCGAGCAAGTGAGTGCGTGAGTGAGCGAGAGAGAGAGTGGCGAGAGAGAGAGTGGCGAGAGAGAGAGTGAGCGAGAGAGAGTGAGCGAGCGAGCGAGAAGTGAGCGAGAGAGAGAGTGAGAGAGAGAGAGTGAGCGAGAGTGAGTGCGCGAGTGAGTGAGAGAGCGAGAGAGCGAGAGAGGCGGCGAGCGAGTGAGCGAGTGAGTGGCGAGAGAGAGAGAGCGGCGAGCGAGTGAGTGAGTGAGTGAGAGTGTGTGAGTGAGGAGGAGTGAGTGAGCGGCGAGCGAGCGAGTGTTGAGTGAGTGAGTGTGTGAGTGTGTGAGTGTGTGAGTGTGTGAGTGTGTGAGTGTGTGAGTGAGTGAGTGAGTGAGTGAGTGAGTGAGTGAGTGAGTGTGCGAGAGAGCGAGTGAGTGTGTGTGAGTGAGTGTTTGTGAGTGAGCGAGCGGCAGTGTTGTGAGTGTGTGAGTGTTTGTGTGTTTGTGTGTGTGTGTGTGTGTGAGAGTGGTGAGTGTGTGCGTGTGAGAGTGAGTGAGTGAGTGTGTGAGTGTGTGAGTGTGTGGAGTGAGTGAGTGAGTGTGTGAGTGTGTGAGTGTGGAGTGAGTGAGCGAAATGAGTGTGAGTGTGTGAGTGAGTGTGAGTGAGCGAGTGAGTGAGTGTTTGTGAGTGAGCGAGTGGCGAGCGAGTGAGCGAGTGTGTGAGCGAGCGAGCGAGTGAGGAGTGAGTGTTTGTGAGTGTGTTTGTGTGTGTGCAGTGAGTGAGTGAGTGAGTGAGTGTGTGTGAGCGAGTGTGTGGAGCGAGTGTTTGTGAGTGTGTTTGAGTGTGAGTGAGTGAGTGAGTGAGTGAGTGTGAGTGAGTGTGTGAGTGTGTGAGTGAGTGAGTGAGTGAGTGAGTGAGTTTGAGTGCGTGAGCGAGCGAGTGAGTTTGAGTGCGTGAGCGAGCAAGTGTGAGTGAGCGAGCAGTGTGAGTGCGTGAGTGAGCGAGAGAGAGAGTGAGCGAGAGAGAGTGAGCGAGAGAGAGTGAGCGAGCGAGCGAGAGAGTGAGCGAGAGTGAGAGTGAGCGAGAGAGAGAGTGAGAGAGAGAGAGTGAGCGAGAGTGAGTGCGCAGTGAGCGAGTGAGTGAGAGAGCGAGAGAGCGAGCGAGGAGGAGTGAGTGAGTGAGCGAGTGAGCGAGTGTGTGTGTGTGTGTGTGAGTGAGTGAGTGAGTGAGTGAGTGGAGTGAGAGATTGTGTGAGTGAGTGAGTGAGTGGTGAGTGAGTGAGTGAGTGAGTGAGTGAGTGAGTGAGTGAGTGAGTGAGAGATTGAGTGAGTGTGTGTGTGAGTGAGTGAGCGGCGAGTGAGCGAGTGAGCGAGTGAGCTGAGTGAGCGAGCGAGCGAGTGAGTGAGAGATTGAGTGAGTGTGTGAGTGAGTGAGTGAGCGAGAGTGGAGTGAGCGAGTGAGCGAGTGAGCGAGTGAGCGAGTGTTTGTGAGTGAGCGAGTGTTTGTGAGTGTGTGAGCGAGTGTGTGTTTGTGAGTGAGCTGGCGAGTGAGCCAGTGTTTGAGTGTGTGTGTGTGTGTGTGAGTGGCGAGTGAGTGAGTGTTTGTGAGTGAGCGAGTGTGAGCGAGCGAGTGAGCGAGTGTGTGAGCGAGCGAGCGAGTGAGTGAGTGAGTGTTTGTGAGTGTGTTTGTGTGTGTGCGTGTGAGTGAGTGAGTGAGTGAGTGAGTGAGTGTGTGTGAGTTGTGTGGTGTGTGAGTGGTGGAGTGTGTGTGGAGTGTGTGAGTGAGTGAGTGAGTGAGTGAGTGTGAGTGAGTGAGGAGGTGTGTGGAGTGAGGAGTGAGTGAGTGGTGAGTGAGTGGTGAGTTAGGAGTGAGTGTGGTGAGTGTGAGTGAGTGAGTGTGGAGTGAGTGTGTGAGGAGTGAGTGGTGAGTGGTGGTGAGTGAGTGAGTGAGGAGTGGTGAGTGGAGTGAGTGAGTGGTGAGTGAGTGAGTGAGTGAGTGAGCAAGTGTGAGTGTGAGTGAGAGAGAGTGAGCGAGAGAGTGAGCGAGAGAGAGTGAGCGAGAGAGAGTGGCGAGCGAGAGTGAGCGAGAGAGAGAGTGAGAGAGAGAGTGAGCGAGAGTGAGTGCGCGAGTGAGCGAGTGAGTGAGAGAGCGAGGGAGCGAGTGTGCGAGAGAGTGAGCGAGTGAGTGAGCGAGAGAGAGAGAGAGCGAGCGAGCGAGTGAGTGTTTGAGTGAGTGAGTGAGTGTGTGAGTGAGTGAGTGAGTGAGCGAGCTGTGAGCGAGTGTTTGAGTGAGTGTGTGAGTGTGTGAGTGTGTGAGTGTGTGAGTGTGTGAGTGTGTGAGGTGTGAGTGTGTGAGTGTGAGTGAGTGAGTGAGTGAGTGAGTGAGTGAGTGAGTGAGTGAGTGCGAGAGAGCGAGTGAGTGTGTGTGAGTGAGTGTTTGTGAGTGAGCGGCGAGCGAGTGTTTGTGAGTGTGTGAGTGTTTGTGTGTTTGTGTTTGTGTGTGTGCGTGTGAGAGGAGTGAGTGTGCGTGTGAGAGTGAGTGAGTGAGTGAGTGTGTGAGTGTGAGTGAGTGAGTGTAGAGAGCGAGAGTGTTTGTGAGTGTGTGAGTGTTTGTGCGTGTGAGGAGTGCGTGTGAGGAGTGAGTGAGTGAGTGTGTGTGTGAGTGTGTGAGTGTGAGTGGTGGAGTGAGTGGTGAGTGAGTGAGTGAGTGGAGTGAGTGAACAGTGAGTGAGCGAAAGTGAGTGCAGAGCGAGTGAGCGCAGAGCGAGTGAGCGAGTGAGCGAGTGAGCGTGCGTGTGTGAGTGAGTGTGTGAGGAGTGAGGAGTGAGTGAGTGAGAGGAGTGAGGAGTGAGTGAGGAGTGGAGTGAGTGAGTGAGCGAAATGAGCGAGCGAAGGAGCGAAAGTGAAAATATAAGGAGCGAAGGAATGAGCGAAAGGAGCTGAAAGGAAGGAGTGAGTGTGTGTAAAATATCATTTTACACACTGAAGGGGTACTTCAGCGCTGGGAAGATTCATCTGTATGTAAACTGGGTCATTAATGTAGTAGAAATGTGAAATTATTTTTGAATTTGGTGCCTTCTAGACTGAGAAAACACAGAAAATGTATTTTTGTCTCATGGGGATGAAAGACAACAATTCCCAGAATGCACTGCTTCACTGCCCTACTCTAGGCACGGCTACTGGATTTCTGGATCACTGGATCACTTGCCTACCACGTTTATTTTCATAAAATTAGTTCAGTTAGAGACACTACAATTAAAAACTGAACGTGTCTGTTCGATATAATGCGAGTGAGCCGATTGAGTGTCACGGCACAAACGCAGCAGGATCGGATTACATTCATCACATGAGCTGAGGTAATCCCGGGATTCGCATCACATGAGCTGAGGTAATCCCGGATTCGTGATCACATGAGCTGAGGTAATCCCGGGATTCGCATCACATGAGCTGAGGTAATCGCGGGATTCGCGCCCGCATTCACAGCGCGTGATCAGTCTGGCGTGTGTTCAGTTCATGTCTTTGGAAGCTTAACTTTCATAGGAAGTTCATTTGAAGAGTTGAAACACTCCCTTTGCTCTCCACCGCTCCGTTTACATGAATCTCCGCAGCTCCCGAGCCGAGTGCTGTAAGTGTGATGTTGAAAACATGTGGAAATAGCGCCTCCTGCTGGCTGTAGTCTTCAGCCTCTGGACAAAAACTCCTCAGATGATGCAAAATTACGATATTTGCGGCATCGGAGGAATTTTTCCAGAAATAAAATACAATTCTCGTCTCAGGGTCATGAGGGGGAAAGTATGATCATTTGAATATACTCCCGGGTTTCTACTGATACAAAGCTTAATGCAAATCACTGAAGTAACCCTTTAACCTGATATAAAATCAATGGAAGTCTATGCAATGTCCTCAATAATCTAGTGAAACAAACATGAGTGTGTGTGTGTGTGTTTTCAGTGTGGAGTGGAGAACATCAGACGAGCTGAATCTCTGAATGGAAATCCACTGTTCTTCAGGGTAAGAGCGTCTCTACAGCAGCAATAACACACACACACACACACACACACACACACACACAACACACAACTGTATTAGGTACAAGCAGTGATGTATAAAGTACTCAAAAGCCATACTTGAGTAAAAGTATAGACATCTTGCCAGAAAATGACTTTGGTAAAAGTTAAAGTCACTGTTTAGAATATTACTTGAGTAAAAGTTTTAAAGTATGTAATGTTTATTGTACTTAAGTATTGAAAGTAAAAGTACAAATAAATGCAGAACACAAAAGGAGCAATCAAATATAAAAAAACTTGCTCTATTCACAGTTTAAGTGCTCGATTATGTTCAGTTTTAACTGTTTATTGTAAGTTTAATATAAAAAATATTAATATATTAATTATACCTTGATCATTCATGTTAATTCATAGTGACGTAACTAACATAAGAGACAACTTTGAAATGTATTAGTAAATGTTGTTGAACATTACTTTTATCCGTCTAGTCAATGTTAAAAATATCTTCAGTCATAGCATTGAAATTAGACACAGTAAATGTATATATGTATATTTCACACTTTATTTGCTTCTACTTTACAACACTTGATGGTTAACTAATCAAAATATGTTACAGTGATGATAAAAACTGATTTCTGTATGTTTCTGAGGATACAGTTTGATTTCTCATGTCACTAGCTTCACATACGCCACTAAGCTGCATAATGACTGCATAAAACAGGGTGGCCAAGGGTCCTTAAAATGTCTTAAATTAAGATTCAATGGGTCTTCCCACACGATCATCGTTTCTGAGAGAAATAGTGAAGGTGAATGGATATACGAACAAGTTCTCTGTTTAGGATAAGAGCAAACTCAACCCAAGCGCCTTTGGTGATGTGGATGATTACGTTACTGTTGATCATCTGTCCATCATCGTCTAAAGCCCGCCCTGATGATTTCATTGGTCCGAACAGTTTCTGTTCAGGCATAATTACTCCTCTATGGATCGAGTCCAGACCGAAATGTTGTGGGCGGGGCTGAGTTCGGCTGACATACAGGCTACAAAAACACTCCAGCACATCCAAAAGCTGCTCAACTGGACTGAGATCTGGAGACTGTTTTAGTTTAGTGAACTCACTGTCATGATCAAGACACACACAAGGACCACCTTCCTAATATTGTGTTGGTCCCCCTTTTGCTGACCCGTCGAGGCATGGACTCCACTAGACCCCTGAAGGTCAAATCAAGTCAACTTTATTTATATAGCGCTTTTAACAATGCAGATTGTTTCAAAGCAGCTTCACAGTGTTAAACAGGAAAATAATGCAACAGAATATATTTCGATTATCATACAGTGTCAATGTGGGCTTTAGATCAGTAATTTGGTCTATATGGTTAATTTAGTTTAATAATTAGATTTATTTGGAAATTTATTTGAAAAAAATTGTTTCCCCAACTGAGCAAGCCAAGCCAGAGGCGACAGGTGTGCTGTGGTATATGACACCAAGATGTTAGCAGCAGATCCTTTAAGTCCTGTAAGTTGTGTGGTGGGGCCTCCATGGATTGGACATGTTTGTTCAGCACATCCCACAGATGCTCGATTGGATTGAGATCTGGGGAATTTTGAGGCCAAGTCAACACCACAAACTCGTTGTGCTCCTCAAACCATTCCTGAAGCATTTGTGCTTTGTGTCAGGAGCATTATCCTGCTGGAAGAGCCACAGCCACCAGGGAATACCGTTTCCATGAAAGGCTGTACATGGTCTGCATTAATGCTTAGGTAGGTGGGACGTGTCAAAGGAACATCCACATGGATGGCAGGACCCAAGGTTTCCCAGCAGAACATTGCCCAAAGCATCACCTCCGCCGGCTCGCCTTCTTCCCATAGTGCATCCTGGGGCCATGTGTTCCCCAGGTAAGCCACGCACACGCACCCGGCCATCCACGTGATGTAAAAGAACACGTGATCATCAGACCAGGACACCTTCTTCCATTGCCCGCGGTCCGGTTCTGATGCTCACGTGCCACTGTTGGTGCTTTCGGTGGGTCAGGGGTCAGCATGGGCACCCTGACTGGTCAGCGGCTATGCCGCCCCATACGCATCAAACTGCGATGCTCTGTGTATTCTGACCCCTTTCTATCAGAACCAGCATTAACTTCTTGAGCAGTTTGAGCTCCAGTAGCTCGTCTGTTTGATCGGACCACACGGGCCTGCCAAAAACATTAAAATATCTTATTGCTATTTTTATTTTATCATTTTGCCTGAAATGTTGCTGAGATTAAAAGATTAATTTGTCTTGAATTTATCCGTCTTAGAAGTTCTGTCTATGTAATCATCAAACACACACATGTAAACACTCCTCATCTCTCTCTTTCTCTCAGGCCTTGGCTGATCTTGTTCAGTCTCATCTGAAGACCAACGAGCCCTGTTCCCGCCAGCTCACCCTCCGCTGTCCGCTGTGTGTCAACCCCACCTGCGGTCAGACCAAGGCCTTCTTCGCCAGCCAGAAACCCTGACCTCTGACCTCTGGCCAGCAGTGGAGTGACATTTTCACCGGTGAAGGACAGGATTGACGTGGCGGCTCTAGGTTAGCTTGAACCGGGAGAGGAGGGTGTGGGGGAATCCGGTGCACGAGGACCGTGACGAATAAACGTGCAAGATAACACACTTATCCCGGCTTTCATTACAGCTGAAACCTCTTCGCCTTTTTTCTTTCCGTCCAGTTTTTTTCCATGCATGTGATCACGTCTTCCCTTAAACAACTAAACGCAGTCCAAAAACAATGCAAAAACAGTCAGCGTGGAACAAATGAACCAGTGTAAACGCATAACATGGTGCTACAGAGTTCACACTCATTCTTGTGGATTCAAACCGGTGTGATTTTATTCCTTCTGTGGAGCAGAAAACACCATTAAAGCATAACTCACATGACTCAATGTAGTTGAATATAGTGCACATTCGAAATAGAAAATAAAAAAAGAACGTATGTATGTGTTTTCATTGAGTATCATATTTGATGCATCAGGCTTTTGGCTTATATCAAAAAATTTGCAAAAATGTTGTGCAGATGCTGATATTTATATTAGTGCTGGCAAATCGATTAATCGCGATGAATTGCATACAAAATAAGTTTGTTTACAAAATATGCGTGTACTGTGTATAATTATGTATATAAATACACATGCATAGATATATTTAAGAGGAAAAAAATGTATAAAATATTTATGTTTACATTAATATATATATGTGTATAAATTTAAGAAATATTTGCGTGCATTGAAATATACATAATTATACACTGTACACATATATTTTGTAAACAGACATATGTTGGATGAAGTAAATCGCGATTAAAGGGATAGTTCACCCAAAAATGTAAATGTGATGTTTATCTGCAGACCCCCAGGGCATCCGAGATGTAGGTGTGTTTGTTTCTTCAGTCGAACACAAATGAAGATGTTTAACTCCAGTCGTGTAATGCATGTCAATGGAGTAAAAAAACAACTTCATATTAAACCCTGCGGCCCGTGACGACACATTAATGTCTTAAGACACAAAACTATCGGTTTGAGTGAGAAACCCAACAGTATTTATAGCATTTTTACCTCAAATACAACACTGTGTCCAACAGCCGCGAGCGCACCATCACTTCTGGTGAGTGAGGTCAAAATTCACTATACGCGTGAGACATCACTTCCGCAGTGAGGTCAAAATTCACTATACACGCGAGACATCACTTCTGGTGAGTGAGGTCAAAATTCACTATATGCGCGAGACATCACTTCCGGTGAGTGAGGTCAAAATACACGATACACGCGAGACATCACTTCTGGTGAGTGAGGTCAAAATTCACTATACGCGCGAGACATCACTTCCAGAGAGTGAGGTCAAAATTCACTATCTGTGAGACATAACTTCCGCGAGTGAGGTCAAAATTCACTATACGCGCGAGACATAACTTCCGGCGAGTGAGGTCAAAATTCACTATACGCGCGAGACATAACTTCCGCAGTGAGGTCAAAATTCACTATAGGCGTGAGAGGTCAAAAAAATACACGATACGCACGAGACATCACTTCCGGCGAGTGAGGTCAAAATTCACTATAGGCGTGAGACATCATTTCCGGCGAGTGAGGTCAAAATTCACTATAGGCGTGAGACATCACTTCGCGAGTGAGGTCAAAATACACGATCACGCACGAGACATCACTTCCAGTGAGGTCAAAATTCACTATACGCGAGACATCACTTCTGGCGAGTGAGGTCAAAATTCACTATAGGCGTGAGACATCACTTCCGGCGAGTGAGGTCAAAATTCACTATAGGCGTGAGACATCACTTCCGGCGAGTGAGGTCAAAATACACGATACGAGACATCACTTCGCAGTGAGGTCAAAATTCACTATAGGCGTGAGACATCACTTCCGGCGAGTGAGGTCAAAATACACGATACGCACGAGACATCACTTCCGGCGAGTGAGGTCAAAATTCACTATAGGCGTGAGAGTGTGAGAGGTTAAAATGTGTGTGGCTCAGAGTGTGAGAGGTTGTGTGTGTGTGTGTGTGCTCAGAAGTGCAAGAGGTTGTGTGTAGGCGTGAGACATCACTTCCGCGCAGTGAGGTCAAAATTCACTATAGGCGTGAGACATCACTTCTGGCGAGTGAGGTCAAAATACACGATGACGAGACATCACTTCGCAGTGAGGTCAAAATGCACTATAGGCGTGTGTGTGTGTGTGTGTGTGTGTGTGTGTGTGTGTGTGTGTGTGTGTGTGTGTGTGTGTGTGTGTGTGTGTGTCACTGAGAGGAGGTGAAAATACACGATACGCACGAGACATCACTTCCGGCGAGTGAGGTCAAAATTCACTATAGGCGTGAGACATCACTTCCGGCGAGTGAGGTCAAAATTCACTATAGGCGTGAGTGTGTGTGTGTGTGTGTGTGTGTGTGTGGCGTGTGTGTGTGTGTGTGTGTCAGAGTGTGTGTGTGTGTGTGTGTGTGTGTGTGTGTGTGTGTGTGTGTGTGTGTGTGTAGGCGTGTGTGTGTGTGTGTGTCAGAGTGTGTGTGTGTGTGTGTGTGTGTGTGTGTGTGTGTGCGTGAGATCAAGTGTGAGCTGTGTGTGTGTTGTGTGTGTGTGTGTGTCAGAGTGTGAGAGGTTGTGTGTGCGTGAGTGTGTCAGAGTGAGGTAGTGTGAGAGGTGTGTGTGTGTGTGTGTGTGTGTCTATAGGTGCGAGACATCACTTCCGGCACTTGTATCTCATTGAGATACGCCATATCATGTATTTGAAGAAACAAACACACCTACAGCTCTGATGCCCTGGGGGTCAGCAGATAAACATCACATCTACATTTTTGGGTGAACTATCCCTTTAATCGATTTGACAGCACTAATACATTAAATTTGCAAAAATTTGTATTTTGTGCAGATGCTGATATTTATATAGCCAAAAAGTGATTAAATTCTAATGCTTATAATGTAAATAAGTGAGATCCTTATAACAGTATAGCAGAAACTTGCATAATCATATAAATATCAGTATCTGCATTATATATTTAAAAAATACAGAGCTTTGATCGTAAAACAAAGCATTAAATATCATCTTACTAATTATTGGCAATGTAATACAATGATGATTGACAGATTAACAAAGTTGTGTGTGTGTGTGTGTGTCATATTTGATACATTCATAAAAATGATATCTGGATAATCAGATAAACCTGCTTCAGTCCAGTTGAAATATTACTAACAATATGTAATGCTTATGTTTTCTTGATAAAGGTGGATGTTTGCACAATTATACTATGATTGTGTGCAACATGTTTTGATCATGTTGAGGCCTTTTGGTTATTAAATATGATGCATAAACGCCTCCACAGAGGAATGGAAGTCACACGGTTTGATGACAGAAGTTCACTCGTGGCTGAACTCTTGCTTTGATAACCCCTGCTGACCTTTGACCCTGTGTGTGTGTGTGTGTGTGTGTGAGCTGGCGATCCGAGCCTTGTGTGAGAGGTTGTGTGTGTGTGTGTGTGTGTGTGTGTGTGTGTGTGTGTGTGTGTGTTAGAAATGTTGGCTGTGTGTGTGTGTGTGTGTGTGTGTGTGTGTGTGTGTGTGTGTGTGTGTGTGTGTGTGTGTGTGTGTTCATGGGTGAATCTCAAGACAACATCCAAAACATGTTTCGCCTCAAAATGAAAATAAATAAGTAATAATATATAAATAAATTATGTGCATAATTCAAATTACGCTAGTTGGACCGTTATTTCCATGAAAGTTACATGCATTAATGTAATTTTCTATTTTGTTTTACTGTTAAAGATGATTCTCAATTAAAATTAAAGGCAGTTCAACAAATACTACCATGACAAATACTTCACTAGTGTGTGTGTGTGTGTGTGTGTGTGTGTGTGTGTGTTGTGAGTGTGGTGTTATGAGTGTGTGTGTGTGAGTGTGTGTGTGTGTGTGAGTGTGGTGTTTGATGTGTGTGTGTGTGTGTCAGAATGTGAGAGGTTGTGTGTGTGTTCATGTTTTTGTGAAATATCAGGACACAAATGTGTATAATGACATGGGTATGACACAGGTATTACAAAAGAGGGTGAAAGGTTGTGTGTGTGTGTGTGTGTGTGTGTGTGTGTGTGTATCACACAGGATGAGTGTTTTTTCACAGAAAGTAAACTGCACAGTCTCCTGTAATGGGTGTGTGTGTGTGTGTGTGTGTGTGTGTGTGTGTGTGTGTACAGTATAAAATGTGTGCTGAGGAATGTGTGTGTGTGTGTGTGTGTCAGAGTTAGTGTGTGTGTGTGTGTGTGTGTGTGTGTGTGTGTGTGTGTGTGTGTGTGTCAGAGTGTGAGAGGTTGTATGTAATGCCTAAGTTCTATATATATAGATATAGATATATAGAACTTAGGCATTACATAAATTGTCATTTGTAATATGTTAAATATAAAAATTAAAAAAAAATGTACTGGTCCTAAAAATAAGTAAAATTTTCTTTATGCTAAAAATAAATACTTATGTTTTTTTTTTGGCATGAAATATGACCTGGACATGTTCTTGAAAGGTTGGGTGAGATTTGCCCTCATAGTTTGTAAGTGTGTGTGAGCGTGAGGGGTGTGTGTGTGTGTGCGATTGAGCAAGTGTGTGAGGTGTTGTGTGTGTGTGTGTGTGTGTTGCTCTGGGGCCGCAGGAGTCTCCTGGTAATTGAAAAGTGTAACGCTGCAGCAGCGGCTCTGTGACCTCTAATTGAGAGGGAGCATTGATTTCTGCAGAGAGAGAGAGAGAGAGAAACAGGGGGATGATGGAGCAGAAAGGAGAAATGAAGCAGTGAGTGATTCTGGAGGAGAGACTGATCAGACGGACGATTGGAAAGGACAGACTCATGGAGCGAGAGAGAGACAAAAGGGAGTGGAGAACGAGAAATTACATTTCTCCTCCATGGGCCGTCTTAACACCCACAAATCTGTTTTTTTTTGCTCCCTTGAGTACAGTCGGGTCCAAAAGGCTTTTTTTCCATGACAAATTATATTATCATACCAATTTGAGTAAAAATGTACCTATTTATTATTATTATTATGTGAGATGATGAGCATCTTGAGCTTCAAAGGAAGCGATAAAACAACGTCACGTGATCATAAATTAGTTTCCACAGCGTTTGTGTGTGTGAGTGTATAATAATCCTGGCTTTGACTGTACACTTTCTGCTTCTGTCCTTAGACATGTTCCTAACTTTGCCTTATTATATTAGCAAATATGCATATTTTCATGAGAATCTATGGATAAAGCCCGCACTTTGTCTTTGTTCTCTCTCTATACTCTCAGATTTAAGTCGACTTCATCTGTTCAAGAACTGGTCATTTTTTTGTTTTTTCTGAATAAAATGAAATCCATGTTAAATTGTAATTCTAAGAAGCACCTAGTTTCACATTTGATTGTTTCCAACATGTGTTCGTGTTTATTCATTTAGATGGTAAAATGATGTACACTTAGAATAAGTTTTAATCACTGGATAAGGTAACTATGTATGTATATTATTGGTGACTTCCACCAGATTTTATTCTGGATTCAGCTGCAGAAACGCACAAAGTCTCGCTGCTGTTTGATCGCTGTCTGAACGCTTTATGTCGCTTTATTCTACATATTGAACTTTATTAGTTTGAGGTTCATGAAAATATTTTGTATTGTGATTTTATCATCATGACAGTCAAGCATATTCCCCCCAAAAAAGTATTTTTACTGTTATAGAAAATTATAGTAATGCAAATTGATTATCATAAAAAGCAATGCCACAATGCAAAATATGCTTCATTTCTTTATTTTTCAGATGTGTTTATGAAATTCGATACTATATGTCTGAATTGCTTGTCTTCATGGTCGACTGCCTTACGAACCGCTCTGGTTCTTTGCACCAGAAACACAGACTAGAATCTTTATTATTTGATGCTGGAGTGAAATCAGGAACAGCACTTCATCATCTGCTCTGTTCGTGAGAGAAAACACTGAATGAAATGCTTCCAAACAAGCCTCTGTCTCTGTGTCGTCCAAGTTCATTTCTAACAGGTTCTCTCTACACAGTTTGTGTCGTTGTGTAACAGTTGCATCATATTCGAGAGTCGGAGGTCCTTCTGATTTATGCCATCTGTAGTTTGTGTGGATGTCTGAATTAATGAAACATGTATTTACACTGAAGGCAGAGATGAATGAATTGTGTACATATCTAAGATGATCGGAGATTTGCATCTGTGTTTGTTGGAAATAAATGTATTTGTTGCAAATTCATCAATTTTAAAGTGTCTTTTGTTCTGGAAACTAAGAATAAAACCATAAAAAAATGTCCTTACTTGAAATAAAACAAAAGTGAATTGTAATAAATTCATTATGTACTGTTATATCGTCACCCTTTTATCTTTTATCTCGAAATAAAACACACCAAATCAAGCCACATCACAAAGAAATCAAGCCACAACACAGCGAAATCAAGTCACAACACAGCGAAATCAAGCCACGACACAACGAAATCAAGCCACGACACCGAAATCAAGCCACGACACAAAGAAATCAAGCCACGACACAAAGAAATCAAGCCACGACACAAAGAAATCAAGCCACGACACAGCGAAATCAAGTCACAACACAGCGAAATCAAGCCACGACACAGCGAAATCAAGCCACGACACAACGAAATCAAGCCACAACACAAAGAAATCAAGCCACGACACAAAGAAATCAAGCCACGACACAAAGAAATCAAGCCACGACACACGAAATCAAGCCACGACACAGCGAAATCAAGCCACAACACAGCGAAATCAAGTCACAACACAGCGAAATCAAGTCACAACACAGCGAAATCAAGCCACGACACAACGAAATCAAGCCACGACACAACGAAATCAAGCCGACGACACAAAGAAATCAAGCCACAACACAAAGAAATCAAGCCACAACACAAAGAAATCAAGCCACGACACAAAGAAATCAAGCCACGACACAGCGAAATCAAGCCACATCACAAAGAAATCAAGCCACAACACAGCGAAATCAAGTCACAACACAGCGAAATCAAGTCACAACACAGCGAAATCAAGCCACAACACAAAGAAATCAAGCCACAACACAGCGAAATCAAGTCACAACACAGCGAAATCAAGCCACGACACAAAGAAATCAAGCCACGACACAAAGAAATCAAGCCACGACACAGCGAAATCAAGCCACGACACAGCGAAATCAAGCCACATCACAAAGAAATCAAGCCACAACACAGCGAAATCAAGCCACAACACCGCAAATCAAGTCACAACACAGCGAAATCAAGCCACAACACAACAAAATCAAGCCACATCACAAAGAAATCAAGCCACGACACAAAGAAATCAAGCCACAACACAACAAAATTAAGCCAGGACACAAAGAAATCAAGCCACATCATAAAGAAATCAACCCACGACACAGAAAAATCAAGTCACAACACAGCGAAATCAAGTCACAACACAGCGAAATCAAGCCACAGCACAACAAAATCAAGCCACATCACAAAGAAATCAAGCCACGACACAAAGAAATCAAGCCACAACACAACTAAATCAAGCCACAACACAGCGAAATCAAGCCACAACACAACAAAATCAAGCCACATCACAAAGAAATCAAGCCACGACACAAAGAAATCAAGCCACAACACAACAAAATTAAGCCACAACACAAAGAAATCAAGCCACACAGCGACATCACAAAGAAATCAAGCCACAACACAGCGAAATCAAGTCACAACACAGCGAAATCAAGTCACAACACAGCGAAATCAAGCCACAACACAACAAAATCAAGCCACATCACAAAGAAATCAAGCCACAACACAAAGAAATCAAGCCACAACACAACTAAATCAAGCCACAACACAGCAAAATCAAGCCACAACACAACAAAATCAAGCCACATCACAAAGAAATCAAGCCACGACACAAAGAAATCAAGCCACAACACAACAAAATTAAGCCAACACACAAAGAAATCAAGCCACACACAGCGAAATCAAGCCACATCATAAAGAAATCAAGCCACGACACAGCGAAATCAAGTCACAACACAGCGAAATCAAGTCACAACACAGCGAAATCAAGCCACAACACAACAAAATCAAAGCCACACAACAAAATCAAGCCACAACACAGTGAAATCAAGTCACAAAACAATGAAATCAAGCCACAACACAAAATCACGCCACAACACAGCGAAATCAAGCCACAACACAACGAAATCAAGCCACAACACAACGAAATCAAGCCACGACACAGCGAAATCAAGCCACGACACAGCGAAATCAAGCCACGACACAGCGAAATCAAGCCACGACACAGCGAAATCACACAGTGAAATCAAGTCACAAAACAATGAAATCAAGCCACAACACAAAATCACGCCACAACACAGCGAAATCAAGCCACGACACAGCGAAATCAAACCACGACACAGCAAATCAAGCCACGACACAGCGAAATCAAGCAATGACGCTGAAATCAAGCCACGACATGGTGAAATCAAGCCACGACACAACAAAATCAAGCCACATCACAAAAAAACCAAGCCACAACACAACAAAATCAAGCCACATCACAAAGAAATCAACCCACAACACAAAATCAAGCCACATCACAAAGAAATCAAGCCACGACACAGCGAAATCAAGCCACATCACAAAGAAATC
The DNA here is from genome assembly GCA_023029165.1 of Gobiocypris rarus. Taxonomy (NCBI): domain Eukaryota; kingdom Metazoa; phylum Chordata; class Actinopteri; order Cypriniformes; family Gobionidae; genus Gobiocypris; species Gobiocypris rarus. The sequence continues at coordinate 38,664,066 of CM040930.1, read as the reverse complement.
AAGCCACGACACGGCGAAATCAAGTCAAAAAACAATGAAATCAAGCCACAACACAACAAAATCATGCCACAACACAACGAAATCAAGCCACAACACAGTGAAATCAAGTCACAAAACAATGAAATCAAGCCACAACACAAAATCACGCCACAACACAGCGAAATCAAGCCACAACACAACGAAATCAAGCCACAACACAACAAAATCAAGCCACATCACAACGAAATCAAGCCACAACACAGCGAAATTAAGCCACGACAAAGAAATCAAGCCACGACACAGCGAAATCAAGCCGACACAGCGAAATCAAGCCACGACACAGCGAAATCAAGCCACGACACAGCGAAATCAAGCCACGACACAGCGAAATCAAGCCAAGACACAACAAAATCAAGCCACATCACAAAAAAATCAAGCCACAACACGAAGAAATCAAGCCACAACACAGAAATCAAGCCACAACACAACATCAAGCCACAACACAACAAAATCAAGCCACAACAAATCAAGCCACAACACAGCGAAATCAAGCCACAACACAATGAAATCAAGCCACATCACAAAGAAATCAAGCCACAACACAGCGAAATCAAGCCACAAAACAACAAAATCAAGCCACAACACAATGAAATAAAGCCACAACACAAATAAATCAAGCCACAGCACAACAAAATCAAACCACAACACAACGAAATAAAGCCACAACACAAAGAAATCAAACCACAACACAACGAAATAAAGTCACAACACAAAGAAATCAAACCACAGCACAACAAAATCAAGCCACAACACAGCGAAATCAAGCCACAACACAGCGAAATCAAGCCACAACACAGCGAAATCAAGCCACAAAACAGCGAAAACAAGCCAAAAACAACAAAATCAAGCCACAACACAACAAAATCAAGCCACAACACAACAAAATCAAGCCACAACACAACAAAATCAAGCCACAACACAACAAAATCAAGCCACAACACAACAAAATCAAGCCACAACACAACAAAATCAAGCCACAACACAACAAAATCAAGCCACAACACGAAGAAATCAAGCCACAACACAAAGAAATCAAGCCACAACACGAAGAAATCAAGCCACAACACGAAGAAATCAAGCCACAACACAACAAAATCAAGCCACAACACAACGAAATCAAGCCACAACACAACAAAATCAAGCCACAACACAGCGAAATCAAGTCACAACACAGCGAAATCTAGCCACAAAACAACAAAATCAAGCCACAACACAACAAAATCAAGCCACAACACAGCAAAATCAAGCCACAACACAAAATCAAGCCACAACACAAAATCAAACCACAGTACAACAAAATCAAGCCACAATCAAGCCACAACAAAGCGAAATCAAGCCACAAAACAACTAAATCAAGCCACAACACAACGAAATCAAGCCACAACACACAGAAACCAAGCAACAAAACAACAAAATCAAGCCACAACACAACAAAATCAAGCCACAACACAACGAAATCAAACCACAACACAATGAAATCAAGCCACATCACAAAGAAATCAAGCCACAACACGAAGAAATCAAGCCACAACACAACGAAATAAAGCCACAACACAATGAAATAAAGCCACAACACAACGAAATTAAGCCACAACACAACGAAATAAAGTCACAACACAAAGAAATCAAACCACAGCACAACAAAATCAAGCCACAACACAAAGAAATCAAGCCACAACACAAAGAAATCAAGCCACAACACAACAAAATCAAGCCACAACGAAATCAAGCCACATCTTAAAGAAATCAAGCCACAACACAAAGAAAACAAGCCACATCTTAAAGAAATCAAGCCACAACACAAAAAAATCAAGCCACAGCACAACAAAATCAAACCACAACACAACAAAATCAAGCCACAACACAAAATCAAGCCACAACACAACAAAATCAAGCCACAACACAACAAAATCAAGCCACAACACAACAAAATCAAGCCACAACACGAAGAAATCAAGCCACAACACGAAGAAATCAAGCCACAACACAACAAAATCAAGCCACAGCACAACGAAATAAAGCCACAGCACAATGAAATAAAGCCACAACACAACAAAATCAAGCCACAACACAACGAAATAAAGCCACAGCACAACAAAATCAAACCACAACACAACGAAACCAAGCCACAACACAGCGAAATCAAGCCACAAAACAACAAAATCAAGCCACAACACAACGAAATCAAACCACAACACAATGAAATCAAGCCACATCACAAAGAAATCAAGCCACATCACAAAGAAATCAAGCCACAACACGAAGAAATAAAGCCACAACACAATGAAATCAAGCCACATCACAAAGAAATCAAGCCACAACACGAAGAAATAAAGCCACAACACAATGAAATCAAGCCACATCACAAAGAAATCAAGCCACAACACGAAGAAATCAAGCCACAACACAATGAAATCAAGCCACATCACAAAGAAATCAAGCCACAACACGAAGAAATCAAGCCACAACACAACAAAATCAAGCCACAGCACAACAAAATCAAACCACAACACAACGAAATAAAGCCACAACACAACGAAATAAAGCCACAACAAAGAAATCAAGCCACAACACAACACAACACAAAGAAATCAAGCCACAACACAAAGAAATCAAGCCACAACACAAAGAAATCAAGCCACAACACAAAGAAATCAAGCCACAACACAAACGAAATCAAGCCACATCTTAAAGAAATCAAGCCACAACACAAAGAAATCAAACCACAGCACAACAAAATCAAGCCACAACACAAAGAAATCAAGCCACAACACAAAGAAATCAAGCCACAACGAAATCAAGCCACATCTTAAAGAAATCAAGCTACAACACAAAGAAATCAAACCACAGCACAACAAAATCAAACCACAACACAACAAAATAAAGCCACAACACAAAGAAATCAAGCCACAACACAAAGAAATCAAGCCACAACACAAAGAAATACAACACAAAGAAATCAAGCCACAACACAAAGAAATCAAGCCACAAACAACAAAGAAATCAAGCCACAACACAAAGAAATCAAACCACAGCACAAAAAATCAAGCCACAACACAAAGAAATCAAGCCACAATGAAATCAAGCCACATCTTAAAGAAATCAAGCTACAACACAAAGAAATCAAACCACAGCACAACAAAATCAAGCCACAACACAACAAAATCAAGCCACAACACAAAGAAATCAAGCCACAACACAAAGAAATCAAGCCACAACACAACAAAATCAAGCCACAACACAAAGAAATCAAGCCACATCACAAAGAAATCAAGCCACATCTTAAAGAAATCAAACCACAGCACAACAAAATCAAGCCACAACACAAAGAAATCAAGCCACATCTTAAAGAAATCAAGCCACAACGCAAAGAAATCAAGCCACAAAACGAAATCAAGCCACACAAAAATCAAGCCACAACGAAATCAAGCCACATCTTAAAGAAATCAAACCACAACACAACAAAATCAAGCCACAACACAAAGAAATCCAGCCACATCTTAAAGAAATCAAGCCACAACACAAAAAAATCAAACCACAACACAACGAAATAAATTGTACTAGACATGTGGTAAATTAATGTGGGAAAAATAAATGACTCTGAACCCCAAGTGGATTTACACAAACTGAGACCCGCTCTCCCCTACATTATCCCTTACTTATCACAGTTTTGGACATGTGAAAGATACGTAACAGCATTGACTGATGCATTGTTAGTTTTTGTGCAGCATCAGATTTTGAATGTTTTCCCCTCATTTACTCCTCGTGGCTGTTTCTGCCCCATTGACTTCCATTATAACCACATTTTTTTGATTGCAAAGCCATGACACCAATGCATGGTCTGACCGTTGGTGGTTTTCCCTGTTGGGAAGAGGTTTAAAAAAATCTGATAAATCTGATTGATGAATGCAACAGAAAAAAAGTATTTGTTTTTATTCATCATGGGATTTTCACACGTTTGGCATTTAAAAACACTGTTTTAAAGAATCAGTATAATGTTTACTATTCATAAATCTTGACGTCCTGAAGCAAACGCAGTTTTTGAACTGATTTGCCAGAAGGACTGTTCATTTCTTAATGCAGAAAACTTTGTTATTTGGTGTTTTCAAAGAAACTCTGTTGCGCTGCATAAACTCCCGTTTAAGTTTGAAGGCGAATCTTCTCCGTCTGTTCTCTGTGCTCGTGTTTGGATGGATTTATGTGGCGAAGATGCCCTTTTCCAGCTCTGTTTTAAGCATGAAACTCGTCGATGGCAGCTGTCAGCGTTTACTTTGACTGGCGTCTGTCTCTCCACATCATGCGAGTATGAACAATCTCTTAATGTCACACCTTATCTCTCGGCTCTTATCCTCCTCACAAGTAATGAAAAGCCAAATGTCACCCGATAAGATGGGAACACAAACGCCAGTTACCCCAGCAGTCATGACGGAAAGAAGGAACAGATTGAGAGAAAGATGTTTGACAGAAATCACACCAACTTAAGCCACTTACCAGAGGAAAGCTGAGAGTTTCGTGCATTTGATGAAGAAGTGCTTGGTGATAAAATGCAAATAAAAAGCGATTAAACATTTAGCTTCTGTTTATTGATACGCTTAAAATACATTGTTTGTATTGACAGTCAATGTGCATTCAGAAGTTTGTGCTCGTTAAGATTTTTTAATGGTTTTGAAAGAGTCTCTTCTGCTCATTTATTTGATCGAAAAAACAGTAAAATTGTGAAATATTACAATATAAAGCAGTTGTGAATATAAAGTAAATATATTCCTGTGATCAAAGCTGAATTTATCATCATTACTCTTACTTAAGTGTCACATGATCCTTCAGAAATCCTTCTAACATGAGGATTTCCAGCCTCAGATGAAATCAACTGCAAATAAAAGACATTCAATCTTTCAAGATCTCAGCAGATGAAAAATCAGCATTACCAGCTTCACTTATTACTAACCAGTTTGACTTTATTTCTGGGTAACACTATTTCAGTCCCCTTTATATTGGTCTTGACCACACCTCTGGTCTTGAAGGTCAGGGGCCGTATTCACTAAACATCTCAAGGCTTAAAGTAGCTCCTAACATGCTGATTTAGGAGTCAGTCCTAATTTTAGGACTCCTACATTTTTGCTCAGAGTATTTCACAAAGCATTTTAGCATTTGCTAAATCTGTGAAACGTTAATAGTCGTCAAGAGGACTCCGGACTCACTAAGACCAAATCACTAAACTATGCTAATGGCAGGCCTGGTTACAGAATCAAAGCACTGAGGGTGCTAGATATTAAAGTGCAGACAGGCCAAGCAACGGCTCACCCATTGAGAAATGGGTTATATTTACAAGTCATCACTTTTACCAATAATTGGAAAATATTTTGCTTGTCTATTAATCTATTAGTCTGCCTTTTCATTGCTTTAATGTGTTAATCCTGAGAAGCAGAAAAAAAGGTTGCAAAGTTAATTTATTTAGGTCATTACATTGTTTAGAGCATAAAAACTAATTGATATATATATATATATATATATATATATATATATATATATATATATATATATATATATATATATATATATATATATATATATATATATATATATATATATATATATATATATATATATATATATATATATATATATATATATATATATATATATATATATATATACATATACATATATTATATATATATATATATACACACATATATACATATATATATATACATATACATATACATATACATATATACATATATATATATGAAAGATATAACAGAATAATTTGATATAACATTTTACTTTATGCAATATGTGTGTAAACATGGCCACGAATGCCTTCCCATTCTATGCAATGTATCTATACACTGTATTTAATTAGCACATTAATTAAAGGTGTCACGATTTTCGATTTTAAATAGAAATTGACCAAAATTAAGTCACAATCTCGAACATCGAATTAAAAAATGGAATCGTCATGCTGCCACGCCCCCACGTCACATCTGGTTGCTTGCCAAGCTGGAAAAAAACCCCATGTTGAAGTGCTGCGAGTCAACCTCCTCTAACCCACAGCCACTCAACAGATAGCATGGACACTGCAGATGCAGGAGACCCATCCATAACTTCAACCCCCTCCTGTTTCACTGAAGCAGTGTTAATTTCATTGACGAATAATTTGTCAAAAACCTTTTTTCACTGTCGAAATGTTTAGTTATACGTTTTAGGCGGTTGTAACGCATATTTTATCTCCCTCATCTGATTCTGAACTGAACTTTTGAAATGCCTGCCAGGAAGGTTCATTTCAAATTAAGAGTCAATATTTAGGCATTTAATTAGCTTGCTAGAACTACTTTAAGAAATCCCAAGTAGAACTCATCTCACAGCTGCGGTGATACCATGTACACTAATGTAGGAGAAAGTTATTAAAGGTCTGAGCTGCACATTTAGTTGACTTGACTACAGATTGCTAGGTTATTTTGCTCAAGTTTTCAAATGACTGAAGTTATTGTTACATTATGTTGTTAATATATATATTTTTTAATTTGACAATGTAGTGTGGTACATTGCGAACAAAGGTCAGATATTATATTGCATAAAGATGTCTTAAAATGGCATTGCAACCAGTGCTTTAAAAAAAAAAAAAAAAGAATGTAAAAATCGAGAATCGAATCGAACCGTGACCTTCGAATCAAAAATGTAATCGAATCGAGGATTTGGAGAATCGTGACACCCCTAATATTAATGTATTTTGGGATGTCAATATGTACACTCTAAAAAATGTTGGGTAAAAAAAGTCCATTTTAATCCCAAATTGGGTTAACTCAGCAATTGGGTTATTTTAACCCTGCGGTTGGGTTAAATGTTTGCTTAAGACAACCCAATAGCTGGGTTAGTCCATTTTCAACCCAAATTGGGTTGTTTTTTGCCCAGCATTTTTTAGAGTGTAATGTAAAAAGACATTTAGGCTAATAATATTTTCATAAGAATGTCTCATATTTCATAATATCCAGACTTAAAGGAACACTCCAGCGTTTTTAGAAATAGGGCTTATTGAACTTCTTTCCTACATTTAGATATGTGGGCAAATGCATTTTTGTCTCAGTGCATGCATTGTTTTAGTTTGGCAGGGTCGCCTCTAGCTTAGCTTAGCATAATGAATGGAATCCTATGTTGCCAGCTTGCATGTCCCTAATTAAAGTGATCCAAACCCCCACCCAATTACTTTTTGTGGCCTGCGTATTCACAACAAGTTCAAATAGCGATGCAGATTAGGACTAGGCGATTTCCTAGGCAGATATTAACTTGGGACTATATAATGGGGAAGCACAGGCTAAGACAGCTACTGCAGAGATATCACACAACACATGAAATCCCACAACTTACGTCAACATACCGGCGTGCAAAACGACATGTGTTACGTGATATCTCTGCGCCCGAGTAGCAGTGCTTCGAATAGCAGTGAATATGCAGGCCACAAGAAGTAATTAGATGGGGTTTTTACTCGGGACATGCTAGCTGGCAACATAGGATTCCATTCATTATGCTAAGCTAAGCTAGCGGCGACCCTGCCAAACTAAAACAATGCATGCACTAAGACAAAAATGCATTTGCCCACATATCTCAATGGAAAGAAGGAAAGAAGTTGAATAAGCCCTATTTCTAAAAACGGTGGAGTGTTCCTTTAAGAAGACTGTGTATGTTGTCAGAGTTTGTATGTTTTTTTTTTATTAAAGATACATTTATTATCACTATTGCCTCAATGTTGTATAGTGTGTTTGTGGATTGCAGCAACATCCATTAAGATTGTTTAGTGACTTGAGTCCTCTTGTCTACTCCTAGCGTTTCATGGATTTAGGAGCTAGTTTTATAGCTAAAATGCTTTGTGAAATACTCACTGACACGCCCATTATTTTTAAGAGTTTCTCCTAAATCGGCAAGTTAGGAGCTACTTTTAGCCTTAAGATGTTTTGTGAATTACGGCCATATGTTATTTTGAAGGTCTGGTCTTGACTACATCTCTGGTCTTGATTGATCTTGACTACACCTCTGGACTTGGTTTTGGTCTTGACTACACCTCTGGTCTTGATTGATCTTGACTACACCTCTGGTCTTGGTTTTGGTCCTGACTACACCTCTGGTCTTGATTGGTCTTGGAGGTCTGGTCTTGATTACACCTCTGGTTTTGGTTTTAGTCTTGGAGGTCTGGTCTTGACTACACCTCTGGTCTTGATTGGGCTTGGTTTTGGGCTTGGAGGTCTGGTCTTGACTACACCTCTGGTCTTGATTGATCTTGACTACACCTCTGGACTTGATTTTGGTCTTGACTACACCTCTGGTCTTAGTTTTGGTCTTGACTACACCTCTGGTCTTGATTGGTCTTGGAGGTCTGGTCTTGATTACACCTCTGGTTTTGGTTTTAGTCTTGGAGGTCTGGTCTTGACTACACCTCTGGTCTTGATTGGGCTTGGTTTTGGTCTTTGTGGTCTGGTCTTGACTGCACCTCTGGTCTTGTTTTTGGTCTTGACTGCACCTCTGGTCTTGACTACACCTCTGGTCTTGGAGGTCTGATCTTGACTACACCTCTGGTCTTGATAGGTCTTGGAGGTCTGGTCTTGACTGCACCTCTGGTCTTGACTACACCTCTGGTCTTGGAGGTCTGGTCTTGACTACACCTCTGGTCTTGGAGGTCTGGTCTTGACTGCACCTCTGGTCTTGACTACACCTCTGGTCTTGATAGGTCTTGGTTTTGTAGGTCTGGTCTTGACTGCACCACTGATCTTGTCTTGACTACACCTCTGGTCTTGATAGGTCTTGGTTTTGTAGGTCTGGTCTTGACTGCACCTCTGGTCTTGTTTTGGTCTTGGTTTTGTAGGTCTGCTCTTGACTGCACCTCTGATCTTGTTTTTGGTCTTGACTACAACTCTGGTCTTGGAGGTCTGGTCTTGACTGCACCTCTGGTCTTGGAGGTCTGGTCTTGACTGCACCTCTGGTCTTGGAGGTCTGGTCTTGACTGCACCTCTGGTCTTGGAGGTCTGGTCTTGACTGCACATCTGGTCTTGGAGGTCTGGTCTTGACTGCACCTCTGGTCTTGATTGGTCTTTGTTTTGGAGGTCTGGTTTTGACTGCACCTCTGGTCTTGGAGGTCTGGTCTTGACTGCACCTTTGGTCTTGGAGGTCTGGTCTTGACTGCACATCTGGTCTTGGAGGTCTGGTCTTGACTGCACCTCTGGTCTTGGAGGTCTGGTCTTGACTGCACATCTGGTCTTGGAGGTCTGGTCTTGACTGCACCTCTGGTCTTGGAGGTCTGGTCTTGACTGCACCTCTGGTCTTGGAGGTCTGGTCTTGACTGCACCACTGGTCTTGTTTTTGGTCTTGACTACAGCTCTGGTCTTGGAGGTCTGGTTTTGACTGCACCTCTGGTCTTGATTGGTCTTGGTTTTGGAGGTCTGGTCTTGACTACACCTCTGGTCTTGATTGGTCTTGGTTTTGGAGGTCTGATCTTGACTGCACCTCTGGTCTTGATTGGTCTTGGTTTTGGAGGTCTGGTCTTGACTACACCTCTGGTCTTGGAGGTCTGGTTTTACTATGTGGCCCTTGAATTGTCTTGGTCTTGAGGTGAATTCACTCCTTGTTGTATTTACCGTAATTATGATATTGTAAAAAGCATTTACATCCTTGTAGAACTCTTGCAACTCTTAATTACAACTTGCAAAATCTGAATTATCTGAGCGCTCCGACTTTAAGTTTGAGTTTATTTTACTCAAGTATTACTGAACGTTCACTGTACTTGATAGGAGTTAGTTATGTGAACTTAATAACTGATTATACTGAACAGAACTTAAACAGGATGAGTGCAGCAGGTGTTGGTGTTATTTTAACTTAAAAAATGTGTGTTACTACAAACAAACACTTGCTGGAACAAGACATTATTCTTTAGTGAAGACAAATGGCACAGTTTTTTACATGAATGAATCAAGGTCATTTATTGAAGAGCAAAGAGCACAACACTACCATCTGATGATAGTGACCAAAAAAAACAAGAAACTCAAACCAAAATAAACCTGTGAGAATGACGCAGACAGAAACGCCTTGAGCAATGGGCAAATGTAATCTGGTAAAAGACAGGTGCACAAACAGAATGTGCTGAATAAAAAAAAACGATGTTCCACTTTGCTGAGCAACAACTTTCAACACTGCCAGAAAAAGAAAAAGAAAATAGCGTGATGCAGAAACAGTCGACAATAACAACACTGAGTTTGTACTTTAAGTAGCACTGCTTCTTTTTTTTCAATCTTTTTTATTTATTTTTATGCAAACACAGATATTAATAGGCTATTGCACAGATGAGAGGCTCAAATACTATTTGGTAAATCCCACCTGATTGTAGGAAAGTTTATACACAGAGTTGATGGAAGCATCCAGATGTGAGAACGACTCAAACACATGCAAAACAGAGGCAGAAGCTTCCTCTCAGGTGTTTCATGAATTCTTCTTGATTTCCTGACATATATTCGGCATGTTCTGTGGGATGTGTGCTGGTGTTTGCAATGTGAAAGTATAGCTTTGAATTCTGATGTTAAGCTAAAATTTGCACATGTTAATGGTTTCAATGTTTGAATGAAAATGTGAAAAATTGTGCACAAGGTTGTTGTTTTTTACCCAATTAAGTTTTCGTTCTATGAACCTGTGTTTGTTGTGTGTGCGTGTAAAGGAAATGAACTGACAACTCAAATACGCTGTAAATCTGTTGCGTAAATAGAGCGCAACATTTGGGTTCCGGAGGTAAAAACTCCACTGATTTTCTCCATAGGGACACACATTTTTAAAGATAACTTATAAGCTGTTGAAGACGGCTCTACTGTGAGCTACGATGTTGTTAGTCAATGGTATTTGCTTATGTTAAAGCCGTCAGCACACATTATTTCAGCTTATTCTTAAAATAATTGTGTTTAACAGCGGAATTAGTGGTGAAAAACTACATTACCCATGATGCAGTGCAGAAAATTCCACCTCGTTAGCTCCGCCCAAGTCCCTTGAATATATATATAGGAAGCATATTTCTCCAAAACATTAAATACATTGTTTTGATATAAATAATAAACATTTTTAGTAGTAGTTTTATATTTCTCGATTTCTTTTAATTTGGGATTATCATGGAATTGTAGTTATTTCCCCCAAATTCACAGTCTTGTATTTTTGTTTGATTTTCAAATAGTTTGAAATGTTGTGATTCTCCTCATAGCTGGTTGGTTTGGGTCATGGCTTATAACGTTTTTTAAAAAAAAAAGACTTTAAAAATCCCTATGGGAGAAATGAATGGAAAAAATACTTCCGGAACCAAAGCTGCTGAAAAATCAACTCTATAAACTACTGTTAAATTCGTCAATGAGTGGAAATCATTTCATTGTTTCGAGTTGTGAAACAATGCAAAATAAAATGTATTTACATCATGAGACAGGTTTTATTGTTGTGATTAACCAAACAAATGGTTTCGGAATAAAATCACTTGTTCTCTTTATTTATGGTCAAACATTTTGTGGAAGAACATGTACTTTTGAAGATGTTGATCATGAATGCAAAACTAAAATTTGATCAATTTTCTTTTGATTCCAACAACAAAAATCAATTTTTTTTTTACATGAATATAATGATTTAACAAACCAACAAATGAACAAAATGTCAAATGATGAAACTGACAAAGAAAATAATCCATTTTCAAAGCAGATCTTTGGAATACAGTCCATAATATCCTGCAGTCGGTTCAAGCGTTACATCCATTTATAATACGCAATCTTTGGAATTTCCTTCAGGTGGAAACACAAGACGTCAAAACTCACTTTAACTCCTGCAACGTCTGTGTGGACTTTGGTTCTCAAAAGAATGACAGGTTTTTTACTTTAGTAGTAGATTGTCTGGTACATTTCATCCTGTATTTGAGGATGTTTAGCTGTTGTATTTTTGGACAGGATTGGTATAGTCGACACATCTAGAGCAGAATGATTCAGTACAGACCGATAAACCGTCTAAACAAGTTCTTATCTGTCAAAATTGATTCCAAACACACATACAGCGGTTCTGATTCTGAGATAATGGAAGATTAACAGTCACGCTACACTTGATCAGAAAGATTAGCTCAAATTGAAAAGCGATCATTTTGATCACTTGGGAAAATGTGATTCACTTTGAAAACCGAACTGATCAAGTGTACAACGTTTCTATACACATCTGAGATGAACTCTTCAAGAATTAGATCAGGCCAGCATGCAAAAAATGAGGCTCAGTTAAAAAAATAAAATAAAATTTAAACCGAGACGGATCCGGAAGTTAAACGCTATTTAACGACAATGCATTACACGCTAGCTAGAACCGCAAAGATCCTCATGCATAAATCAAGGGACGGCCGTAATGCTACATTTCCACACAGAACGAGAAAAGAATTGGAAGAGAAATGGATGTTGTAAATGAAATCGAAGCGAACTGTACAACAGAAGCCATGAAAACTGTAAACTTGAGGCTCATTCTAGCAACCAACCTTTCCCAATCCAAAAATAATATCCTTGTTGAGAATATGAGCCACCCTTCACAAAATAAGAAACAAATCAGAATTTCGTAAAACTTGCACCACAAAACAATCGTGAGAGTTGTCACATTATTAACAAGAGAGAAAAAGACAAGCATTGTGTTTTTGGTAAGCGAACCTCAGCTATTACAAAAATCACAACTGAAGATGTATAAAGCTTTTTTCTTGGTTTGTCTTAAGTCACAGTTACTAAAAAATAAGAGTAAGTGAATAATTTAATACATACGCTATAATAACAATACCCTAACACTATCTTCTATGAGGTATATCCGAGAAAAATTTGGTAAGAAAAGCACGGTCTGCGCCCTCAACATGCTTCAGGGGTTTTCTTTTCTTTTCTTTTCTTTTTTTTTAAAGCTTTGCAACCATTGAAAGGATAGGAAAGAAGAGAGAGAACAGAAGTCTAGAAAGCCTTTGGTATGGAGTTTTGTTCTTTGCAGGATTGCATTGCAAAGCACCATAACACCCGCGTTTGCCCGGGTTTTCCTGTCGCTGAGGTACTAACAGAAGAAGAAACAGAGGTCGAAACTTCGCTTTGGTTCAAGCAAGGCACTCATCCAACAATATCTCATACTTTACAACAAAAGCGCTATCTTAGTCTATGTCAGGGGGTTCTTTTTGAAAACAATACGACTTTGGAGAGAATCTGTTTTGGTTTAATCAATGCACACTGCAAACAATTATTATTTTGATGGTCCACTTTAGATTTTCTACAGCTCAAACTCTACAAATACTTGAATGAGAGTTATTTGACATGTAGTTGCAAAGTTACGTTTAGTTAGTGGGCCATCGAAATAACGTGTAACCAAATGATGTTCTTCCACAGTATTTTTGTCTTTTTTTCCCCAGTACAAATATCTGAAGATTTGAAGATTTACTGGAGAAGCAAAATGACTGAAGACATCAAGTATTGTTTTTCTGAATTAAGTGAGTTTGAGCTTGAAACAAGAAGAAATATCTGCCAATTAAACAAAATATATATATATATATGTTTCCATTCATTCCGATCTTGGTTCCTGCATTTACTAGATTAGTATAATGCTATAAGATAATATGTCTTGTTTTCTGAGAAATAAATCAAAATTAAGTGAGTTGTTGCTTTAAAAAAAAAAAAAAAAAGCTGAATTATCTACCAATGTGGTAAGAAAACGTTTGCTTGTTTTAAGCAAAAACTCACTTAATTTTGATTTATTTCCCCAGAAAACAAGACATATCATCTTATAGCATTTTAATACTTTAGTAAATGCATCTTGATTTCAGAATTTTTAAGATATTTGAACTGGAAACAAGACAAAAATACTAAGTAAGAAAAGCATTTATTGCAAAGCATTCAAAGGAAAACCCCATTGGCAGATATTTGCTCTTGTTTAAAGCAGAAACTTAACGAGCCCGTAATTTGTTTTTGTTTTTTTTTGTTTTTTTTTGCTAAATTGTCTGCGTTCCCCCAAGAAACTCTCCATTTACTCGCAAATAACCCAAAAGGTTTCTCTGGGAATATAAGCGAGAGAACGTACAAGCATTAAAATATAATTTTTCCTCATGTCTCTCTTTTTTAGTTTCATCACAATGTCCCTTTAGGGACTCCATATTACCTTAATTTCAGAAAACAAGTCATTTTGCTTCCAAGTAAGGTTTTATGCTGCCTTCACGTGCTATCGGAATTATTGTATATTAGTTTCCTAGTTAAAAATTGGACATGAACGCCTTCTCATGTCGTATTTACCACTGGGAAACTCAGATAATTTTGATACCCAAGTTCCCGTTAACTTTAAACATGGCGGAGGGGAGAACAGCTGATATTCTTAATTAGGTTTTCCACAAAAACTACATCGCCTTGTATTGTAGTTAAACTAGTGTATATTTACAGTACAAACATGAATAATAATTTGAAGCATATTTTATACACAGTGAAAATAGCCTATACTTTAAAATTCCTGAATCGTCAGCAAGCCATCGCTAGATATTGCCTTGGGTATTGTTGTCAATGAATGGGACGCTAAATATCATTTTGGGTTTAAATACGATTTACCCCACAAAGGCAAAAATAAACACGGTGTCCTCCATGATTCTTTCCGACAAAGCACTTGAACGCAACAAGCGTGCATCACACCTAGGAAATGGCCATAGCACGTCGGCGCGTGTTTTCACGTTAGCTTCACAGTTCTTACCTATAGCGCTGTTTCGTTGCTTTTTGGATTTGTTCTGTCGATCGGAGGACACCGACAAAGAGCTTTATTTAACATTTGGAGGCGAATATCATGAATTAGCCACATCTTAAGAGTGCGTCTCATCTCTCTCTCTCTCCGCAACTTCCGCGCAAATTTGTTCTCGCGATATTATTATCCTATTTGAAGTCGTAGAACAATATAACATAATTGTTTTACTCCCTACACATGTTTAGATATTCGTGCTGTACTGGAAAAAGAGACAAAAACACTGAGGAAAAATCAGATTTCTTCCACATCACAAATACGGAATCACTGCTAAGAAAAATGAGCTAATAACCGGCCGATCGATACGTGACACGCTCGTTTCTATTCATTTTTTCCCACATGTAAATGTGTTACTTTCCCAACAGGACGGAATTATATACGACCTACAGCTGAACGGATCAATACGATCCCATCTGTGTCTTTGGCTCCCGACGACAGCCGTTTTCCTAAAAATCGCCCCATGTATCGAGTCCCTTCGGTTTGGTTCGAGATGATTCGGTTTGGTCTTTGGTTTCGGAGTTTGTCGTGCACAGAAACACCAACGTTGTTTTTTAACAGCATGGATTTAGATATTTGAGGAAGATTATTATAAATGGCTTAAAAGTAAAACAGATGTGATTTCTACTTAAAAACTGGTTTCATCAACATGTGGTGTAAGAACTGTGACTAATTGATCTAGTTTGTTTGCTTAAAAGTGAATGTCTATAATTTTAGCGAAAACGATTTTCTTCCTCAATATTTTCGTCTTATCCAGCACAAACATCTAAGCATTCATAAATTAAGATGCATTTACTGGAGAAGCTAAATGACTTAAAGATGAGTCTTGTTTAATGAAACATAGGCTAACATTTAAGTGAGTTTAAGCTTAAACCCGACAATGGCGTCAGAAAGATAAACTTCATTCAAATGAGAAACTAGATTATTTTTCTGACTCCATTGGCAGATATTTGCCTTTGTTTTGAACTTGATTCTGATACACCTTTTCATCCTTCTTCTCCAATAAATGTATATTGGTTTATGAATTTGGTATTTTTATTAGAAAACAACACAAAAATACTAATAAAGTAAATATTTTTTGAGGTGCAGTTGTGGAAGTTTCTAAGTTTGAAGTGGCATTTTATTGCATTTTGCAAAGTAGGTACACTGTAAAAAAATATATTCCAGTCTATCGACTTCAAAAACGTCTTGTTTAGCTAATTCAGTGTGTTGCCATTTATTTGTCAGATCTTTGGCTTCAAAACTAGCTTAATTTTCATAAAATAAGACTCGAGTCATTTTGTTTCTCCAGTAAATGTAGGCTATATTGATGTTATGAATTCGGAATTTGTATTAGAAAACAAGACAAAATTACTGATAAAGAATTTTTGCAGTCCGAAGTGGCATTTTATTGCATTTTTCCAAGTAGGTAAACTGTAGTAAAAAATTGTTAAAAAAAAGTGTAAATTTGACAAGAATATATAGTCTTTCGACTTCAATTTTCAATGTTAATTCAGTGTTGCCATATTTGTAAAACAAAAATTTGACTAGCCATTTCTGAGTGAAAATGTGTTTTTGGAAATAAAGGCAATGCAGCATAATGATTAAAAGCAATGCATTGACTAAAACAAACCAAGAACACGTTATATCCGAACATTCCCACCCATTTCAATATCATGTCCCATGTGGTTTGCGTTTGATTAGAAAACACGGGGATGTTAATGTTTCTGTGCCAGACAGATCTTTCTTAGTGGGTTGGTTTTTGCATCAAGGTCTTCTTTACGGAACCGCACAGCGCTAAAAACTACAGCTCGACGTCGAGTCCCATCCGCTCCATTGCACTTATTTTTCCGAGGAGAGGAGGAACTCGTGTCTGAAAGAGGAGGAAGAAGAAGAAAGAGTGGAACGAGTTATCAAAATATCCCAAGCATGGCATCAAGCGCAGACCGTCCTCGAGAAAAAAGAAATCTTTGGTATCTTTGGTTTCATCAACACGATTAAAATTACAAATGGAAAATTCAGTGAGGTAGCCTCTGTGGTTCTCACTATAGAGATAGAAAGACTTTTATACACACACACAAGTCAGTCTTGGAAGCAGCTTTTTCTAGTTTTTAAGGGATTCCTCTGTCCTTCTACGAGTGAAGCAATGAATAAACGGCCTCTCAGCGTCCGTGGGGTTTATCTTTGGTGAGTCCTGCGTTGATCTCCGTTAACGTGAACGATCTCGAAAACATCCGGCTTGAAATTCGGCGCTTGTCCTTGCTAATATCGATCGCAAAGACAGATTGTTTTCATTCAAAAGAAAATCAACGAAACGATTTACATAAAATCTTGACATACATACAAACATTGCAACTAAAACCTGATCGCTAACACGTTTCCAGAATTATTCCTTCTACGAAAAATTAAATACACCCTTTGTCTTGCTTTTTAAAGTAAAGCTAACTAATAAATTAACAGCATCTTTGATGCACTATTAGCCATCCACACAATTACGTCTAATTAAATAACATTAAATAATTAAGAAAACAAATAATAACAAACTTCTAGCACATTTAGTCATAAATAAATAAGTCTGATGGTGTCCAACATGCAAAAGAAGTAAATGTAAACTTTGGCAAGCTAATCAGGATAAAAGGGGATGGGGGTTTGGCAACTTAAATTAAGTTCAATCATAGCAAATATAAATTACATAAATAAATCACATATTGCAAAACCTGGGTAAGACATGGTACAGAGGCATTGGCGAAATGTAAGTACTAAGCAAAGAAAAGCTCTTTGGCCCATGTTCCTAAAGACCTGACTGTCGTGAAGAGCAGATGAACTCTCCGCTGGAGAATCTTTGGACTAGAAGCTTTTAAAGAGAGAAACCTAAAGGATAAAGCTATTCGACCTACAGTCTGCAGTTTCCTTAAGTGAGCGTTTTGGCAGATTATTGGCTTTTCAGTTGGAATATAATGTATTCTGTACCAGTAGCATTGGTGCCTTGCAATAACGCCAACGGCTCTCTCAAACATGGGACACGTGCGGATTCGGCGCCCGGAAACTACGTGCATAAGTGTTCAACGATGGCTGGAAGATTTTGCAACTCTTTGGTATACAGATCAGTTGGGATATGGAAACAAAACTACTTGGGATTGCATGTGCTTAAAGGTGTTTATCTTTGGTATGCCCATCAGGCTTGAGTTACACCTTTAGTTTTAGCTTTGAGACGGATGCGATTGGGGGGGGGGACCCAGGGGACCCAAAGAGCCGAACCCTATAAGTCCCATGTTTGGAGAGAGGCAACGCCGCACCGGTGCATTGTGGGAATGGAATTGCGGCGGGAGTAACTCTGAATCTTTGGTATTGTAGCTGATGAGGTTCTTGTTGTTCTTTCCATTTGGGTTGAAAAAACTGCATAGGCACACATTAAAGACAATCTTCAACTTCGTTTGAGAGACGCATCATTCGGGAGCCGCCGATGCTGTGGGAAAAGCTCCGTCGCATTAAAACCCTTCCGATCCCATTCTGCTTCCTGTTTTCCAATGTCTCCACCGACCCGAACACAACAAAGACGCCGGCTCGGCGTCCCCGCTTTGTCATCTTTGCAGTTTTTTTTTGGTTGTATTTTTTTTTCCTTTTTGTTGTCCTTTGTTTGCAGAACAGTTAGGTGCAGAAAAAGTTTCTTTGGTGTCGATTTGTCAATAAATAGAAAAAGTCTTTAGTGTCCGTTTTGAGCGATCCCAAGAGGCCCTCAAGCGTTCCCCGGGAGAGAACTGCTTACCGGCTCTCGGTTCAATAATAAATGAGCACGAGTGATGGAACTTGAGATGAGTATATGAAAGAGCTCAGTAAAGTTGGAAAGTAGCTAAAACTACGAGAGAAAGACCTTTGGAAAGCTAAACTGGTAGGCGTTGGTGTGGAGATTGTCCTCTTAAACTCTTGTAAAGGCCCTGATCACCAATGCCAGTTTGGTTTCTTAGCATAATACAGTGAAGCTGATGTATGTGTGTGACTGCAATGTCATTTCATTATGTGTGTTTGAGAGACAGAAGCTCATTCTTCGGCTTTATCATCCTGAGTTATTTTTAAACCAAAGAAGAACGATCGGTGTGGTCCAGCCCCTGTTCTATTGCAAATTTAATGTGCTTCAGGATTGTGCTCACAAACCCGGCCGGCCAATAACGGTGTGAGATCTGCGTGTTTGTTGTGCTTTGTGCTTCTGACGGGTGTTTTTCTTGCTGAAACCAGGTGCAGTGTGTTAGAAAATGGAGCCCGATCTCACGAAAATGCGTATCAATAGTACGAGTGTGCAATCTCTTAGAATGTATACGCCAAAATTAGTTTAGGCGTGCATATGGTACGCACTTTATGGCGTATTATACGTACAAACCCCCCTCACCCTACCCAAAAGCGTGTCATATACATGCCATAAAGTGTGTATCATATGCACGCGAAAAACTGCGTAGCATATGCACCATTCTACGAGATTGCACACTCGTACTATTGATACGCATTTGCTATCATGGGTGAATCTCACAAAACTTGCCATATTTCACTCCAAAATGCAGAAATATTTTGTTAGCTGAAAATGAATTTCCATTGCCATAATGCAAACATTAAAAATAATGATTACAGTAATGATAATCTAATGAGAATTACTTTCGACATTAATGATTATTATTATTATAATTTTAAAAGTTTGTATGCATTACGCCATTGATACTGCAAATAATGCTTTTCTTACTAAGAATTTTTGTCGTTTCCAGTAAAAATACCAAAACATTAAATCAATATGCACTTAAAATATACATTCAAAAACAATAAATAATATAATATATTAATATAATATATTTGTATCATTCTATAATATAATAATAATATTTTTTAATGATTATATTTGAATTAATTTTCTCTATGAATTAAATGTATTTCCCGACCTCATTGGGAGATCTTCTCTTGCTTTAAGAATGTTTCGATATTTGTACTGGAAAATAAGACTTTGCATTGAATTCCAGTGAATGTGACCTGGACGTGTGTTTATGAGATTTACCCTTATAGTTTAATCTCGACACACACACAATCACACACTCACTCACTCACTCACTCACTCACTCACACTTCAGGAAATGAAAATCAAAGCTAATTTAGAGTCAATGCAGATGTGTAATGCACACGCTTTGTCTTCTCCTCAGTTCAAAGCCAACTGGAAAGTTAACAATGTTTTAGATTTGCTTTAATTTTTCATTCCTGATGAATGATTCTTGCTTTGGGCCGGAGAAGAGAAAGCAGTGTTTTATTTCCTGACGTTTCGCTCTTTGGATTTGTGTGTTTCTGGCTGTAAGCAGTGAGCCGGTAAGCAGCCTCTCTCCCCTCGTTGCCCTTCGGAACGATTTTCTCTTCTTAAAAAGCTTGCACCCTCCCGGTGCACCCTTATCCATCGTCCCGCGTTCCCACCCCCACCCTCCCTCCCTCCAGGATCACGCTTTGGTACAAGTGCTGGAGCTGGACGACGTGTTGCCCGGACTTCCCTCGTCCAGCCATTTGTCCAGGCTGCGTCTCCGGGCGTTCATGAAGAAGTTGCTTACAGTGTTCAGTTCCAGTCCCAGCTGCTGCGAGATGGTCAGCTGCATTTCTTTGGACGGACGCTTGTTCTCTTTAAAGATGGCCAGAAGTGTTCTTCGCTGCAGGTCCGTGAAAACCAGCCGCGATTTCTTTGGTGTATTGCTCCTGTCTTTGCTCGGGTCCTGCTCTTTTCTTTTGCACGCTTCGGGGGTTTCGTTTGTTAGAAAGGAGACACAAGAGAAAGAGAATAAACACGTTAGAATCAATCACACGTATAGGACATTTTATATTTGTGCATTTTGGGAAAAAAAACTTGCATCGTATTACTTTGAAATGAGGATCAGCCCAGAGGTTTATTGCACCAGCTACAATTAAATTACAATCACATAAAAGCGATATAACTGAATCGAATGCATTATAATCAAGACAGCGAGCATCAGACCAACTGCAACAATGAGTAAAGACATTTGGAGATGGTTTTAAGTTGAAAGCCCATAACTACAATCACTTGTGACATAATTGCTTATTACTTTTGATCAATAGGTGGCGCTGTCACCAAATTTATGTGGTGTGCTCAGTGTTGGGTGGCAATGAAAAGCACCAAGTTTGGTGTCAATACATCAAATCTTTCTAGAGATACAGCCTCAGATGCATTTCGGCAATCGTTGATGCGGTATACAAAATTTGTATCTATTGACACAAAATCCATAACTTTTGACCGCCATGGTCTGAAGATGATCTGACTCGAATTTGGTGAACATCAGACAAGGTCTAGGAGGAGGTTTTTAAAGTAAATCTAAATGGTGGACAGTTTAATTACAATAGGCAAAATTAATCAAAAGCTATTAGCATTTTTTTTTTTTTTTTAACAACAAGGTGGTGCTGCCTGGGAACTTTTTGAGTACCTTCAGGGCATGGTGCTGATGACACATACCAAGTTTCGTAATGATACGACAATGCGTTTGTAAAACATAAAACAAAATGGCCGTAAAACACAAAATTAAAAATGGCAGACACCAAAAATGGCCGATACAGGGGAAATTGGGTATTAATTAAATCGGCATGCTTCACTGAATCTAAAGAGAACAGTCTTGTAATTTTGGTCAAACTCTTCAGAAGTAATAAGCAAACATATACATTTTTCATATAGGCCTACGTTTCATATATCGTGACCACTAGATGGCACTGTGTTGAAAGTAAAAGTTTATCCTACTCTAAAACAATGGGTGTAGAAACAATTGTCAAGTCAGAAATGTTTAGTAATTTTCACAAATAATCAGCATGGCGGACAGGAAGTTCACCTAACTATGGAAAAACTGGTAGGAATCTATAAAGACCAGTTTTATTACAATAGGCAAAATTAATCAAAAATTTTTTTTTTTTTAAATGCATTATTTTTTACCACAAGGTGGTAACTGGAAACGTTTTGAGTACCTTCAGGGCATGGTGCTGATGACACATACTGAGTTTCATAATGATACGCCAATGCGTTCGTAAAAACATAATTCAAAATGGCCGTAAAACACACAAAATTAAAAATGGCCGACACCAAAAATGGGCGATATAGGGAAAGTTGGGTATCTTTTGACTCAGCATGCTGCCCTTAATCTAAAGAGACCAGTCTTGTAATTTTTTCTTCAGAAGTAACAAGCAAACATATACGTTTCATATATCGTGACCACTAGGTGGCACTGTGCCAAAACTGTGCAGGTAAATCCTACACTAAAAAATGGTTGTTTTAAATCAGAAATTGCTAGTAAATTCCACAAATAAGAAATAGCAAATTAGTCATTGAATTAAACAAGATATTTTGAAATTTACCAAGGCAACATTTCAAATTTTTCATCTAAAATGCGTATTTTATTTGATTTAATCTTTAATTCAATTAACAAAAACTAATTTTAATAGTTTTAGTTAGCAATAACAGCACTGCAATCCGAACAAACCTCCTCAGGACCCTAGCATCTAAACTGCTCTCGGATCAGTGGCGTCTCACAGGAAAGCTTTAGATCATTTGAAGTGAGGTGAGATTCCCTCCAGGTAATTGCTTCTGTGCCCACCAAGATTCCCTGAGTAATTCACTCACGCTCATGTGGAGTTTCTGGGTTTATTTTTAGGGTCTATTATCATGAGTCCAGAGACCAAAAACACATGATCGCCTGATAATTAGAGCGAGAACGGGATCGGACGCTGACAACATCAACCAATCAACAACAAATAACAATTACATTTATATAGAGAGAGGCTAGCA
>CM040930.1:38586475-38633975 GCA_023029165.1 Gobiocypris rarus | reverse complement strand
GTAGTGTCCGTGACACCACCCATGGGATTGGGTCGATCGCGCGTCACTCCCGGAAAATGGGCAAAGAGGCGGGACATGGGCGGAGCTGAGGTGACGTGATGACTAACAGACAGAAGACGAATGGCTACCCACCTGTCACTCAAAGTGGCCACGCCCTTAATTATCCAGAACTTTAAGGCTTAATATAATGTAAACGAATGAGTTATAAAATAATTCACCCCCTCACAGTCGTCATGACGGGCAAAACTAGCCGTATAGACCAAAACCGCACTTTGTCCCAGACTGTAAACATGTTTTATTCTGCTGTAAAGTTGGGCATTTTAACATGAGCTCAATGAGATTCTGCTCCTTCTGGAGCCGGTCTCTAGTGGCCAGTCGAGGAATTACAGTTTAAGTCACTTCCGTATCGGCTTCAAGAGAGACCGCGGGAGGAGCCGCTTGGTTGAAACTAGGGGTTACGGTAAGGGGCGGGGCATTTCCCAAACACCAATCACAACACACCGCTCCAGCCGACCAATCAGAGAACAGTGTGCTTTTCAGAGGGAGGGGCTTCATAGAGACAGGAACTAAACAGAGCGTTACTGACAGACTGGGAAGAGAGGAGCCGCAACAATGGAGAATATGAGGAATAATCAACATTCAAGCAGGAAAACCTGCTCTAGCAGACCAAGAAAACAACATCAAACCTTTGAATTTCCAGTCTCATGCATCTGATTAGAAAAAGCGCGTTAGGCCTACAGTACAAACGAAACAGAGGAGGAGAGCGAGGAGGCGGTGGGTGACATCAGATCAATATTTCGCCACAAAACACGATCGGTAATGATGTTTTCACTTGTTCGGGTGAAACCTCCCCATAACAGATGAGAGAAAATCACTCTTTTTTTTTAATTCGGCTAGTGTTTCATACTCTCACAGACGTGTGATCTCTCGCGCTCAAATGCTTCCCATCTCAATATCAAGCCTTTTCTAAGCACGTGTGTGTGTGTGTGTGTGTGTGTGTGTGTGTGTGTGTGAGAGTGTTAGAGCGAGAGGACTTGCTAAATGCATTATGCTGTAGTCTTGCACTTAGCTGTGTCATTCTGTGCATGTGCGGATATCCTTAATGTGGAGGCCGGACACCTCGCAGAGAGATGGAGGAGGGGAATGAAAGAGAAACTGAGAGAGAGTCATGCGTTCACTGCAGTGGATCATCTTGCTTCGGCCATCAGCGCCAGCTCGACTAAATGCATGCACTAAATGCATCACTTTTATAAAGACGTGAATGTGATTCATTAGATTAAGTGCGTGGAACACTGCAGGATATTTTCTTAATCAACTTTGTTCATTTTAGAACTATGGTTTTAGCATTTCAAACTATAGAAACTTCAAGGTTCAAGAATGTAGCGCTAAAAAAATTCCCATGGATCAGCATTCTCCTCTAAAAGTGATCGGGCAGACCAAACCGTAAGTCATAGAGACTTGAAACTTTGAGGGCTGGTAGTACTCTCACCATCTACACTGTCACCAAATCTCGCCCCAATCATCCTTACGGGGGCGCTACAGCGCTCAAAAGTAGGAAATCGCCTCCTAGGCTCAAGTGTCTTATTGTTGGAGTCTTTGACAAAATTTTCAGGTATTTTGGATTTTTGGAAAAACCAACCTAGTCCTAGGTTTTATGCCCGATAGGAACCAAACCAGTGCAGCAAGATTCTCTGGAGTCTGATTGTCGATAATTATTTTAAAAAGTTGCAATTCTGATTAACTGTCTCTAAGAAACACCAAAACGTTTGAAGTGGGCGGAGCCACTTTTACTAAAATGGCTATAACACGTGAACTGAATAAGATAGTCTCACCATATTTGGCACATACAGGTCCTTCTCAAAAAAATAGCATATTGTGATAAAAGTTCAATATTTTCCATAATGTAAGGATAAAAATTAAGCTTTCATATATTTTAGATTCATTGCACACCAACTGAAATATTTCAGGTCTTTTATTGTTTTAATACTGATGATTTTGGCATACAGCTCATGAAAACCCCAAATTCTAAAAAAATCTTAAAAAAATTGCATATTTCATCCAACCAATAAAAGAAAAGTGTTTTTAATACAAAAAAAAGTCAACCTTCAAATAATGATGTTGAGTTATGCACTCAATACTTGGTGGGGAATCCTTTTGCAGAAATGACTGCTTCAATGCGGCGTGGCATGGAGGCGATCAGCCTGTGGCACTGCTGAGGTGTTATGGAGGCCCAGGATGCTTCAATAGCGGCCTTAAGCTCATCCAGAGTGTTGGGTCTTGCGTCTCTCAACTTTCTCTTCACAATATCCCACAGATTCTCTATGGGGTTCAGGTCAGGAGAGTTGGCACAATTGAGCACAGTAATACCATGGTCAGTAAACCATTTACCAGTGGTTTTGGCACTGTGAGCAGGTGCCAGGTCGTGCTGAAAAACCAAATCTTCATCTCCATAAAGCTTTTCAGCAGATGGAAGCATGAAGTGCTCCAAAATCTCCTGATATCTAGCTGCATTGACCCTGCCCTTGATAAAACACAGTGGACCAACACCAGCAGCTGACATGGCACCCCAGACCATCACTGACTGTGGGTACTTGACACTGGACTTCAGGCATTTTGGCATTTCCTTCTCCCCAGTCTTCCTCCAGACTCTGGCACCTTGATTTCCGAATGATGTGCAAAATTTGAGCGACAGTCCAGTGCTGCTTCTCTGTAGCCCAGGTCAGGCGCTTCTGCCGCTGTTTCTGGTTCAAAAGTGGCTTGACCTGGGGAATGCGGCACCTTTAGCCCATTTCTTGCACACGCCTGTGCACGGTGGCTCTGGATGTTTCTACTCCAGACTCAGTCCACTGCTTTCGCAGGTCCCCCAAGGTCTGGAATCGGTCCTTCTCCACAATCTTCCTCAGGGTCCGGTCACCTCTTCTCGTTGTGCAGCGGTTTTTGCCACACTTTTTCCTTCCCACAGACTTCCCACTGAGGTGGCTTGATACAGCACTCTGGGAACAGCCTATTCCTTCAGAAATGTTTTTCTGTGTCTTACCCTCTCGCTTGAGGGTGTCAATGATGGCCTTCTGGACAGCAGTCAGGTCGGCAGTCTTACCCATGATTGCGGTTTTGAGTAATGAACCAGGCTGGGAGTTTTTAAAAGCCTCAGGAATCTTTTGCAGGTGTTTAGAGTTAATTAGTTGATTCAGATGATTAGGTTAATAGCTCGTTTAGAGAACCGTCTCATGATATGCTAATTTTTTGAGATGGGAATTTTGGGTTTTCATGAGCTGTATGCCAAAATCATCAGTATTAAAACAATAAAAGACCTGAAATATTTCAGTTGGTGTGCAATGAATCTAAAATATATGAAAGTTTAATTTGTATCATTACATTATGAAAAATAAAGAACTTTTATCTCAATATGCTAATTTTTTTAGAAGGACCTGTATATGTAAGAATGTGGTCTGTGCTTGTGTGAAAAGGCTCACAGCAACTAACCACTTGGTGGCGCTATAACATGGAGAAAAATAATGAAATGGCTGTAACTACGCAACCCTACATCTGATTGATTTGAAAATTGGCATGTTGTGTCTTCCTCCAAGATGCATAAACTGCTTTTGAGGACATTTGCGTATCTTGAAATACCTGAATTTTGAGCGGCTATCAGACAAGATTATCAGAGGCCGATCGGTATGAAACTCTTTGACTCACAGCCCTGGGGGTCAGCCCTTTGCGTTTTCCGTGTGCATAAAGGATTGTATACCACACGATTTTTCCACACAAGCTTACAACATTCATACCGTATGGTAGAACTCCTCATTCTGAGCGACTTTGCCTCTAGGACCACTGTCAATCGAACCATTCATTAAATATTGGAGATTGTTTCAAAAACCTACTTTCGAAAACTAGTCCTAGTTTTTTGCCACAACCTCGATAAAACCACTCAGGACTCTCTAGGAGGTCAATAATTATCCAAAAAATTGTGAACTTTGGCCTTTGGATAGCTATAGCTGGGTCATTTACAAAAGCATGGCCAAGTCTAATCAAAACCCTTTCATTCCTAAACGAAAACTCAGAACCTCTCATCATTAGGTGAGCACATGTGGCACGTGATTCTAAAGAAGCATGCAAACTTGGTGGAGATCTGCCCATAGCTGGGGCTATAACTGTAAAAAAGATGTCAAAATGATGTATGCAAATCCCATGAAATGGCTGAAAATGGCACTCTTCCTGTCTGATTTGTGTAGAACTTCCAGAAATTGGGTGTGCACGTGCATCACATGATTCTTAAGAAGCTACATCGGGCCAAATCTGGCACTTTAACTGTTACCAATGTGAAAAAGCTTTAAAAAACATTATTTCCTTGTAAATTGCCTGCATTGGCTGTTAATGGTCTTTTCCATCTGTTATCTAAGTGGTTACATGCTTGCTAAATTACCTTTTTATTCATGTTTTTAAAGGCCTTAAAACACTTGAACCCTGATAACTGTTGTTTGCAGCTTTATTTATAATTATTTTATTTGTAAAGTGTGTTTGTGCATCTTTTCTTGCTGTGATATTTGATATTATTGCAGTGACATTCAGACACTAGAGGTGAATAAAGTAAAAAGTAGAATATTATCTTTTTACAACTGATTTGGTTCTTTGGCCAACCAGAAATAGTTCTTCTAAGGCAACTTTATTTTTAAGATTGTAGTTAATTCACAGTATCACAGTATGTCAAGACTACATTTTCAACCATTGTTCGTTCCGCTAGTCTATTATACATGTTAAGGAAAAAAACTTCATGCTCGCTGTATCGCTTGATCTTGAGGGACAGAACAAATGTTCCCTGATCAAGTGAATAAGAGGTCAGAGTTCATCTGACATGATGACATCAGTGGTTCAAAGGTTTGTTGCCAGACAGAAACATCAGCACACTAATACAGCCAATGGGAACGCTCAAAAACAATGCTGATGAGGTAACACTCGTCTACAACAACAGCCAGCCGTCCAATCAGCTTCACAAACACACTAAATGCTTACGGACGCACAGATAAACAAGCAACACTGATAACTTCAGATACATACATCTGGAGCTGAATGTGTTTTGTTACCCGTATCTTTGTTTGGCAAGAAACAACCTGTCTTATTCACACTGATTGCATCACAACCTGAAGTGAATATTCAGTAAAACTTTATAATAAGGTCCCTTTAGTTTACATTAGTTAAGGCATTAACTAACCAAAACTAATAATGAGCAGTACCTCTGTTACAGTATTTATTCAAGTTCAGGTCCATTAGATAATATTAACAGATGCAACTTTTGATTTTAATAATGCATTATCATTAAAAACAAATTTTCTCCATGGGGACATTGATTTTTAATGATAACTTATTAATTTGTGGTTGTTAATTGATGGTATTTTCTTCTGTTGAAGCCGTTAGAACGCATAATTTCTACTTAACAGCGGAATTTGTGGTGAAAACTACATTACCCATAATGCTGTGCAGAAAATTCCACCAATCAGACAGTCGAAACAAGTTATTGTTGGCTCCGCCCACTCCCATCAAGCACTGCAAATGATGTAATCAAGTCCCAGCACTCTCAAAATACTTAAATAACTGAATAAATATGCATATTTTGTTATATTTCGATCGATTGTGTCATTTGCAATGATTCATGGGATTGTAGTTCTTTCCCTCAGTAGGCTCACAGTCTTGTATTTTCAAATACTTTTTTCGCTCCAAATCAAAGTTTGTAATGTTGCGTTTCTCCTGGTTCTCTCTGGTTGGTTTGGTTCATGGCTTATAATGCCTAAACCAAGTGTTTTAAAAAAAATCCCTATGGGACAGAATGGAGAAAATACTTCCGGAAACAGTGCTGCACTAATGCGCTCGTGTTACTGAAAATGTTTATAATTTATCCACCTTCATGTTCCCTTCCATAAGACTTTATTTCATCCTTGGAGCATAAAAGCAGATGTTAAGAAGATTTCCACACTACAACAGCCTTCATTTAGCTATAAAGCTCCATTAATAACCAAAAACACTATAAATCATATCAAAAATGTCAAACAAACGTGCTTTATGGAGCTTGACTGCACCTTCAATGTGATGTAAAATGGTCTGTCAAATGCATAAATGTAAATGTTAACACAATTGCAATGGGTTTGTATCTATTCCTCGAACAAAAGCACTATTTAAAAGAAAATATGTGTGTAAGAGCCCACTGTAAATAATGACTGTGATTTATTACGCAAGTTCTTATCAGCTCCTCTCCTCTGGAAAGCAAACATGAACCTTTCTCTTTCCTCATAGCTGAAGTTAAACGTATTCTTTCAGCGAGAGACACGACGGTGTGTAAACCGAGGAATAAATCATATTGCATGCAGCACACACATTTATTTCTGTCTTTCATTTGCAGATCACTAGAACAAAACCTGAAAGTGCTGAAAGGCCAAAAGAACAACTGACAGACGAACCAATCCCCCACAGATTCCCTCCTGTGATAAAAACATGTTTTTGCCGGCTGTCCGGCAGCATTACAGATGGTTTTGTGGGGTTGAGAGACCAAAAACTTTGGCCTTTGCTCTGGCCGCTGCTGATGATCCCCAATCACGAGAGATAATCACATCACCTCGAACCTGACAAACAAACACCGGCTACTGCTTAAACACACTGTGCTCGAAGGACAATACACACACCGCCACGCAAAGACCGAGAACACAGGATTTAAACATGGAAATTGAGATATTAAAACGAAGCGTGCTGTCATTAAAGCACACACTGTTTTTCACTCCTAATGACAAACGTCGAATTAATGTAAGCATTTTCCGACTTTCAGATCCTATCTTCTGAATGCGGTGGGATTCATTGAAATATGTGGCAAAAATAGTAAAGTTACTCATTTAACATCATTCAGTGTTCAGAAAGCTATTGATGAGCGAAACAAATACACACTCTAACAAAAGTTTGTTTTAACCCAAATTGGGGTCAAATATAGACATACCCAACCATTGGGTTAAACAAAAAAATTTTGGGTTTGGGTTTCAACCCAAAATTTTTTTAGAGTGCATTACAGATATGAATCACCAAACCATAAAGAATATGGTTTATTTACACTGTCCACTATAAAATATGTTGGGTTGTTTCAACCCAAGTTTGGGTCAAATATAGACATACCCAACCATTGGGTCAAAAATGTAATTAAAAAATGTAAACCAACTGGTTTGTCCATATTTGACCCAAACATGGGTTGAATGGGTTTTAACCCAGTGATTGGGTTGTTTTAACCCAGTGATTGGGTTGTTTTAACCCAGTGATTGGGTTGTTTTAACCCAGTGATTGGGTTGTTTTATCCCAGTGATTGGGTTGTTTTAACCCAGTGATTAGGTTGTTTTAACCCAGTGATTGGGTTGTTTTAACCCAGTGATTGGGTTGTTTTAACCCAGTGATTAGGTTGTTTTAACCCAGTGATTGGGTTGTTTTAACCCAGTGATTAGGTTGTTTTAACCCAGTGATTAGGTTGTTTTAACCCAGTGATTGGGTTGTTTTAACCCAGTGATTGGGTTGTTTTAACCCAGTGATTGGGTTGTTTTAACCCAGTGATTAGGTTGTTTTAACCCAGTGATTGGGTTGTTTTAACCCAGTGATTAGGTTGCTTTAACCCAGTGATTGGGTTGTTTTAACACAGTGATTAGGTTGTTTTAACCCAGTGATTGGGTTGTTTTAACACAGTGATTAGGTTGTTTTAACCCAGTGATTGGGTTGTTTTAACCCAGTGATTGGGTTGTTTTAACCCAGTGATTGGGTTGTTTTAACCCAGTGATTGGGTTGTTTTAACCCAGTGATTGGGTTGTTTTAACCCATTGATTGGGTTGTTTTAATCACTGGTCAGTGATTGGGTTGTCTTAAGTAAACATTTAACCCAACTGCAGTGTTTAAATAACCCAATAGCTGGGTTAGTCCATTTTCAACCCAACTTTTTAGAGTGTACATGCAACTAAACCCTAACACTAATAGTGTAGTTAATTATTATTACTCAGTCCTTAAATATATAAATACACTGTAGCATGGACACCTTAAATTAAAGGGTTACACTTTATATTAAGGTGTCTGTGTTACAGTGTAATTATACAATTAAGTATAGTAACAACATGTACTTACTATATAATTAGGGTTAAAGGTTTGGTTTAGGGTTAGTTGCATGTAATTATGCATAATTTACTGTTATTACTACAGTAAGGGCACATTCAAATGAAGTGTTACCTGTGTTTGAATATGTTTAAACTGATCAAACTCACACTCATATTCCATAGAGATATTAATATTCTTGGTTAGACTTTATTTTAAGGTGTCCGTGTTACATTTAAGCACTGAGCTCATGTGCTCACTGGAGGTTTAGGGTTAGTTGCATGTAATTATGCATAATTTACTGTTATTACTGGGTTGTTTCAACCCATGTTTGGGTCAAATATGGACAAACCAGTTGGTTTACATTTTTTGACCCAACGGTTGGGTTTGTCTATATTTGACCCAAACTTGGGTTGAAACAACCCAACATATTTTATAGTGGGACAGTGTAAATAAACTATATTCTTTTTTCTTTGGTGTTTCATGTAAAGCACTCATGTAAAAGCACTTCATGTAAAAAATGCTGGGTGGTTTCAAACTAAATTTGGGTCAAATATAGACAATATAGACAGCAGTTGGGTTAAATATATTTTTTAAATTGTTTTTAATTGTTTGGGTTACACTTTATTTGGTAACACTTTATTTTAATGTTTCCTTGTTACATGTGTTACATGTATTTACTATAGTAATAACAACAGTAAAATATATGTAATTACATCCAACTAACCCTAAACCAAACCCTAACCCCAATTAAACATTTTAAAAAATGCTGGGTAAAAAACAACCCAAGTTGGGTTGAAAATGGACTAACCCAGCAATTGTGTTATTTTAACACTGCAGTTGGGTTAAATGTTTGCTTAAGACAACCCAATCGCTGGGTTAAAACAGCCCAATTGCTGAGTTTGTCCATTTTCAACCCAACTTGTGTTGTTTTTTACCCAGTATTTTTTACAGTGTATAGTAAGTACATGTATTTAGTTACTATTACTTAGTACTTAGTAAGTGTAACCCTTAATTGTAATATGTCCATGTTACAGTGTAATCAAACATTTAAGTACTGAGTAATATTAATGAACTATTTATGGTTTGGTTTAGGGTTAAATGCATGTAATTATGCATAATTTACTGTTATTACTACAGTAAGGGCACATTCAAATGAAGTGTTACCTGCGTTTGAATATGTTTAAACTGATCAAACTCACACTCATATTCCATAGAGATATTAATATTCTTGGTTAGACTTTATTTGAAGGTGTTCGTGTTACATTTAAGCACTGAGCTCATGTGGTCACTGGAGGTTTAGGGTTAGTTGCATGTAATTATGCATAATTGACAAGACACTGTAAAAGTGTAACCCAGACCCCTTACAGTTTCAGATTTAGAACAGATGGATTTTACATAAAGTCTAGCATTATATAATATATAATATCTTAGTAATATAATAGGCAATGCGGATTTTTCCCAATCCTAATGTAATGTCAGGACATCTTCCATGTGATTGGATTAGCCTGTTTTAAGCAGATCAGTCGTTCAATCATATTTCTGCCTCTCTTGGCCTGTGTTACGCACTTATTGGCTTGAGAAGAGAATCTCATCACTAAAAGGTCCCTCAAAGCAGCGCAAAGCCATTATAATTATCAGGCGCGCGCGTCCTCGTCTCTGGAGCCGCGAGGCCCCGGTCTTTGTGTGAAGGTCACCGGGCGCATCCTTTCAGCCTCCTCCACACAGATTAAACACCCGGCTAAAATTCACTCGGAAACATCCACGCTTGGTTATCCCTTCGTTTGGCATGTCTCATCCGGGCGGCTTTAATGACCCTGGCGAGCGCGGCTCAGAATAGCCCGGCCGGAGTCTCTTTAGCGCGGAGTCAGTCGGCCACTGCTGGGAACCTTCCTCCAGCGTCAGCGTTACTGGAACAAGTCCGGATCGGGTTCCAGATCAATGCGAACTGGGCGCACACGTTTATGTTATTGTTGCCAGCATTAATGCCCTTTTAATCTTTAAGAGATTACACGCATTGATCCGCCGTCGTTCAGCAACACATATTTGTTTGAGAAAGTGACATAACTCACACACATTACTGACCGACGAGACGGAAATAAACGGGTATTTTGGTCTGGTTCTGCCCTTTGAGAGCGTCGAGCAGAAACTGATCCACTGGCCTGGCGTTGAAGATGCACTGGCCTGTATTATTTGCATTCAAACCAAAAGGTCATACATCTGATAACAACCTCACTGTGACTGATGGATATTCTAACAGCACAATATTTCAAGAGAGTTTTGCATGCAATCAAAATGCTTCTTTTCATAGTTTTGTTTTAAATCATTAAATCACTATTAGTGTTTATCATATGCATGCATCCTATTGATTGCCAACTAACATAATAGACAGTGGTGTCCAAATGTCTGCATTTGGGACTTTTTTTTCATGCAAACCTGGAAATTAAAATGTTTGCATATTAAAAATTGTATTTCTAGGATCAAATGTCAGTGAATGAGTGTCACTGATCATGTGACAGACGGACAGAATTCAGATCTTCACTTAAATTGTGATGCTGATAATATAATTTCTCTCAGACTTTAAAGACATTCATGACCCTGGAGCACAAGACCAGTCCTGCGTCTCACGGGTAGCCTATATTTGTGCCAACAATTCATTGCATGGGTCAGAATTATCCATTTTTCTTTTATGCCAAAAATCATTAGGATATTAAGATCATGCTCCATTAAGATATTATGTAACCGTCCTACCATAAATATATCAAAAATGTATTATTAGTAGTAATATGCATTGCTAAGGACATCATTTGGACAACTTTAAAGATGATTTTTCTTAATATTTAGAGTTTTTTGCACCCTCAGATTCCAGATTTTTTAAATAGTCGTATCTCGTATATCTCTAAAAATAGACCCTTATGACTGGTTTTGTGGTCCAGGGTTACATTTATATTTCCATATCTTCTCTGTCTTGCAGTCTTTGTCTGAAAGAGTCATTGCAGATGCCCAAGTCAAGAGGTTGCAGGTATATTTATCCGTCTCCAGCGCTCTTATTTACGGGCCGGGACCCCTTGTTTTTCTCCAGCACCCGGCTCTTTTTCAATCTCCCCCGTCCTGACTTGTATAACAGCGCTTGTCCCCTTTGATCATTTAGTTAATAAAGTTGTTTGTCCGCGGCGGACGGCACGGGCTGAGGTTCGTCTCGCTGGCTGATTGCTTGTGCGGTGTGACTGGAATGAGGTCCAGTCGGACGTCACGTTTGATTTGACTAAATGAATAGCGCGGAGACAGGCTCGTTTCACCCGTGACATCATGCATCAACACTCTCGGAAGAAAAGGTTCTATTTAGAACCTTCAAGAGTTCCGTCAGGCGCTTCATTGTAGCGCCTCCCATCATTTTATGGACTTAGCTTTCATTTTTAATTGCATTTTATGAATTTAACATACTTGAAATAACCCGTTAAACATGAAAGTACTGTGCAATCATAGTCATCTCTCCTTGTATTGAAACGTCAGTCCCACTTTATATTAGGTGGCCTTAACTACTATGTACATATTGTGTTAATATTGTATTGCAAAACGATATTGAGGTGGGATACAGGTAAAGTTAGGGACAGGTGTGGTGTAAGTTTAAGGGTAGGGTTACGTGTCAACAGTGTAAATATAAACATAACTACAGAAGTTAATTGCAGATGTAATTACATGCAGGTAATTTTTTTAATGTAAGTACACAATAAGTGCATTGTATCAAGTGATTAAATATTAGTACATAGTAGTTAAGGCCACCTAATATAATATCTATGTAGACTCACATATCGTTTTAATTCAAATCATTGCACATTACATTCCCAGCATAACAATCTGAATAAAAATAGTCAATTGTCATAAATCACAGCAGCATAGTGTCGGCCCAGATCCGGCCCACATCTGGCACGGTTGAATCCACATGTGCCGGATGAGGCCCGGATCTGGGCCGACACTATGTTGCTGTCAGGGAAGGACCGCAAAAGTTGTACGAATATACCTGAAAATCATTATTTAAGAATTA
Source organism: Gobiocypris rarus (assembly GCA_023029165.1). Classification (NCBI taxonomy): domain Eukaryota; kingdom Metazoa; phylum Chordata; class Actinopteri; order Cypriniformes; family Gobionidae; genus Gobiocypris; species Gobiocypris rarus. The sequence continues at coordinate 38,621,830 of CM040930.1, read as the reverse complement.
ACAGCATCGCCAATGAAAGTAATGAATCTGACCGGCTGTACAAAGAGTCACATGATCGGTGACACTCATTTCCTCACATTTGATTAGTCTCCTAGAAATATGTTCCGCAAAACTGGCATTGTAGAATATTCTAATATTTGCATAGGCCTATATGAAGATAATTCTTTCATGATGTTCCCTAAAGTCAGTTCAGCATTATTATATAATGGCTTTTTCATATGTGAGGTTGTTGCGTTTGCATACATGCAATTCAATCATGGTGAGCAATTCTCTCCGGGTCAGACGTTTATGCGGTCGTTTATGATGCAACTCCTCATTGTTTTGTTTTCACATTCTTCGCTCCAGAACGCCGAACAAAAGGCAGGTGCTGGGCCGCACATCTCTGCCTGTTTAACCCGAGACAAGGTGACGTTTTGTGCGTCGAGCTGAGGGTCACGCAGAGATTTCTATCAATAATTCATCGAGCCGCTGCAGCCTCTGTTCTTCTTTTCAATTCCCCTGCAGATCACATAATACCTTCCCCCCAACCCAAAGCCATCTGTGAGACCAGAGCCCTGCAGGGAAACGGCATTAAAGCACCTACCAGCATCTCAAGCTTTACACGGTCACATTCTCCACAAAAGAGAACGCTGCATTTGTTTGTTTACTTACAGGGAATCTGGCAGAGCATTTCATGAATGCATATTCACAGAATCAATGATGGAATGTTTTGTTAAAGATGCCGTGTTTTGGTATGTGCAATTGAACTGTGCTTGGCTCACACACACATGCTCGTTCTCCAAACCCTATTGTTGACAACTAGTTAAGAAAGACACCGAAACGCTCACAGAAACAGCTGAAGCCTTAATGCACAGGCGGTGATGCACAATGCATGAGGCATCAGAGCTGTCCATTATTTCAGTGAATAATTGTGCATCACCCTACAAATTAAAAATCAATACGCACCAAGCTTTTATTTTAATGCACTGATTCAACAGCACGACACCGTCTCTGACACCTACAAGCACATCTGAAGCTGGAAATTCAGCTCTTGCTTTTTCTTCTTCAGCTGAACAAAGGAAAAGGGGGTCTGCACCGCCCATCGCTAGAGGGGGCAACAAGCCTGATGTAGCGGGGCAGGAGGGGAATAACAGTCCAGTAATTACCAACACATCCCTATTCAGCACCTCTCTGAAAGGCTTTTCTTTAACACACACACACACACACACACACAGACTAAAGCGCCTCTTCCACAACACGCCACACTGACTATCAGCCTAACTTGTATTTACGGAATATCTCCAGTGTTTTAAAGTAAATGCAAATGTGCATGTAAACAAACATTACTCTTAAAAATAAAGCTTCTTTATTGGCATCTCTGGTCCCATAAAGTACATTTGAATCTTTCCACAAAACGTTCTTAATACTAAAAAAATAAAAAAGAGGTTCTTCTATGTCTATAATCTATTTTTAGCAATGTCAACAATAGTGGTGCTTCACTCTGGACGTCCATAAAACAAAATAAAAACCTTTGTGCATGAAAAACAAAACAAAAACAATGCACATTAAATAACAAATACATGATGCAAACAATTCAACGAATGTGCATTGTCACTTTTTAAAATGCATGCACCCTAATGCAAATCTCCATGTACAGGAAAGATTGTTTAAAAAAGCAGATACCTTGTCTTACCTGCAAGCCGAAGGGCCGACATCCTCTGAAACTCGGGCTCCTGTAACCACTTCCACATGCGGCGAAAGGTCTCGCGGCCGGACTTGAGTTTACTCCAGGGTTTGGGGTTCCGCAGCAGGTCGGACAGGGTGCCCTGCGAGCGGCACAGCACCCGCTGCGCGAAGATGGCTTGCGGGATGCTGTAGCGCTTGAGCTCGGCCGTGATGCGCTGCGCCACTTCCTTCGTGTTGATCTCTTCCAGCTGACCCGAGCCGGAGCCCGGCGCTCCGGAGGAGGAGGGCGGTCTGTCCCGGTTGGAAGCCAACACGGGCCCGTGGGATTGAGGGTGGCCCGGGTGCCCGTGCATCCCGTTGAGATGCGGCATCATTCCCGCCGCGGGGCCACCGAGGCCTCTGGAGAGGTGCTGGTCCCCTCTGGCCAGCATGGCAGTGTGCGCGTCAAAGTTGGAGCCCAGCATCTTGTCGTGGCCGTGCGCGCCGTAGTTGTGGAGCGTGGGCTGCGCGTTGTGGATGGAGCCCAGGCCGTTGCCCAGAGGGGACAAGCTCTGCCCCATCCCGCTCATGTCTTTGTGGTAGGGGCTGTAGAGGTTGTTCATGGCTGGTAGAGTCCTCTCGTCCCGCATGAGAGTGAAGCTGCCGCTCACGTTCCCAGAGAGACGCTGGTGGTGGTGGTGATGGTGGTGGTGATGCGGATGGTGGAATTTGTCGGACACGGTGGAGATGGGCGGCAGGGGCTGCAGCGGTGTCAGCGTGGTGTAGGTGCCGCTCATCCCGGGTGGGGAGGTGTCGCACGGCATGCTCATGGCGTGATGGAGCGGCAGAGACAGCTCCGGACGGTACTCTCCTCCCGCGCCGCCGCCGCCGCCGTCCAGAATCGATGCCATACTGGACACCATCGCGGAGCGCGACGGCGCCACGCTCAAATCCTGGTGTATCCGTAACGAGTTGCGGTTGTGATGCGGGCTGTGGCTGCTCATCAAGTCCTGCTCATGGCTTAGTCCAGCGTGTAGGTTGCCAATGTCCATTGTCATCTCTGGGTTCATGGCGTACGCATCCAAATCCTTGGCCAGGCATCGATAGGCGGTATAGGCAGTCTTCATTCAGTCCATTGATTTATGTCCAGCTTTGTGCCAGGGATGGGTTTTCTCTCCTTTTTTTGTTGTATTTTTTTGTGTATTTTTTTTTTTTTTTGTGCTAAGGCCTCTCGGGTTTTTTCCCCCCTTTCCAATAAATAAAAAACACCGATCTCTATCAGACGGGCCAGTGCTGATTTCTCCCCATGTCCGAGCCCTCTACTCCTCCTGCGTCTTCTGTTTGGGCAGCTGGAGGTGCTCGGGGTGGGCTTGCTCCGCGCGCACCCGACCCTGCTGAAAGGGGAGGAGATTTCGCCTTGATTGACGTGCGGCCGGTCCAATCGCGTTCCTCGAGAGCGCAGCTCATCAGAATCTGGCCAATCGCTGACGCTGTTCGGAGTGGCTGCCTTTGCATCTGGAATCTGGCGTCAGACGGTCCCTTCACTGTCATCCGAGCGGATCTCATGCTCTACACAACAATATAATCACGTATATTCACATAAACACAAAATCTCGTGCAATTCAACTGTAAAATAGAGAGTGCAAAACACACTTCTAACGTACAATTTATTATATTGTTCTTTTTGTGCATTAGTGTTTTTATCTATCTATCTATCTATCTATCTATCTATCTATCTATCTATCTATCTATCTATCTATCTATCTATCTATCTATCTATCTATCTATCTATCTATCTATCTGTCCATCTATCTGTCCATCTATCTATCTATCTATCTATGCATCTATCTATCTATCTATCTATCTATCTATCTATCTATCTATCTATCTATCTATCTATCTATCTATCTATCTATCTATCTATCTATCACCAGATTTCAATCAAGTTAAACACTGAATAACTCATATAATGCCAATCATTAGTTTCGTGTTTCTGATCACTTAACACTGGCTCATTGCATACTTTAGGCTACATTATTATCTTAAAAACTAATTTTGCATAATAATTTCCCAGTGCTGTATTCCACAACGGGCCTGTAAATATAATAGCACACCCTGTAAATACGCAAATAGCGGCTTTATTTTGTTTCGAAATCTGCAGTGCGAGACTTATAGTGTTATTTTATAACTTTAAACTGAATCTCTCATTTTTAGTAAGTTCCACCTATACCCCCATAAGTATCCTTTCACGTGTGGAGTCAGTCTAAATCGATCAGTCCGCTCGCAGAGTCACTTCTCCACGCGCATTATGGTCTGGTCCGGCTTGAAGTGATTCAGAAGGAACAGATTTCTCGAATGCCGGTTGCTATTTTGTTTGGAGGATGCGCAGATGTTGCTTTTGTTTAAAGCGACTGTAATTAAGGATGAGCGACAGAAGTCTGAAAAGCGTGACCTATTTTTCTTTTGATCAGCTGTCAGAGGAGGAGCAGGAGGTGCAGGGGGCCCAGTGTCCTCCACAAGCCTCGTCCCGGCTTTTCAGCTGCCGCAAATTGGAGGAAAAGTGCCTGTACCTGCCGCGCGCGAAGCCAGTGCCGGACACAGAAGAGTTTGATTCCTGTGTGATGCTCTCCGAGGGCTTTTGTGCTGCTCTGCTGTGGCACACTCCACCATAAAGCGAAGAATCACTGACTGAAAAAGGCCCTTATTCATGTCAAAGAAAATCGATATTTGAAAGAAAGAGAGACAGAAACACGCACGATATAACGTGGAGCTTGTTTTCTTTCCAAATGCATGTAAAACTCTAAACCCCCCAAACTCACCGCTTTAAAACGAGAACACATTATCAATCCTATTAAAAAAGGAATGACGTTTAATGATTTAAATAGCTCGCGTTCCATTTAGAACGTCTTTTCAAATTTTACGCGGTTCTTTATTCCCTTTAGCCTCCCGCTTCTATAGAACCTAAAAACGACATGCACTTATTTTCACCTGAATTTACACAAAATGTAACTTTAAACATAAAAACAGAAATATGCATTGATAAAGCAATACTTTAAACAGAGTAAAAAATATATATGATCAATAAGTTATGACGACATGTGTTTTTGCATTGCTTTAACTCAAATTAACTTTTTATGTTACGCATGATGCAACTAAATTATTTTAAGTCAGTTTAAAGCAATTTAAGTTAAATGACTTAAAGATCCAAGCTGATTGTACTAAAAAAATTAAGTGAATTTGATTACAATTTAAATGGAGTAAACATATTAAACATGTTTTATATGATCTGTAAGTTATGACAGCATGTGTGTTTGCATTGCTTTAACTCATCAAATCAACTTTTTGTGTTATAAAATATTCAACTTAATATTTTAAGTCTGTTTAAAACAGTTTAAAGAGAAATTACTTTATATCTAAAATGATTGTACAATCTCAGTGAATTTGATTCAACTTGTAAGTTATGACAGCATATGTTTTGCATTGCTTTAATTCATCAAACTTTTTATCTTACACAACATTTAACTAATTCAGTTTAAGTAATTTAAGTTGATATGACTTAAACATCCAAGTTGAGTGTACTTTTTTTTGCAGTGAATTTAATAAAATGTAAATGGAGTAGAAGTTATCAAACATATTGTATGTGATCTGTAAGTTACGACAACATGTTTTTGCAATGCATTAACTAATCAAAATATATTTTTGTTATACAAGATTTAAGTCAGTTTAAATTAAAATCTTTATGTTGGATGTACTTTAAAATTTAAGGCAGCAACCTTTTTTACAGTGAATTTGAATAAAATGTAAATGGAGTAGAAGTTATTAAACATATTTTACTTTATATGATCTGTAAGTTATGACATGTTTTTGCATTGCATTTCTCATCAAAATCCACTTTTTATGTTATTCAAGATTCAACTCATTTATTTGAAGTCTGTTTAAAGCAATTTAAGTTGAAATGACTTAAACATCAGAGTTGATTGTACTGTTTTACAGTGAATTCGATTAAACATATTTTATATGATCTGTAAGTTATGCCAACATGTTTTTGCATTGCTTTAACTAATCAAAATCTATTTTATGTTATACAAGATTCAAGTCAGTTTAAGTTGAAATTACTTTATGTTGAATGTACTTAAAAATTGAAGGCAGCAACCTTTTTTTTTACAGTAAATCTCATTAAAATGTAAATGGAGTAGAAGTTATAAAACATATTTTACTTTATATGATTTGTAAGTTATGACAACATGTTTTTGCATTGCATTAACTAATCAAAATATAAATGTTATACAAGATTTAAGTCCAAATCTTTATGTTGAATGTACTTAAAAATTGAAGGCAGCAACTTTTTTTTTTTTTTTACAGTAAATCTCATTAAAATGTAAATAGAGTAGAAGTTATAAAACATATTTTACTTTATATGATTTGTAAGTTATGACAACATGTTTTTGCAATTCTTTAAATCATCAAAATAAACTTTTATGATATACAAGATTCAACTAATTTATTTTAAGTCTGTTTAAAGCAATTTAAGTTGAAATGACTTAAACATCAGAGTTGATTGTAATGTTTTTTTTTTTTTACAGTGAATTTGATTAAAATTTCAATGGAGTAGAAGTGATTAAAAATGACATTAATGCATATTTACTGTCCTATTTAAATTTGAAATCTGTTGCCATTTAAACTTACTTTCTCTGAGATCAGAATCATAATCTGATCAATGTTTGTGCTTCACATAATGAAACTGATTTATATAATCAAACACTGAAACGAATTGATTTGCATGATAAAGGACTGCAGTAGTTTCAGGCCAGATGTTCAGATGTGATTAACTCATCTTGAATGGATTAGGTGTGTAGATGAAATACACTCGAGTTTGTTATCATGCTCACGCGAAAGCTGAAGAGGCCGGAGTAACTGTTCGATTGGGCCAGGGCTGTTTCTCCGCGTCTTTCCTCACGCCTGCCCCTCTCTCTCCGGCCATCTGCCGTGTGAGTGCAGCTCTATTGATCAGGATCAATGCGCCTCGGACCCCATGATGATGGTGTGCCGTTAGTGGCCGTCAGTTTCTGCATCTGTTCCGAGTGATCCGGCAGCTCTCGGTAAGTCTTTCCTCTGGCACATTAATCGCGCTCGCGCTGTTCGGAAGGTGAAAACGCACGGGCGCTTTTATCCAAACTCGCGTGCATGGAAAACAAATCGTGTTTTTGCATTTAACCCCGTTTAATATTTCCCATCGCGATAGACTCGGCGTTACTGTGCATTGCTTCTCTGTGTTCTGCGAGCATGAGACACGTGTAAACTACAGTTTAAATCAGTTTTCTCTGTGAACGGACACGTTATAGAAACTCGTGCAGCGCTTTCTGAGCGATACTGTTTGAGGGTTTACAAAGGCATGTCATTAATGTCATTATGATGCTTGCTAACATTATCACTGTCGCTCTGTGAATTTTGTGACATAAAATATTATTATTAATAATAATAATAGGTGTGCCGTTTAGTCAAACGAAATAAAACATAATATAATAATCATGACTTTATTTTAGTATTATTGACCTTTATTGCTTAAAATGCAGATGCACTGTAAAAAAATACTGGGTTAAAAACAACCCAAGTTGGGTTGAAAATAGACAAACATAATATAATTGGGATGTCTTTAGCAAACATTTAACCCAATCACTGGGTTAAAACAACCCAATCGCTGAGTTAGTCCATTTTCAACCCAGCTTTGGTTGTTTTTAACCCAGTGTGTGATAAACTGAAATTAACATCCAATAAAACAAAACAAAAGCACTTTTTATAAACTGACACAAGAGATTTGAAAAATCCTGTGGTGGATTAAGACACTTTCAAAACACACACACACACACACACACACACACACACACACACACACACACACACACACACACACACACACACACACACACACACACACACACACACACACACACACACACACACACACACACACACACACACACACACACACACTACCCATCACAGGAGACTGCACAGTTTACTTTCTGTGATAAAAACCTCATCCTGTGTGATTTATAAGCATTTTGAAAAGTGAGGACATGGGGAACGTCCTCATATTTCACCCTCTCCTGTAATACCTATGTCATACCCATGTCATTATACACATTTGTGTCCTGATATTTCACAAAAACATGCCCCCACACACACACACACTGCCCCTGCCCCTAAACCTACACACACACACACACACACACACACACACACACTGCCCCTAAACCTACCCATTACACACACACACAAACACACACACACACACACACACACACACACACACACACACACACACACACACACACACACACACACACACACACACACACACACACACACACACACACACAGTAGCCTATGTATATGTATTGGCTAATGTATAGTGTTAAAGTGTGTGTGTGTGTGTGTGTGTGTGTGTGTGTGTGTGTGTGTGTGATCGTGCAGAGAGGGTTTGTGTCTCTGATGATCGTATTGATAGTTGTGTGTTCAGGGTTAATTAATAACTGCTCTGGCTGAACATGGCGAGCTTCTCCTTCCTCACAGTCTCTGCTGCATATTTCAGTCATATCTTCATCTTCATGTCATATTCACGATTGCTCAAAGGCTGTGCTTTGCTTGCTGTGTTTCAGGCACCGTGACCTTTAACCCTCGACACTTTCACCTCATTGTGCCCATGAAAGAGAGCAGCAAACACACACACGGACAACACCGATTCCTCGGACATGTGTCGCACTAAACCAAGAGAATATCATAGAAATGTGTGTGTACTGTCACAATAAACGAATGAACGCAAAAGCTGAGTTTTTGGTATTTTCTATGATTTTACAGTAAAATTCACTAAAGGAATTATTATACAGCATTATAATGTGACATCTGAAAATGGTAAACATTGGTTAACATGATTCATTTATTATCATTGATGTTAATTTGAACAATTACACCACTAATTATGAATACATTATTAAACTCATTGTGTTTATAAACTAACAGAGATTTAAGGCATTAATCAGTGTTCACTGATGAACATATTGTACAGTATTACTGAAAACATTTATTTGACAGAATAAAGTCATATTAAAATTATGGTATCATCTATCAACTGATCAACATGCATAAATATAGATTAGATTTAGATTAGATTCTACATCTAATCTTTATTTCATTTATGTATGTTGATCATTAGATTTCGGTGTTACCATTTTTTTTCCAACATACATAAATATATACAGTACATTTATAACAACAAACTCATTTGTATGGGTTAAATCAGGTTGTGTGTGTGTGTGTGTAATAATAATGTGTGTGTGGGAAATAACCCCAAACGTTACAGGTCATCTCTTCTTAAAATGCCTAAAATACTGAATATATTTGGAATAAAGACACTGGTTTACTGAAAATTAAGTGTTCTTGTATGTGTGTGTGTGTGTGTGTGTGAGAGAGAGTGAGTGAGTGTGTGTGCGTGTGAGAGAGATAGAGAGTAATATGACATCTGAAAATGTTGTGTGTGTTACTGAGTGTGTGAGAGAGTGTGTGTGAGTGAGTGTGTGTGTGAGAGAGAGAGAGGAGTGTGTGTGTGTGTGTGTGTGTTGTGTGTGTGTGTGTGTGTGTGTGTGTGTGTGTGTGTGTGTGTGTGTGTGTGTGTGTGTGTGTGTGTGTGTGTGATGGGTAGGTTTAGGGGCAGGGGCTGTGTGTGTGTGTGTGTGTGTGTGTGTGTAGGCTGTGTGTGTGTGTGTGTGTGTGTGTGTGTGTGTGTGTGTGTGTGTGTGTGTGTGTGTGTGTGTGTGTGTGTGTGATGGGTAGGTTTAGGCAGGTGTGTGTGTGTGTGTGTGTGTGTGTGTGTGTGTGTGTGTGTGTGTGTGTGTGTGTGTGTGTGTGTGTGTGTGTGTGTGTGTGTGTGTGTGATGGGTTTAGGGTTAGGGGCAGTGTGTGTGTGTGTGTGTGTGTGTGTGTGTGTGTGTGTGTGTGTGTGTGTGTGTGTGTGTGTGTGTGTGTGTGCATACACTTAAAATACATCTTAACAGATAAGACCCTGTAATACTATTTTTTGTGCTAATAATAATTGATGATGATAATAATCTCTTATAGGCTATTTGACTTTATAGGCTTTTGTCGTAAGATATGAGCGATGGAAAGAGTTTGCACTTTATATTATGCATCTATTATTCTTAAAGTGAAGAAATCTGAATAACGACAGTAAATATCAGATATTAAAATAAAACACATGATCTGATATTCATAAATATTCTTCTTGTACAGAAGAGAAGAAGATGGAAATGCCAACCAACTTCAGATAATCAATACAGATACACACTCTACAGACACACACTTACACAATCATACATACACTCTCTCTCTCACACACACACCCACACACACACACACACACACTCTCTCTCTGTTCTTTGTTAGTTCATGGTAACTAATGTAAACAAATGCACCTTACTGTAACTTATAGTATTCATTCACGGAAACTTTGCTTTTTGAAGTCTCAAAAACATTATTAATCATAAAAGAAGAAAATGTGCACAAACCTCCACGGCCAGAGGAAAAGTGTTCGGTTTGCTGCTTTTCCTTTTCCTCCTTAAATTGATTTTCTCTGAATGGAGAAGCAAAAAACGGCAGAAACACACACACACACACACACACACACACACACACACACACACACACACACACACACACACACACACACACACACACACACACACACACAGACTAAACAAACCTCCACTTTAACACATGAAGACTGCTCCATATAGAGATTAATAACTCTACAACTATTTCTCTACAACATCCGACTAATCCTTTCATTAGATATATTAAATCATACCTGAACATTTCTATATTTTAATTCTATATTTTATCGACAGCATCAGAAATATTGATCAAAACAACTAAAACAGTCAATAAGCTGCACGTGGAAATAAAAGACATTTCTACGTTTCTGCAAACAGTGAGTGAACGATCTAAAGAGACACAACGCTGAGGGGCTGTTACATCATTCTGTTTGAACTTTGACCCCTCTTTTTAGCCCCAAAGGTCAGAGGTCAAAGAAGACACGAGACGACCAGAGGCCTGAACAAACTCACACAAAACCGGCTAAATTTAACACAATCAATGTGTGAGATGTCTATAATGTATATATAATATGTTGCTGTAATTTTAACAGCAAAGCAATTTCATGTATGCATTACGAACATTAGAATATAAGAAGGGATGTTTTTCCTCTGACGGTGATCAATGATTTCTCTTCATCTGCACATGGATTATCAATAACATTAGGCTCGTGTTGTTGTTTCTGATTGACGTTTTGTGTTTTAAATCATGTTCAGAAGGACCTCTAAAGGAAATCTCCCCTTAAACATCATCTTTAATGGTGAAGTATTGAGCTGTCGTCACCATATTACCCTGATTTATGACTCATAACTGTAAACAAAACAGCCAAAAATGATTGCTTAAGGAATATTTCTGATGGCCATTAGACTGTCAATCGAAACATCCACCGATAAATCCATTTTACAAGCTGGACACTGTAGAACAGATTATTGGTTGTGTTTAAAAACATTTTTTTAATTTTTTTTTTATGTAAGGGGGTAGTTCACCCAAAAATGAAAATTAGCCCATGATTTACCCACCCTCAAGTCATCATAGGTGTGTATGGCATTCCTCTTTCAGACAAACAACACCGGAGTTATTTTAAACAATGTTGTTATAATTGGCTCTTCCAAGCTTTATAATGGCAGTGAATGCCTGTTTCTGTTTTGAAGTCCATAAAAGTGCATCCATCCATCATAAAAGTGTATCTATCATCATAAAAGTGTATCTATCATCATAAAAGTGCATCCATCCTTCATAAAAGTGCATCTATCCATCATAAATGCACTTTTATAATGGATGGATGCACTTTAATTATGGATGGAGGCACTTTTATAATGGATGGATGCACTTTTATGATGATAGATACACTTTTATGATGAATGGATGTACTTTTATAATGGATGGATGCACTTTTATGATGATAGATACACTTTTATGATGAATGGATGTACTTTTATAATGGATGGATGCACTTTTATGATGGATAGATGCACTTTTATAATGGATGGATGCACTTTTATGATGATGGATGCACTTTTATAATGGATGGATGCACTTTTATGATGATGGATGCACTTTTATAATGGATGGATGCACTTTTATGATGGATAGATGCACTTTTATGATGGATGGATGCACTTTTATGATGATGGATGCACTTTTATGATGGATGGATGCACTTTTATGATGATGGATGCACTTTTATAATGGATGGATGCACTTATATGATTATAGATGCACTTTTATGATGGATGGATGCACTTTTATGGACTTCAAAACACAACTTCTCATTCACTGCCATTATAAAGCTTGAAAGAGTCAGGATATTGTTTAATATAACTCTGATTTGATTCTTCTGAAAGAGGAATGTCATACACACCTAGGATGACTTGAGGGTGAGTAAATCATGGGCTAATTTTCATATTTGGGTGAACTATCCCTTTTAAAATAGTCATAATCATAGTTCAAAATGCTGTACATTAGTGGTGATGTAATAAATGAAATGACACATGTGACACGACTCTGATGTCTGAAACTGAAGTTTATTCTCTCTGAAACAATCAAAAATCGACAGGAGCTTAGTTCTGCGTTTACAATCGAAGTGATCCACATTTAAAAATTCAAAAATAACACTTCACACACACACACACACACTCACTATTTGCTTATCTAACGCAAATTGGTTTCACGTAAAGTGCTCCTAATATGCTTTTTCAAATATTACCTTTCATACAGTGTGTGTGAATGTAAAAGGTCTGGTAACTCATTTGCATAATGCTCGCCTCTGGTCTTGATTGGCTGAATGGCGTCTCTTAGCCCCGCCCCCAATCCCTGTAGCTGTGTCTGAGACTGGAAGAGTGTGGTTGGTGTTGTTCATGTTGGGAAGACCCTGTTTTCTGCTGAGATTGATACGGTCGAACCCAATTTGATTGATGTGTCAAGAGTTGAGATTCACATATGATAATGAGCATTTGCTTCTGACCAATCAGAGCAGAGCAACTCTCAGAGAGGCGGGGTTTAGAGAGAAAAAATCCCTTAATTTGAAAAGAAAAAAAAAGTGCTTACACTCGTTTGAGGTGACTTGTGTGAAAAAGATGAAAATGCATTTGCAGAATAAATTCTAACATAGTGAAAATTAAACTCAAGTAAGTGATCGACTGTTTCCTCATGACAGCAATTCCCGCTCTTTTTAGAGCAACCCGGATCATTTGGCTCCTGTGTACGTCTTGTTTTCTGACATTAAGGATGATCTTTTCGCCACTCTACTCGACCACACGCTCTCCATACAGTGACTGACACTGCGTCCGTAATCAAATACTTCTCTACTATATAGTATGTAAAAAAAAGTACGCCAACAGAGTAGTACGTCCAAATTCATAGTATTTCAAAAAACAGTAGGCGAAAAGTACCCGGATGACCCATTAATTCCGGTGAGATTCTGAAGTGCGCATATGGACACTTTACTATCCCATGAGGTCACGGGAGAGGATTTATGAATGGAGGTGAAGTGACGCAACTGACTGGTAGCTCACATGATAACAACAAAATGGCGGTATGGACATTCATACTATATAGAACATACTCTTTTAAAGGTCGCAAAGTAAGTTTAAATTTAAATATTGTACTTACTCGCATAGCACGCGATTTCGGACGCATCATGAATGTTATTAATACTGTATGTGCGCGCGAAGAATCGCCGGCGCACACACACATACACATTAAAGGGTTAGTTCACCCAAAAATTTAAATTCTGTCATTAATGACTCACCCTCATGTTGTTCGACACCCGTAAGACCCCCGCTCATCTTCGGAACACAAATGAAGATATTTTAGTTGAAATCCGATGGCTCAGAAAGGCCTTGACAGTAATAACATTTCCTCTCTCAAGACCCATAAAAGGCACTAAAGACGTCGTAACAAAGTCTATCTCTCTACAGTGGTTATAAAAATATTTTATGAAGTTTTTGTGCGCAAAAAAAACAACAACGAAATAACGACTTATATATAGTACAGATGGTCGACTTCAAAACACCTTTTCCTGAAGCTTCGGGCTGAAATCACATAACTTTGGCGATCCGAATCGCTGATTCGATACACTGATTCATAAAGCTCCTAAGCTTCCTGAAGCGCACAAAAACTATTCTAATCGCTTTATAAAATTATTGTAGAACCACTGTAGAGAGATGGACTTTGTAACGACGTCTTTAGTACCTTTTATCTGTCTTGAGGGTGAGGAATTAATGGCAGAATTATCATTTTTGGGTGAACTAACCCTTTAAAATAACATTTAGTTAGTGACAGCTTGACGTGTGAGCGGTGTAGCGAAAGCATTAGCATATTATTCTAAACTAATGTACAAAAAGAGAAAACAGTTCTCAGACGGGAACCGACTCTCACCGTTCACTTAAAGGAGCCGAATCAAAGAACCGACTCGTTCGCGCTACTGTTTCCGCTGACGGTGTTTATTTACTGTTGGTTACTAGGTTACCAATAACACCGTAGTCCGCTCAAACAACGCACCTAATCCGTATTTGTTTTGTTATTTTGAGTATGATTCGCTTCACGTTTCTGGAAACGCTACTGTGAGAAAACATCTGATGCTGCAATGTGTGTCATGAGAAAATTAAAGTGTTTAAGTGTGTAGGAGACCTTTAAAATAGCATAATAGGAGCTCTTTAAAACCTCTCACCATCAGACATTTAGTGGAAACACATTCAGAACATGGAAACAAAGACACATACAATCAAAAGAAGTCGGTATTATCAAAATAACATTCAAAAAGAGTCCAGAACGAGTCTGAAAAGAATATTATATACAGCCTCCCGACAGATGATGTCTGTTTACAGTCAGAGAACAGAAGGAAAGAAGGTCAAGTGTCTGAAAACACATCAACATGAACACATTACTGATATAAATAAACACAGCAGATTGCTTTTCTCAACTCTCTCTCTCTCATAGACGGCACTTACTTGATCAAAAATACAGTAAAAAGTGTGACATATATTCCAGCTGTTCTCTCTGTGAATATACAGTAATTTATCATCATCATTACTCCAGTCTGCAGTGTCACATGACCCTTCAGAAATCATTCTCATATGAGGATTTGCTGCTCATTTATGATTATTATCAGTGTTGAAACTTGTGGAAACTGATGCATTTTATTTCTCCGGATTCTTTGATGAATTGATAGTTCAAAAGAGCATTTATTTAAAATAGAATCTTTAGTAAAATTATAAATGCCATTTTTGAACAATTAAATGCATTCTCGACCAGAAAAGCAACCCATGATCTCAAAGCATATGTTGAAATTATAATACAAGTGTGAGCAGTAATAACACAATTAGGTTTGGATGTTGAATGCATATTTTTTTAAATTAATTTCAGATGTCAGCTGACAGACTTTTGCCAGGAAAGTTCTTTGGTTGATTTTACACTTCTCTATGTGTATTTAATATATGCGTATATGACTCAAGAACATTTCTGTCAGTGTTAAACAGACAAATAAGCAGGACAGATTAATCAAACTGACAACCCAAACTTTTTAGACGCTAGTGTTTTGCAAATGGATCTTCATTAATATGATCAGGGATTGGAACGCATCCACTGTCTCAGCCAATCACATCGTCTGTTAATCATCTCAGCCAATCAATTGGTTTGTTAATTTGCTTGGTCATGCAAAAACTAATTTGCATGTCCTGGTTGATAGATTGATCACGTCACATTAAATAACCAACATATTCAGCCACTTTAAATATAATTTATGCTGGATAACTGCAATGCAATAAAACACCATTAAATGCATCATACACATAATGATTTTAAAGTGATGGACGCTTCGTTGTTGGAAATGGATGAAGATTCATATGAAAACAGAAAGGTTACAAACGGTGTCTCTCTGCATTCGCTTCAGCTTTATGGAGTCTGACAGAAACTGTAGCATAATCTTTAACATGTAGTGTTTATAGAATATCATCTGTATAATCAAATTACTGTATTTAAAAAAAGAGGAATAAATGTTAAAGAAGACACGACACATCAAACTGACCTGGTTTTCCACATGCACATTATGACTTCATCACGCGCGCGCACACACACACACACACACACACACACACACACACACACACACACACACATACAGTCACACACACACACACACACACTCACAACCCATACACACTCAAACCCATACGCAAACAGACACTTACACACTCAAACCCACACACAACACATACACACACGCACGCACATACTTTCTTACACACACACACACTCACAGTCACACACACTCACAACCCATACACACTCAAACCCACACACAACACAGACACGCACGCTTACACACTCTCACACATACAGTCACACACACACACTCACAACCCATACACACTCAAACCCATACGCAAACACACACTTACACACTCAAACCCACACACAACACAGACACGCACGCTTACACACTCACACATACAGTCACACACACACACTCACAACCCATACACACTCAAACCCATACGCAAACACACACTTACACACTCAAACCCACACACAACACATACACACACGCACGCACGTACTTTCTTACACACACACTCACAGTCACACACACTCACAACCCATACACACTCAAACCCACACACAACACAGACACGCACGCTTACACACTCTCACACATACTCAAGGTCACACACTCAAACCCATACGCGCACTCACACAAACACACGCGCACACACACACAAAAACACATACACGCACGCTTATACACACTCTCACACTTATACACACATTCTCTCTCTCTCACACACACACACACTTATACACACTCTCACTTTAACATCACACTCACAGTCACACACTCACAGGCACACTTACAACACATACATACTCAAACCCATACGCACACACACAAACACACATGCGCACACACACACGCTTATACACACTCTCACACTTATACACACACTCTCTCTCACACAGTTATACACACACTCTCACTTACACATCACACTCAGTCACAGTCACTCTTACATGCACACTTACAACACATACATACTCAAACCCACACACACATTTATACACACACTCTCACTTACACCTCACACTCAGAGTCACACACACTGACACCCACACTTACAACACATACATACTCAAACCCACACGCACACACACACACACACAGAATCAATCACCAATAAAATCATTCACAACCCCTATATTTCTGAATTATATGTGAAGTAAACATTGATATATCTGTAGAACTCTGACAGCTCAACGAGCCAATCAGAGCCTTTCGCTGAGAATGCCCCGCCCACTAGAGCAATCGTATTGATTGACACAGGTCGTGTCTAATAAAACGCTTCGATTAGACTTAACTGTGCCTATATAATAATTCAGAAACATTAGACCAGCCTTAACCTGGCATGCAGACAATAAGCATAGTGTTTTATGGAAGCTTGTTTCCACAGCGGATTTAAAAAAACGTAATTGCGACTTTTTATTCCATGGCAGAAATAAGCTTCCATACCCTTGTCACTATATACAAAACTAGATTCCTCTGAAGAAAATCTGAGCCGGGTTTGCCCCTGCAAGTCACCGTCGTGGGTCGTTGCCAGGGTGTTTCTAAGCGGTTGCTAGGGTGTTGTTGTTGGTTGCTAGGTGGTGACGTACTTGAGTTGACCTCATCTTCTGGTCTGTAGATATATATACTCAAAGAAAACCTTCGTAGGGATATTAAACGAAAGCATTTCTTTGATGTGTATTATATTTAGTAACATTTGCATTATATTGTGGTTATATTGTAACATGATGCTGTTCAATAGTAACACTGATATCATTAGTTACTAAAGTTGATGTCGATAGTTGCAGAAATAAAACTCACGAATCACCACAAGCTTCCATTAGCCAAGCCAAACGACCCTGAGTCCTGACCGCTGACCCTTTGACCCTGACCTTTGCCCTCTAGGTGCAGTGGGAGAGGCTGAGTTTCAGGACGCCGTCTGCGTGCATCTTGAAGAGCAGTTTGAACTCGGTGGGCAGCTGGTGTGACTCCTGCCACTTGGTGGTGAACTTGGTGCCCTTCTTGTCGTAGTAGTGGTACGGCAGCTCCTTGCCCGTGTTGGGATCCCAGCCGAAGGGCCAGAAGCCGTACAGGTGGACCTGATCGCACATGGACGAGGCCAGCGTGAACATCAGGATCCCCGTGCTCAGCCGCTTCGGAGACAGCTGCTTCGTCTTCCAGTACCTGCAGACAAACACGACAGCACCTCGAACATCGGTTTACATCCAGTTCTGATTCAAGCAAACTATCTGTGTCACAAATTGGAAATAGGATTAACCAAATCAATATGTGTGTTTTAGCTGACAGTCTTAGATTCTATCTGAGCATTTGTCTGAATCTCACAAAACCTGTGAGATATCACACACACGCACACACACACGCACACGCACACACATACACGCAGGCATACACGCACACACACACACACACACATGCGCACACATAAACGCACGCGCACACACATACGCACACACGCATATACGCACACACACGCACGCATATACGCACACGCACACACATACGCACACGCACACACACACACATATGCGCAGTTGCGCACGGATAAACTCACACGCACACACATACGCACGCACGCATATACGCACACACACACACACATACGCACACACACACACATGCGCACGCGTAAACGCACGCACACATACGCACGCACACATACGCACACACACGCACGCACACATACGCACGCATATACGCACACACACGCACGCACACACACACACATGCGGACGCATAAACGCACGCACACACATACGCACACGCACACACACATGCGCACGCACACATACGCACACACACGCACACACACAGTATTAATCAGTGTCAACAATAATGTGAAAATCAAGTGTAAAGCAATTATATTCAAAATTATTGAAAAAAGATTATATTATTAAAACATAAAACTTATATTGATCAACCAATGAATACAAAACATCTTTATTTATATTTTTTTTATCATAGACAAAACCTGTGATTGATTATTTATTTATTTATTTATTTATTTATTTATTAGCATTATGGAAATTATCATGATGTCATTAAAATATTTCACTCCAAAATATAAAAAAAATAAGTTTTATTTGCATTATGGTGAGCAATAATGTGAAAATTAATTAATAACACATTTATAAAATATTATATTATTAAAATTATATTAATCAAGCAATGATTAAAAAACTCTTATTTAGTTAATTCATAAATTTTTCAAATTGTAAACTAGAATACAAATCAATAAAATGTCTTTATTATAAACTATCGTCCAAAGTTTAAGGTCAGTACGCTTTTTTTTCCAAAGAAATTAATACTTTTATTCATTAAATGTATCAAAACTGACTGTAAAGACATTTATAATGTTACAAATGATTCTCTTTCAAATAAATGCTGTTCTTTAAACTTTCTATTCATCAGAGAATCCTGAGAAATAAAATGCATCACTTTCCACAAAAATATGACATAAATGATAAATCCAGCTTTGATAACAGGAATAAATCACACTGCACTATATATTCACACAGAGAACAGATGAACATTTTAGAAAAGTGGAAATAAAGCGGTAAAAGTAAACAAACGTGCTGAATTAGAGACAATAAAAGTGAGTGGCTCCAATATCATTGGTCGTAAAAAGTCTAGTCCCGCCCACATACAATGGTTCCCATGCCCATGTGTTGTACTTGAGGTAAAAATGCTATAAATACTGTTGGGTTTCTCACTCAAACCGATAGTTTTGTGTCTTAAGACATCAATGTGTCGTCACGAGCCGCAGGGTTTAATATGAAGTTGTTTTTTTACTCCATTGACATGCATTACACGACTGGAGTTAAACATCTTCATTTTTGTTCGACTGAAGAAACAAACACACCTACATCTCGGATGCCCTGGGGGTCTGCAGATAAACATCACATTTACATTTTTGGGTGAACTATCCCTTTAACGCACAAGATTCTCATGTAGAGTTAATGGCGGTAAAACACTGCATGCACACTGAACAGAGTTTACCCACAAACCCCCGGGTAACAAAGCTAATGTGTTTCACCCTAAAGTGGCACATGTGTCTGCAGGAAAATGATGGAAACACATCCATGAAGGTCAGCTGCTCCTGTGTGTGTGTGTGTGTGTGTGTGTGTGTGTGTGTGTGTGTGTGTGTGTGTGTGTGTGTGTCCAGAGGTTCATTCGCTCAGAGCAAGGTTAGTTCAGCCACCATCTCTAATAGAGTCACAGCGCCGGTGAACCACACAGAGACTGTGAACATCACTGGACTGCAGCCTGACAGAGTCTCTCCTGCTCACCAAAGCTCTGTTTATTTGATCATAAATACAGTAAATCAGTGTAATATTCCTCCAGTGTAGATCAGCTGTTCTCTATATGAATATACAGTGATTTATTCCTGTAATCAAAGCTGAATTTATCATCATTACTCCAGTCTTCAGTGTCACATGACCCTTCACTAATCATTCTCATATTAGGATTTGAGCTCAAGAAATATTATGATTATTATTAATGTCATATTTTTATGGAAATACATTTCACTTTCCAGGATTCTTTGATGAATAGAAAGTTCAAAAGAACAGCATTTATTTGAAATATAATCTTTTGTAACATTATAAATGTCTTTACTGTCACTTTTAATGCACCAGTGATGAATATAAATCTTATTAATATTTTAAATGACTGACCTTGAACTGTAGTGCATTTATTTATTTAAGCATTCTTAAGAGTTTAAGAAATTATAAAATTACCTTTGCATAATTTTCTATTATTTATTTTAAAGACTGATGATTATTTACATTATTTATTTCATTTGAATACTATTACAATACAATTTATTAATAATTTTATGTCAAAATGTTCTAAAAATATGATTTATTTAAATTATAATTAAAAACATGTACTCTCATATGTATATGCAGTGACGGAGATTGTTCACTGACTGTTCAACCAAACATCTTCTTGTGTAGCCTGTGATCGTCTTACAGGGTTAGATCGGTCCGATCGGACACAGAGACTCGCTTTAAAGGGATTGCAGAAGATTACAGGACAACAGCTCAGTTCTGAGCCGAGTGTGAAAATCTCATCTTCTGCTTGGTACCATATCCCAAAAATACACTTTACATCGCAAATTTGACCAAAAATATCCCAAAAATACACTTGACATCGCAAATTTGACCAAAAATATCCCAAAAATACACTTGACATCGCAAAATTCTTGGAATTCTGAGTTTACATCTCGCAATTCTGACTTCTTGGAATTCTGAGTTTACATCTCGCAATTCTGACTTTCTTCTCGGAATTCAGAGTTTACATCTCGCAATTCTGACTTTCTTCTCGGAATTCAGAGTTTACATCTCGGAATTCTGACTTCTTGGAATTCAGAGTTTACATCTCGCAATTCTGACTTTCTTCTTGGAATTCTGAGTTTACATCTCGCAATTCTGACTTTCTTTTCGGAATTCAGAGTTTACATCTCGGAATTCTGACTTCTTGGAATTCAGAGTTTACATCTCGCAATTCTGACTTTCTTCTCGGAATTCTGAGTTTACATCTCGCAATTCTGACTTTCTTTTCGGAATTCTGATTTTACATCTCGCAATTCTGACTTTCTTTTCGGAATTCTGAGTTTACATCTCGGAATTCTGAGTTTACATCTCGCAATTCTTACTTCTCGGGATTCTAAATTTACATCTCGCAATTCTGACTTTCTTTTCGGAATTCTGATTTTACATCTCGCAATTCTGACTTTCTTTTCGGAATTCTGAGTTTACATCTCGCAATTCTTCCTTCTCGGAATTCTGAGTTTACATCTCGCAATTCTTACTTTTCGGAATTCTGATTTTACATCTCGCAATTCTTACTTTTCGGAATTCTGATTTTACATCTCGCAATTCTGACTTCTCGGAATTCTGATTTTACAACTCGCAATTCTGACTTCTCGGAATTCTGAGTTTACATCTCGCAATTCTTACTTCTCGGAATTCTGAGTTTACATCTCGCAATTCTTACTTTTCGGAATTTTGATTTTACATCTCGCAATTCTTACTTTTCGGAATTCTGAGTTTACATCTCGCAATTCTTACTTTTCGGAATTTTGATTTTACATCTCGCAATTCTGACTTCTCGGAATTCTGAGTTTACATCTCGCAATTCTTACTTCTCGGAATTTTGATTTTACATCTCGCAATTCTGACTTCTCGGAATTTTGATTTTACATCTCGCAATTCTGACTTCTCGGAATTCTGAGTTTACATCTCGCAATTTACTTTTCGAATTTGAGTTTACATCTCGCAATTCTTACTTTTCGAATTTTGATTTTGATGCATGGGTGGAGTTTAGGGGCAGTGTGTGTGTGTGTGTGTGTGTGTGTGTGTGTGTGTGTGTGTGTGTTTCTTTCAATTTTGAGTTTATATCTCACAATCAGAATTGGGAGACATTAACTTGCAATTGTAAGAAAAAAGACGATTACCTTTTAAAATGTTTTTATTTCACGTCAGAAACAACCTTCCAAACAAAACCCAAAATTATATTTTTAGCTGCATGGTTCTCAAATGAAGTCTAAACAGTTTCAGACAGACGTACAAAAGCTCTTACCTGTTGACATACTGCATAATGTTTCCCGGCCAGGCTAACTGTACTTTCAGCTGGCCCTTGTGCTCTACGAAGAAATCTACGAGTGTGCGTGTGACAGTGGCCGACGTGTGGAAGAAAAAGGCGGGGATCCACAGGATTGCGCCGTCCAGCTTCTTCAGACTCAAGAAGAAATTGTTTCTGTCCTGGATGGTCAGCAGGTTGTTGTAGTATTTCTCCAGAATACTGGGATTGAAGGTGGTGAGGTTGGTCCGGCGGCCCACATCTCTACGGAAAACCTCGGTGGGCGCGAAGTTGCAGCGGAAGACGAAGTCATACTTGTCGATTTCGGGGCCGCAGCGGCTGCCGGTGAGGATCCCGCTGTTGCCCACTACGGCGCAGGTGTTGTAGCGCTTGTTGAGGACAGGAGAAGAGTCCGGAAGCAAAGACCTGAGGTTCTCGCCGATGGAGAAGACGTATTTGTGACTGGAGTAGTCGTAGTGCATTAACTGACCCACGCGAACACTGCTCTTGGTCAGGGTGAAGTTGTGCGGGACGTCGATGTACTGGCCGATCTCTTTACTGGAAAACATCAGAAAGTCGCAACACAAGCAGAAGAATCAGCAGCTGTTTCATAAGAGATTCAAGGATTCAAAGTTTAAATAATATAACTACTTGAAAATATTCATATTAAGGTATATTTAAAGGAACACTACACTTTTTTTGAAAATAGGCTCATTTTCCAAGTCCCCTAGAGTTATAAATAGTTGAGTTTCACCGTTTTTGAATCCATTCAGCCGATCTTTGTATCTGGCGGTAGCACTTTTAGCATAGCTTAGCATACATCATTGATTCTAATCAGTCCATTAGCATCTCATTCAAAAAATGATCAAAGACACTTTCAATATTTTTCCTATTTAAAACGTGACTCTTCTACAGTTACATCGTGTGCTAAGACCAACTGAAAATGAAAAGTTGTGATTTTCTACACCTATATGGTTAGGAACTACTTTCTCATTCCTGCGTAATAGTCTCGGATCTTCGCGGCTGTACCATGGCTGCAGCGGCGCAGTGATATCACGCAGCGCTGAAAGTAGCCCCCAGCTAGGTAACTTTCAATGTGACTGGCACTAAGTTCGTGTAGTTGCAGAGAAAGTTTCAGGCTTGCAGCCGATAAATTGTGTTGTGGATTTCCCTGTGTGATTAGCCATGGTTCTGTGTGTTGTAAAGGGCTGTGATAGTAAGTCGAAGGTGTACTACCACCATGTTTCACAGAATACCAACGAATCATTGCGCCGCTGCAGCCATGGTACAGCCGCGAAGATCCGCGAATATTACGCAGGAATGAGAAAGTAGTTCCTAGCCATATAGGTGTAGAAAATCACAACTTTTCATTTTCAGTTGGTCTTAGCACACGATGTAACTGTAGAAGAGTCACGTTTTAAATAGGAAAAATATTGAAAGTGTCTTTGATCATTTTTTGAATGAGATGCTAATGGACTGATTAGAATCAATGATGTATGCTAAGCTATGCTAAAAGTGCTACCGCCAGATACAAAGATCGGCTGAATGGATTCAAAAACGGTAAAACTCAACTATTTATAACTCTAGGGGACTTGGAAAATGAGCCTATTTTCAAAAAAAGTGGAGTGTTCCTTTAATATTACATACACATGTATAGACGTTTTATAAACATTTTGATTTGATACATTTATTAATATTAAACTCTTAGAATAAATAAGTAAATAACAAGAACGATAACTATAACAACGTTTGAATATTCTGATTACAAAATATTCATGTTTGTTTTTATATTAAATATTACGTGATAGTGTTTAATTATATTAATAATTACTAATCTCAGAATAAATAAATATTACTATTAAAAATATTCATATTTAGTAATATTCAATATTACATACACATGAGTTGACATTTTATAAAGGCTATTTTTAAAGTTATTTGATTTGATAAAAACAAAAGAACGATAATTATAACATAACGTTTAAATAATATTACTATTAAAATATTAAAACACGTTTTTACTCTTTAATTCTTTAAAAATTAAAAAACTAAACTCATATATAAAAAATAAATAAATATCTTTCAACAACGATACTATAACATAATACTTAAATAATATTACTATTAAAATATTAATGTTTTTATATTACATTTTTTTTTAATAATGTTTTCAAAAAAATTTGAATAATATTAACCATTAAAAGACTAACTCAGAATAAATAGATTAAT
The DNA here is from genome assembly GCA_023029165.1 of Gobiocypris rarus. Lineage (NCBI taxonomy): Eukaryota > Metazoa > Chordata > Actinopteri > Cypriniformes > Gobionidae > Gobiocypris > Gobiocypris rarus. The sequence continues at coordinate 38,597,169 of CM040930.1, read as the reverse complement.
ATATAAAGAACGATAACTAACATAACATTTAAATAATATTACACACTTTGTGTGTGTGTGTGTGTAAGTGTGTGTGATGTGGTGGGTTTAGGGGCAGTGTGTGTGTGTGTGTGTGTGTGTGTGTGTGTGTGTGTGTGTGTGTGTGTGTGTGGGCTTGTTTTTGTGAAATATCAGGACACAAATGTGTATAATGACATGGGTATGACACAGGTATTACAGGAGAGGGTGAAATATGAGGACGTTCCCCATGTCCTCACTTTTCAAAATGCTTATAAATCACACAGGATGAGGTTTTTATCACAGAAAGTAAACTGTGCAGTCTCCTGTGATGGGTAGTGTGTGTGTGTGTGTGTGTGTGTGTGTGTGTGTGTGTGTGTGTGTGTGTGTGTGTGTGTGTGTGTGTGTGTGTGTGTGTGTGTGTGTGTGTGATGGTAGGCTTAGGGCAGTGTGTGTGTGTGTGTGTGTGTGTGTGTGGGTAGGTTTAGGGCAGGCAGTGTGTGTGTGTGTGTGATGGGTAGGTTTAGGCAGCAGTGTGTGTGTGTGTGTGTGATGGGTAGGTTTAGGCAGGCAGTGTGTGTGTGTGTGTGTGTGTGTGTGTGTGTGTGATGGGTAGGTTTAGCAGGCAGTGTGTGTGTGTGTGTGTGTGATGGGTAGGCTTAGGGCAGCAGTGTGTGTGTGTGTGTGTGTGTGTGTGTGTGTGTGTGTGTGTGTGTGTGTGTGTGTGTGTGTGTGTGTGTGTGTGTGATGGGTAGGTTTAGGGGCAGGGCAGTGTGTGTGTGTGTGTGTGTGTGTGTGTGTGTGTGTGTGTGTGTGTGTGTGTGTGTGTGTGTGTGATGGGTAGGTTTAGGGCAGGGGCAGTGTAGGGTGTGTGTGTGTGTGTGTGTGTGTGTGTGTGTGGGCATGTTTTTGTGAAATATCAGGACACAAATGTGTATAATGACATGGGTATGACACAGGTATTACAGGAGAGGGTGAAATATGAGGACGTTCCCCATGTCCTCACTTTTCAAAATGCTTATAAATCACACAGGATGAGGTTTTTATCACAGAAAGTAAACTGCAGTCTCCTGTGATGGGTAGTGTGTGTGTGTGTGTGTGTGTGTGTGTGTATGGGTAGGTTTAGGGCAGGGGCAGTGTGTGTGTGTGTGTGTGTGTGTGTGTGTGTGTGTGTGTGTGTGTGTGTGTGTGTGTAATGGGTAGTTTTAGGGGCAGTGTAGGGGATAGAAAATACGGTTTGTACAGTATAAAATGCATTACGCCTATGGAATGTCCCCACATTTCACAAAACAAACATGTGTGTGTGTGTGTGTGACGTTCACCTTTGCTCTAAATAAGCGCTCTTGTTAAACCTCCAGCTGCTGGACTCCTGTATGTTCTCGTTCAGGGCATTATTCAGGGATGTGAACGCAGGATCCAGAAACTTCATTGCCAGTTGGGACCTGACGAGAAGATGAACAGACAGAGGAAATGAAAACACTGTTTCTGTTCCACTTCACAGGAAGGCCTGATCCCGATGTCCCGCTGATGGCAGCTGCTGAAAGTGGTTCCAATCAATCGGACCCATCCCGACTCCTGTCAGTCACCTCCCGCCCGGGGCAGTCGATGCCCGCTCTAATTAAACAGCCTCTTTTGGACCCCACGCCTGCTCGTTTTCTCACTCTCATTTGTTAAAGCTTGTTCCGTTTCATTACCAGAGTTATTTGAGTCTGGGTTACGGCCTCAGAGGTCAGAGCGTTGTGTTAAAGTAGTTTTAACTATTTTTACTAGGTTTTAAGTTTTTGTTTAGTAGTTTTAAAAGCTATAATTTTGAATATATGCATGGTTTAGCATGTTGTTAGCATTTTGCTCTCATGATTTATCATATAACTAGCATCATTTAGTGCATTGTTAGCATGTTGGTACCATTATTTGGTCCATTGTTAACATGTTTCTAGCATTATTTAACACATTAATAGCATGCATTAACATTTGCTAGCATGATTTAACATTGTAAACATGTTTTAGCATGTTGCTAGCATTATTAGTGCATTTTTAGCATGTGTCAAACATGATTTAACACATTAATAGCATGCATTAACATTTGCTGGCACGATTTGTAATGTTTTAGCATGTTGCTAGCATTATTAGTGCATTGTTAGCATGTGTCAAACATGATTTAACAGATTAATAGCACACATTCACATTTGCTAGCATGGTTTGCCATTTTTGCTTTGATGTTTCTAGCATATGATTTATAATGTTGCTAGCATGACGGATCATATTACTAGCATACATTAACATTTGCTAGCATGATTTAACACATTAATAGCATGCATTAACATTTGCTAGCATGATTTAACATTGTAAACATGTTTTAGCATGTTGCTAGCATTATTAGTGCATTGTTAGCATGTGTCAAACATGATTTATCATGTTGCTAGCATGATTTAACAGATTCATAGCACACATTCACATTTGCTAGCATGGTTTGGCATTTTTGCTTCCATGTTTCTAACATGAGTTAACATGTTTTAACATGTTGCTAGCATGACGGATCATATTACTAGCATACATTAACATTTGCTAGCATGATTTAACACATTAATAGCATGCATTAACATTTCCTAACACTATTTGTCACGTTGCTAGCATTTTTCTAGCATGATTTAACATCGTTAATGTGTTTTAGCATGTTTGCTAACATAATTTTGTGCATTGTTAGCATTTGTCTAACATGATTTATCATGTCGCTAGCATGATTTAACAGATTAATAGCATGCATTAACATTTGTTAGCATGATTTTAAATTTTTTTAGCATGTCTCTAGCAGGATTTAACATTGCTTACATTATTAACAGATTAATACTGTGCATTAACATTTGCTAGCATGGTTTAACATATTGCCACCATGTTGCTAGCATTATTTGGAGCATCGTTAGCATGTTTCTAACACGATTTAGCATGTTTTGCTAACATGATTTAACACATTAATAGCATGCATTAACATCTGCTAGCATGATTTATCCTATTACTAGCATTCATTAACATTTTCTAGCATGTTTTTATTTTATTTATCATGTTTGCTACCATGTTTCTAACATGATTTTAAATTGTTAATGTGTTTTAACCTGTTGCATTATTTACATGTTTCTATAATGATTTGAGCATTTTTGCTAGCATTATTTAAATTGTTAGCATTTTTGTAATATGTTGTTTAACATTAATTAGCATATTTGCTAGCATGTTTCTAACATGAATTAGCACATTGCTAGCGTGTTTTAATATTAATAGCATGATTTCACACATTTTTAATGTTTTAACACGGTTGCTAGCGGGGCCTGTTTGAGTTAGTTAGTCGTGTGTTGAAACTGCCGGTTATAGTAAGGGGCGGGACGTTTCCCAAACACCAATCACAACACACTGCTCCAGCCGACCAATCAGAGCACAGTGTGCTTTTCAGAAGGAGGGGCTTCATAGAGACAGGAACTAAACAGAGCGTTACTGACAGACTGGGAAGAGAGGAGCCGCAACAATGGAGAATATGAGGAATAATCAACATTCAAGTAGGAAAACTGACTCTATGTGGTCTCTTTAAGGCATTTGCTGTAAACCTGTTGGCATGTGCAAATACTTACACACTGAAATTATACAAATCAAACTTAAGTAATTTAAATCAAGCCTCCGCTATTTACTGATTGAAGGCAGTCCTGCTAGTTTTGTCTTCCCTGGCGGAAGTTTAAATGACGAACAGGTGATGAATAACATATGGTCATATAACAGCGCCAGATCAAAATGACTCCCGCTACGCAACCTTGACTGTAGCGAGCGCGTCTGATTACTGACTGGTGATGAAACTGCCAGAGGAGTAAATCAGGACCAAGGACAGCGCTCAGGGCCGAGGCGTTCCTTCAGTTTCAGTCAGCATTAAAACTGGACTTTGGTTGGACTTTACAGTGTTTATGTGCAACATATTTATTTACATAAAGCAGAATAACATGCACGTCCATGCACAAAAGGCTGAGAAGTGATACTAGTGTTCATCAAATGTCAAGTAGTTTATCACTCAACATTCCCCTTAAAGGCACAATATGTAATTTTCTGCCGCTAGAAGTCTCTTATTCAAAACAAAGGCGTGTCTTGACTCTTGAGTGGGCAGAGCTTTTATTCTGCCGCGAGCGCTTCCGCTTCTTCCGCTCATGCGTGTGTGTGTGTGTGTGTGTGTGTAACGCAGCGCTGTTTGATTATATCACACACATGTGAGTGTGTTAAAGTGATATTATAATGCTACTATGAGACACTTGTTCACACTGAGCGAGATCATATTAGGCGGTAGTGTTGCACGGTATACCGGTACTAGAGAAGTATTGCGATACCCTGCTATTACAAACGGTACGATATGGAGTTTTATTAGTACCGGTACTTTAAGAAGGACCGCGCGTTAATAAGAGCTGTATTTATTTGTGTTGATGAGTGACAGCAGGAGTCAGGATGTGTGTGAGCTCTCCACCGTTCACTAAACATTGGAAGCAGAAGAGTTAAATATACACACGCAGCGCATGACAAAGAAAGCAACAGAAACATGCGCGCATGAGAGAATATAGCGCGGCGCGGGATGTGCTCGATCTGAAGCGCGAGCACACGCCTTTCAGACAACATGCGATCGCGATTCAGTTCTTTCGGATTATGGATTTCAATGGTCAAAAATATGTAAAAATGCACATCCTGTGAGTATTCAGGTAAACACAACAAAAAAACACTATTAATAATAAGTTCTGTTGTCATATTCAATTACTTTTACTGGGTGTTTTTTTTTACCGTGGTATCGATTAAGTATCGGTATCGAGGTATTTTAGTCTGGTATCGTATCGAAGTCATAATTTTGGTATCGTGACAACACTATTAGGCGGTAAAACATGGCACTCTGTGCGGTAAATCAAGAACAGCAGATTTAAACACCAAGACTAACTGTGTTGAGCTGGAGAACAATGATGAGTTTCTGTCCATCAATGATCCAAACAGTGTCTAATAAACACACTTCAGATATTAAAGCGGCGCTGGTGTTTCCATGGTTACGGGAACGCGGGTATGATGATGTCATTGATAGGCGACGCACGGGCCGTGTCCCGGTTAAAATCGCTTATTTCTCTGGATTTAAACATTCTTGGAAAAATTTGGGATAATGCTAGTACACAAGTCAACTAAATATATAAAGCTATTCTAGTGGTTTTGTGATATTAAATCGTACATAATGTGCCTTTAAAAGAGCCTTTTTCAATTATAAAGAACCTTTAAGGTTCTGTGGATGTTAAATGTTCTTTATGGAACCATTGAAGGCAATAAAGAAGCTTTATCTTAAAATGTGTATTCAGTATAAACATTGTCACTCTTAAAATAAAGGTTCTATTTGGAACCTTTTGGAACGCATGACGTTTATAGAATATGAAGGCAGCCAGCTGACTTTTCTGAAATCATTACTCTGCGAAATATGAGAATGTAGGTTAGACCATCTTCATGATCCAGGACTGAACTGCGCATGCGCACTGAGCATCATGACAGAAGGACAAGAGGCCTTTGCAAAAATGTGATCAAAGCGCACGCTTATTTACCCGCATGCGCAATAGAAACGTTGCCCTTTTGCCTTACAGAAATAAACAACCCCTGTTATGACATTTCTAATAAATGTGTGTGATAAATCACATGCTCACTCACCGAAACCCCGCGTGAAACATGTACATCCGCGGACCGCCGCCGTTGGCGTATTTCGGGCCGGTGAAGATGAAGTCTTTCTTGATGGACACGTAACTGATCAATGACAAAATGAGCAAAGCGACGCTGAACATCACCAGACCCAGAACACTGACGACCCGAACCATCTCAGCCCAGAAAACACTGCGATTCACACACGGAGAACGAACATGATGGATGTGAGCTCCATCGTTTCAGATGCTGAGGATGATGATGATGCTGCCGATGAAGATCCGGGATCCGCGGCGTCTCTCATCAGCACCGGCCGCTGCCATGCCGGATCTCTCTCGAATATCGGCGTTTAGCTGTAAACATCTCCGCTCGCATCCCGTCTCATGCATATAACACCGGGCGATATTTAAAGGAGACTCGATCCTATTCAGAGAAATCCAAGAAATAAACAAGTCACTGCAGCAGATGGAGGGGCTGGAGCCTCCACGGTCACTAAAGGGTTACACGGATTATGATATCCTCATAACAAATCACATTCTGCCTTTTAGACCTTTGCACTTCCGTGTACTCTAATGCATAAGTGCACAATGTTTTTGTTATGTGAAATCATATTTTTATTCTATATATATATATAGTCCAGCATTTATGAAAACAGACATCTACATCTTTATCCACATGACAAATTGTGCCGACAGTCATACAAAGAATTTATGAACACTTGCAAAAACAAGAGGGAAACCCCAAAATATTAATAACTGATTATGTTTCTTTTTCCTGTCAGATAAAAATAAAAACCATAATACTTATTTTGTCATAAGAAATTTGAACAACAATGACAAAAAAAAAAAAACAATGCCTGAACAGTAATGTTTAATATTAATATGTGCAGTGGTAGAGATTACTGTAATCCCAAAACAAAATAAAGGTCACAGGGATTTGAACTAATGCATAGTTTCAGACTCTGTGTAATCTCATGTACTTTCATCTCATTACTTATAAATCATAAAAGATACAGTGACATTTGTGGTCACTGGAGACCTCCAACCCTAGTAGTGTATTTATGGGTATTAAAACAGATATTTGAACATTAAAATCTCTTTCTGCAAGTGAATTTTGCTTATAGTTTTCTCTCAAAGCATCCATACACATCCAGGACTGTTAGCAGCCGCTAACATGGCCTAAAACCTGCTGACACCTTAGGATTAGTAATACAGATTTGAAACCATCATCTCAACAGCTCCAGTGTCTGTTTTGTGTGTAAACAGTTAATGAGGAACCATCTAAAGCAGCTCTAATCAAAACTAAACCTCATGAGTGACTGATCCTGAAACCTTTCATGAGCATCAACTAGTCAACCATCACTAAACTAGTGCTACTGTTAACATTACTAAACTAGTGCTACTGTTAACATTACTAAACTAGTGCTCCTGTTAACATTACTAAACTAGTGCTACTGTTAACCATCACTAAACTAGAGCTACTGTTAATCATCACTAAACTAGTGCTACTGTTAATCATCACCAAACTAGTGCTAGTGTTAACCATCACTAAACTAGTGCTACTGTTAACCATCACTAAACTAGAGCTACTGTTAATCATCACTAAACTAGTGCTACTGTTAACCATCACTAAACTAGTGCTACTGTTAATCATCACTAAACTAGTGCTACTGTTAACCATCATTAAACTAGTGCTACTGTTAATCATCACTAAACTAGTGCTACTGTTAACCATCATTAAACTAGTGCTACTGTTAACCATCATTAAACTAGTGCTACCATCACTAAACTAGTGCTACTGTTAACCATCATTAAACTAGTGCTACCATCACTAAACTAGTTCTACCATCACTTAACTAGTGCTACCATCACTAAACTAGTTATACTGTTAATCATCACTAAACTAGTGTTCCTGTTAACCATCATTAAACTAGTGCTACCATCACTAAACTAGTGCTACTGTTAACCATCATTAAACTAGTGCTCCTGTTAACCATCATTAAACTAGTGCTACTGTAACCCATCACTAAACTAGTGCTACTGTTAACCATCACTAAACTAGTGCTACTGTTAATCATCACTAAACTAGTGATACTGTTAACCATAATTAAACTAGTGCTACCATCACTAAACAAGTGTTCCTGTTAACCATCATTAAACTAGTGCTCCTGTTAACCATCATTAAACTAGTGCTCCTGTTAACCATCATTAAACTAGTGCTACTGTAACCCATCACTAAACTAGTGCTACTGTTAACCATCACTAAACTAGTGCTACTGTTAACCATCATTAAACTAGTGCTACCATCACTAAACTAGTGCTACTGTAACCCATCACTAAACTAGTGCTACTGTTAACCATCATTAAACTAGTGCTACCATCATTAAACTAGTGCTACTGTTAACCATCATTAAACTACTGCTACTGTTAACCATCACTAAACTAGTGCTACCATCACTAAACTATTGCTCCTGTTAACCATCATTAAACTAGTGCTACCATCACTAAACGAGTGCTCCTGTTAACCATCATTAAACTAGTGCTCCTGTTAATCATCATTAAACTAGTGCTCCTGTTAACCATCATTAAACTAGTGCTACTGTAACCCATCACTAAACTAGTGCTACTGTTAACCATCATTAAACTAGTGCTACCATCATTAAACTAGTGCTACTGTTAACCATCATTAAACTAGTGCTACTGTTAATCATCATTAAACTAGTGCTCCTGTTAACCATCATTAAACTAGTGCTATCATCATTAAACTAGTGCTCCTGTTAACCATCATTAAACTAGTGCTACTGTTAATCATCACTAAACTAGTGCTACTGTTAACCATCATTAAACTAGTGCTCCTGTTAACCATCATTAAACTAGTGCTACTGTTAATCATCACTAAACTAGTGCTACTATTAACCATCACTAAACTAGTGCTATCATCACTAAACTAGTGCTCCTGTTAACCATCATTAAACTACTGCTACTGTTAACCATCACTAAACTAGTGCTACCATCACTAAACTATTGCTCCTGTTAACCATCATTAAACTAGTGCTACTGTTAACCATCATTAAACTAGTGCTACTGTTAATCATCACTAAACTAGTGCTACTGTAACCCATCACTAAACTAGTGCTACTGTTAACCATCATTAAACTAGTGCTACTGTTAACCATCATTAAACTAGTGCTACCATCACTAAACTAGTGCTCCTGTTAACCATCATTAAACTAGTGCCCTGTTAACCATCATTAAACTAGTGCTATCATCATTAAACTAGTGCTCCTGTTAACCATCATTAAACTAGTGCTATCATCACTAAACTAGTGCTACTGTTAACCATCATTAAACTAGTGCTATCATCACTAAACTAGTGCTACTGTTAACCATCATTAAACTAGTGCTATCATCACTAAACTAGTGCTACTGTTAATCATCACTAAACTAGTGCTACTGTTAATCATCATTAAACTATCACTAAACTAGTGCTACTGTTAATCATCACTAAACTAGTGCTACTGTTAACCATCATTAAACTAGTGCTACCATCACTAAACTAGTGCTACTGTTAAAATCACTAAACTACTGCTAACTGTCACTAACTTTTCTAAACTTTTTTCTTTCGCTCTCTCAGTACATACAAAGTATTTTTAAATAATGCATGCATTGAAACTCACACATACCCATTTTTTTCCTGCAAAAGAAACAGACTAAAATCTGTAAAGTTTAACTACACAAAGCTATTAGTGAACACGGGTGATGAATCAGGCCTTTTGTAGCCATGCTGAATGTGTAATGCACTTTTGTATCAAACATTAGAGGCAGCGCAGGATATAAACCACACAAATATCAATATGTTATATCTCACTTCTCTACAGAACACAATAAAAGCTGCGAAATTGCTCCTTCTCTCATGAAAAGTTAAAAAGCTGCAAAGGGAATAATTATGAAAAACTCATCAATTTCAGCGGCTGCAGGGAGAATTAAAGATCAGTTTTAGTGGAGCACCAAACTAAATGGATTGCAGTCGAGTTTGAACTAAACGACTTTCTGGAGCAGAGAGAGAGAGAGTTATTATCCAGAGAGAGCAAAATCAAATATCATACACAAAGAACATTTGCAAAAACAAACGTAACTGACTCAGATAACCGCATGATAACTAGTACTGTATCTAACCACACGGTAGAAACGCCTTCTGTTGAGAATGTGGAGTCTAATATATGGCAGACAAAACACATATATGATTATACATCCATTAATAATTTTTAAATCCATCACATTTATAGTCGCATACACCGATCAGGCTTAACATTATGACTAGTATTGAACTAATATTGTGTTGGTCCCACTTTTGCTGACCCGTCAAGGCATGGACTCCACTAGACCCCTGAAGGTGTGCTGTGGTATCTGGCACCAAGATGTTAGCAGCAGATCCTTTAAGTCCTTTAAGTTGTGTGGTGGGGCCTCCATGGATCGGACATGTTTGTTCGGCACATCCCACAGATGCTCGATTGGATTGAGATCTGGGGAATTTGGAGGCCAAGTCAACACCTCAAACTCGCTGTGCTCCTCAAACCATTCCTGAAGCATTTGTGCTTTGTGTCAGGAGCATTATCCTGCTGGAAGAGCCACAGCCACCAGGGAATACCGTTTCCATGAAAGGCTGTACATGGTCTGCAACAATGCTTAGGTAGGTGGGACGTGTCAAAGGAACATCCACATGGATGGCAGGACCCAAGGTTTCCCAGCAGAACATTGCCCAAAGCATCACCTCCGCCGGCTCGCTTCTTCCCATAGTGCATCCTGGGGCCATGTGTTCCCAGGTAAGCCACGCACACACACCCGCCATCCACGTGATGTAAAAGAACACGTGATCATCAGACCAGGCCACCTTCTTCCATTGCCCGCGGTCCAGTTCTGATGCTCACGTGCCACTGTTGGTGCTTTCGCGGGTCAGGGGTCAGCATGGGCACCCTGACTGGTCAGCGGCTATGCCGCCCCATACACAACAAACTGCGA
>CM040930.1:38566475-38581475 GCA_023029165.1 Gobiocypris rarus | reverse complement strand
ACACACACACACACACACACACACACAGACACACACACACACACACACACACACACACACACAAACACACAGACAGACACACACACAGAGACAGACACACACACACACACACACACAGAGACAGACACACACACACACACACACACACACACACACACACAGACAGACACACACACAGAGACAGACACACACACACACACAGAGCAAAACATGAAGGCAAATGATCATCCATTCAACATAAACCAGCTCAGTGTGCCGCTCATTTTCTCTGTTTTTTGGACATTATAACATTTCACAGCTCTCGACTCTTACCGGACGGAATACCTTTCCTACCTTTTTCATCAAGCACAAAAAAATTTTTTTTTAATGATGCGACATGCACTTACATCGATAAGACCGTGGCAACATTAAGATAACGTTGAGATAACGCTGAGATAACGTGAGAATAATGATGGTTCTGCCACTGTAGAAACATTAAACACTCACACCTGATGCATCCTGATCGCTTCATACTGTTTATGATTATGTAATTAATATCCAGAACGTGAATGACAGTAAAGGCAGAGCAAACAACATCGTACTGTCTTGAAGGGAATAATTCACCCAAAAATGACAATCATATGACACAAAGGAAGCTTTTTATCAAGGTGGACTATTTATTTAACGCGTTTGACCTGTCACCGAGTAATATGGAGAAATTATCAAATATTGATTTGTTCCTGACTAATATTTGACAGGTGGACATTAGATGTCAGAGGTAATAATTGCAATCTTCTGCTGAGCAATTATCAGCTGAAATATAAATTAAACAACACCAGAAACATGATTAACAGGTCGAGACCTCATTCACAAACCATCTCCACTCATAAAACTCTGATCTCTTAATATTTATAATATTACACGGCTGAAGTCGTAATTTCAACTTGTTTAAGTGCTTTGTTGTCGGGAAGAATAGGGATCATGGAGGACATCGGGTTTATTCTTGCCTGTTTATTGGGTAAATCTTATTAAAGCCAAAATGTATTGAAGATTTAATTTTCCCATTCATTATAAAACATGTAATATGCTAGTGAATCGTTCTTTTGAGTCAGTTCACCGAATCGAACTGAATCGAGCTCTCTAGTTCTGTGCAGCACTGAATGAGCAAATTATTGAACCGAAGTACAGGTCGTGAGCGGGGTCTATGCGAATAGGGCGGAGTCTGTCAGCAGTCATGGGTGGGGTCTATGCTAATGGGGTGGAGTCTGTCAGCAGTCATGGGCGGGGTCTATGATAATAGGGTGGAGTCTGTCAGCAGTCATGGGTGGGGTCTATGCTAATAGGGCGGAGTCTGTCAGCAGTCATGGGTCGGGTCTATGATAATAGGGTGGAGTCTGTCAGCAGTCATGGGTCGGGTCTATGCTAATAGGGCGGAGTCTGTCAGCAGTCATGGGTGGGGTCTATGCTAATGGGGTGGAGTCTGTCAGCAGTCATGGGCGGGGTCTATGCTAATGGGGTGAAGTCTGTCAGCAGTCATGGGTCGGGGTCTATGCTAATAGGGCGGAGTCTGTCAGCAGTCATGGGCGGGGTCTATGATAATAGGGTGGAGTCTGTCAGCAGTCATGGGTCGGGTCTATGCTAATGGGGTGGAGTCTGTCAGCAGTCATGGGTGGGGTCTATGCTAAAGGGGTGGAGTCTGTCAGCAGTCATGGGCGGGGTCTATGATAATAGGGTGGAGTCTGTCAGCAGTCATGGGTGGGGTCTATGCTAATAGGGCGGAGTCTGTCAGCAGTCATGGGTCGGGTCTATGATAATAGGGTGGAGTCTGTCAGCAGTCATGGGCGGGGTCTATGATAATAGGGTGGAGTCTGTCAGCAGTCGTGGGTGGGGTCTATGCTAATAGGGCGGAGTCTGTCAGCAGTCGTGGGTGGGGTCTATGCTAATAGGGCGGAGTCTGTCAGCAGTCGTGGGTGGGGTCTATGCTAATAGGGTGGAGTCTGTCAGCAGTCGTGGGCGGGGTCTATGCTAATGGGGTGGAGTCTGTCAGCAGTCATGGGTGGGTCTATGCTAATGGGTGGAGTCTGTCAGCAGTCATGGGCGGGGTCTATGCTAATGGGGTGGAGTCTGTCAGCAGTCATGGGCGGGGTCTATGCTAATGAGGTGGAGTCTGTCAGCAGTCATGGCGGGTCTATGCTAATGGGTGGAGTCTGTCAGCAGTCATGGCGGGTCTATGCTAATGGGGTGGAGTCTGTCAGCAGTCATGGCGGGTCTATGCTAATAGGGAGTCTGTCAGCAGTCATGGGCGGGTCTATGCTAATAGGGCAGAGTCTGTCAGCAGTCATGGGCGGGTCTATGCTAATAGGGCAGAGACTGTCAGCAGTCATGGGCGGGTCTATGCTAATAGGGCAGAGTCTGTCAGCAGTCATGGGCGGGTCTATGCTAATAGGGCAGAGACTGTCAGCAGTCATGGGCGGGTCTATGCTAATAGGGTTGAGTCTGTCGGCAGTCATGGGCGGGGTCTATGCTAATAGGGTGGAGTCTGTCAGCAGTCATGGGCGGGGTCTATGTTAATAGGGCGGAGTCTGTCATCAGTCGTGGGCGGGGCCTAAGCATATGTGATGTTATGCTGCAAAGAATCTGAAAAGGGCTTGTTCTGAGACACCGTTCATGATTTATGGGGATTCAAAAAAGAGTAGGTGGATTTTTACCATTATAGGGGGGGTTGTGTACACACACTGCCAACACACATTTATGTTCAAACACCATGTAAAAGTGAATTTTGCATAATAGGTCCCCTTTAACGATTAATTGTGCAGCTCTACACTAATCTATGCCGTTTTGTAGTGCACTCAACTGTCACAGCTTTAATTACCTAGAGGCTTAAGTGTTGAATGACAAAATAACCTTATAAAATGCACACACTACAGAACATAGTGCATCATTTAGGACAATACTTATTCCTCCCAGAGAGATAAAACCTTAAACATTCATTCTTCTCTCTATCCTTGGCACTTAACCTGCATATCAGCGACAGACAGACACGGTGACTCTACAGATAATAACTCAAGTTACGTTTATAGGAAGCGAGACGTGTGTGTCAGTAACACTGATAAACCTGTGTTTAAGGGAGCGTCTTTTCTGATCCTGTAATCTAATTCTCTGGTTTCTTATTAACTATCCTGGTCACCGTGAGCTCCTCTCCTCAAACGCACCTACCAGTCATATATTTATTCAAGACTCATAACCAAGCGAGAGAAGGAGAGATTTAAGTCCAGGCTTGAACAGAGGAAGAGATAGTGAGCCAGTCTCATGTTGACCTGACACAATAACGCTTCTGCAATGGAACAAATGCCAAGTAATGCACAAGTCCAGTGTGGTGAGGGTTGTAGCATACTAGTTACTATCAAGGGTGCAAAATAAGAGGTTGGATCAAATCCAAGTTGGAATGACATGAGCGCAGATTTCCTTAAGTTAAACGATCCACCTCGAAAAAGTGAATGGCCAACACAATCTCAAGGCAATTGGTAAATATTTTATGTTTTGCTGAATTCGTATGAATGCGTACAATCTTAATAATAAAAAAAACTCTAAAAAAGTGATTTCAATGATATTGGTCCTTTGTGCAATGAAAATACAAGAATTGTTAATCGGTATCGCCAAGTACTAAAAATAAAAGTATCGGTGCCTCTCTAAAAAAGTGACTTCACTGATATCGGTCCTCTGTGTTGTCAATACAAGTATCGGTATTGTAAAATGTAAGTATCGTATTGAAAAATGTAAGTATTGTATCGGATTCGTTCTGGAAAAAGTGGTATTGGTGCATCCTTAGTTATGGTGTTTATGGTTATAGTTATCACTCTTGGAGTTAATAAATAATTCGAATGAATTTGTATAATCTCAATTTGTAAAAAAAGAAAAAAGAAGTGATTTCACTGATATCGGTCCTCTGTGTTGTTATTGTTATAGTTGTGATTAGGGATGCACCGATACTGGAATAACTAATATTATTCATTTTCTTTTGATTTCCCTATCCAATGTTTTTTTAATATATAATTACAAATGCAATGAAAATACAAGTATCGGTAATCGGTATCGGCAAGTACAAAAATGTAAGTATCGTATCGGATTCGTTCTGGAAAAATTGTTATTGGTGCATCCTTAGTTATGGTGTTTATGGTTATAGTTATCATTCTTTAAGTTAATAATTAATTCGTATGAATTTGTATAATCTCAATTTGTAAAAAAAAGAAAGAAAAATGAAGTGATTTCACTGATATTGGTCCTTTGTGTTGTTATTGTTATAGTTGTGATTAGGGATGTACCGATACCGATACTGGAATAACTAATATGATTCATATTCTTTTGATTTCCCTATCCAATGTTCTTTTTTTTTTTTTTTATTACAAATGCAATGAAAATACAAGTATCGTTATCGGCAAGTACTAAAAATAAAAGTTACGGATCGGTGCATCCCTAAAAAATTGCGATTTCACTGATATCGGTCCTCTGTGTTGTTATTGTTATAGTTGTGATTAGGGATGCACCGATTCTGTTATAACTAATATGATTAATATCCTTTTGATTTCCCTATCCAATATTTTTTTATTATTATTACAAAAGCAATGAAAATACAAGTATCGGTATCTGCAAGTACTAAAAATGTAAGTATCGTATCGGATTCGTTCTGGAAAAAGTGGTATTGGTGCATCCTTAGTTATGGTGTTTATGGTTATAGTTATCATTCTTGGAGTTAATAAATAATTTGTATGAATTTGTATAATCTCAATTTGTAAAAAAAGAAAAAAGAAGTGATTTCACTGATATCGGTCCTTTGTGTTGTTATTGTTATAGTTGTGATTAGGGATGCACCGATACTGGAATAACTAATATGATTCATATCCTTTTGATTTCCCTATCCAATGTTTGTTTGTTTTTTTATTACAAAAGCAATGCAAATACAAGTATCGGTAATCGGTATCGGCAAGTACAAAAATTAAAGTAACGATATCAGACTCGTTCTGGAAAAAGTGGTATTGGTGCATCCTTAGTTATGGTGTTTATGGTTATAGTTATCATTCTTTAAGTTAATAATTAATTCGTATGAATTTGTATAATCTCAATTTGTAAAAAAAAGAAAGAAAAATGAAGTGATTTCACTGATATTGGTCCTTTGTGTTGTTATTGTTATAGTTGTGATTAGGGATGTACCGATACCGATACTGGAATAACTAATATGATTCATATTCTTTTGATTTCCCTATCCAATGTTCTTTTTTTTTTTTTAATTACAAATGCAATGAAAATACAAGTATCGTTATCGGCAAGTACTAAACATAAAAGTTACGGATCGGTGCATCCCTAAAAAATAGCGATTTCAATGATATCGGTCCTCTGTGTTGTTATTGTTATAGTTGTGATTAGGGATGCACCGATACTGTTATAACTAATATGATTAATATCCTTTTGATTTCCCTATCCAATATTTTTTTATTATTATTACAAAAGCAATGAAAATACAAGTATCGGTATCTGCAAGTACTAAAAATGTAAGTATCGTATCGGATTTGTTCTGGAAAAAGTGGTATTGGTGCATCCTTAGTTATGGTGTTTATGGTTATAGTTATCATTCTTGGAGTTAATAAATAATTTGTATGAATTTGTATAATCTCAATTTGTAAAAAAAGAAAAAAGAAGTGATTTCACTGATATCGGTCCTCTGTGTTGTCATTGTTATAGTTGTGATTAGGGATGCACCGATACTGGAATAACTAATATGATTCATATCCTTTTGATTTCCCTATCCAATGTTTGTTTGTTTTTTTATTACAAAAGCAATGCAAATACAAGTATCGGTAATCGGTATCGGCAAGTACAAAAATTAAAGTAACGATATCAGACTCGTTCTGGAAAAAGTGGTATTGGTGCATCCTTAGTTATGGTGTTTATGGTTATAGTTATCATTCTTGGAGTTAATAATTAATTTGTATGAATTTGTATAATCTCAATTTGTAAAAAAAAAAAGAAAGAAAAAAGAAGTGATTTCACTGATATCGGTCCTTTGTGTTGTTATTGTTATAGTTGTGATTAGGGATGTACCGATACCGATACTGCAATAACTAATATGATTCATTTTCTTTTGATTTCCCTATCCAATGTTTTTTTTTATTACAAATGCAATATTGGAAAAAGTGGTGCATCCCTAGATGTGGTGTGGAGTTTATGGTTATAGTTCTCGTTCTTGGTGTGAACAGGCCTTAAGTGTATTAAGAAAAATATGGCTTTGATTTGATCTGAAGACTCAGAGGTTGAGTTCAGGGAGCTGAAACTGCAAATAAAAAAATTACCCAGCATTCCATACCTCAGTTATCTGATTGCTGTTTCCTTGCTGATGTCAGCCAAAGCAACGGATCCTCTCTGCTTGTCCAGGAAACTGTCATTAGTTGAGCGGATGGCCTGTGCCGATCTGGGAAGTTCACACGTTGAGATCTAGAGAAGAAATTAGAATGTGATGAGCTGATCCTTATTGTTATTCGGGAAAAGTTCATGCATTGATCTGGTGGATGTTAACCTACAATAGAATAAGCGAGATACAAATACAGCGCAGACAGGAACCATCGCCGGACACCGGGGGAATCTCACACTTCCACTCATGTTTAATTGAGAAGCTCATCCCAGATGAGGTCATATCACAGCGTGTCCGATAAAAACCTGTTAGTTTCTCTGTCGTCTCTGAGGAGCTGCAGGATAGTGTTGAGGATCTGCCCAGAGCCCCTGAACACTTCTAATAGTGTGCTGTACATCACTGTCTGTCCTCAGATCAAGAGACACAGGTGGATAATGAGACGAGTCTCTGAGAGATTTACAAACCTCAACACAAGTCCTTCGCCATGCATTGAGTTTACCGTCCCGCTCAGGGAATCTCGCTCTGAACATTCATAACACAAACGTACAACAGAAGGAAAATAACTAATGCTATAAAACACATAATATAAACTATAATAATATGTTACTCTAAAATTATCCACATTGTACATGCAGTCTCACAGAATAAATAAGAAAATAAATAAACAAATAAATTGCAACACATAATATAAACTAATTATATTAACAATAATAATAAATAAATAAAGTAATAAAAATATAATCCACATCATTCATGCAGTCTCACAAAATAAATCATAAAATAATGCATTATATAAACTACAATACAAAAAAATTATAACAATGAAGATTATAAAATAACCAAATAATCCACATCTTACATGCAGTGTCACAATAAATAAATAACAACACATTATATAAACTATGATATAATAACAACAAATAAAATAACAAAAATGATCCACATCCTAAATGCACGGAATAAATAAACAAACAAACAAACAAATAAATTGCAACACATAATAGAAACAATTATAATAATAATAAAGAAAATAAAACAATAACAAAAGATAATCCACATCCTTCATGCAATCTCACAGAACAAATCAATTAAGAAATAAATAATATACAACATATTATACTATAAAACAATATATAGACTGTAATAAAAATATAAAGAAAAATGCACATGCATTTAACCACAGAATAAGGCGTTTGGTTGACTTAAAGTCCAGACCAGGTTGGAGCTTGTGATGGTCATAAAGTTCTGCCACACTGAAATAACGGCACAGTATTCCCCGTTTAACAGTACAAACACCGGAAAAATGAATGTAAAAAAGTTGCACACAGAAAATGTAGCAATTATTGCTGGTGCTTTTCTTCATTTGTAAGCCTTGTGTGTGCTTAAATAATGCACATTTCACAGATTCAACTTTCGGAGACTTTCTTCTGGAGGACCGTGGCGGTCTATGGGAGAAAGACAGTAGCAAATGAAGACAATGATGCTTATTTCAGTTGACGACGATCACAACAGTCTCAGGCCAGGTCATAAACTCCATTCTCCTCTCCATTATCATTTCAATAGTGTCACTGAGGTGCCGGGCTTCCCTCGTGTCCATCTGAGTGGTTTTCACACCCTCCATCTCTCTGTCACCTCCTCATCATCTTCATCACCTCTGAGCTTCCCCTGAAGTGTTTTAAGGTGTGTGTCCTGCGGCCCGCAGCTTTTGGGACGCGCTGATGAGGAGATGATGGGGGTTTCTGCATGAATAAATGATTGTGTGCAGAATCCACCGGAGGAAATAGAGCGAGCGGCTAATGAGGAAGTGTTTCCTCCTCTGGAGTGGTTTTATCCACCAGAAAATAAAGCGTGGCCTGCGATCGTAATTACTAATGTCTCCAGTGCATTTCTGGCCATGAATAAATGATGCCAGTAGATGGGATGGTGTGATATTAGTACCCCCCACCACCACCACCATCAAATCAACGTTTAAGATGAGTAAAACTAAATGGGAGTGTCATAATCGTCCAAACAAGCTCCATTTCAGACGATTCCAATGCAATTCATTAAAAAATTAGTTTTTTTGTCTGTCACTATAAACCGAACTGAAGCAACAATATAAGCTACTCATAATATATGTTACTTATAAATCAGTTAATTTGATTGACATACCGAACAACTTTTTTTAAAAATAGCCAATAGCGTTTAGTTTATATCACAGCTTGGCCAGAGCTGTTGAGCTCGCTAAAGCCGCAGTTTCCTCCTAATCTCAGACCGTTTCTCCTCCTAATTGCTTTAAAATATAATTCTGTGCAGACAGAATTCAAACGAGTCCGATATGTTTTATGCACCGACTCGATCATATGATCTGCTCTGTGCTATCGTGTCTCTGGACCGGAGCTGCGGCGTGACACCAAGGTGAAACCAGACTTCATTCACCCCAATGGAAAGCATATTTACACTGTCTGATTGTTCCCTATCCCATATGTGTTTGGTCTCAAAGTCAATTCCTGGAGGGCCACAGCTCTGCACAGTTTAGATCCAACCTTAATCAAACACACCTGATTCTAAACTCTGCAGGGCTGTGGCCCTCCAGGAATTGAGTTTGAGACGACTGCCTTTTATAGTGCATTGTCTGATCATTCCCTATCCCCTATATAGTGCACTGTCTAGTCATTTCCTATCCCCTATATAGTGCACTGTCTGATCATTCCCTATCCCCTATATAGTGCACTGTCTGATCATTTCTTATCCCCTATATAGTGCACTGTCTGATCATTCCCTATCCCCTATATAGTGCACTGTCTGATCATTCCCTATCCCCTATATAGTGCACTGTCTGATCATTCCTATCCCCTATATAGTGCACTGTCTAGTCATTTCCTATCCCCTATATAGTGCATTGTCTGATCATTCCCTATCCCCTATATAGTGCACTGTCTGATCATTCCCTATCCCTATATAGTGCACTGTCTGATCATTCCCTATCCCTAAATAGTGCACTGTCTGATCGTTTCTTATCCCCTATATAGTGCACTGTCTGATCATTCCCTATCCCCTATATAGTGCACTGTCTGATCATTCCCTATCCCCTATATAGTGCACTGTCTGATCGTTTCCTATCCCCTATATAGTGCACTGTCTGATCATTCCCTATCCCTATATAGTGCACTGTCTGATCGTTTCTTATCCCCTATATAGTGCACTGTCTGATCGTTCTCTATCCCCTATATAGTGCACTGTCTGATCATTCCCTATCCCCTATATAGTGCACTGTCTGATCGTTTCTTATCCCTATATAGTGCACTGTCTGATCATTCCCTATCCCCTATATAGTGCACTGTCTGATCATTCCCTATCCCCTATATAGTGCACTGTCTGATCATTCCCTATCCCCTATATAGTGCACTGTCTGATCATTCCCTATCCCCTATATAGTGCACTGTCTGATCGTTCTCTATCCCCTATATAGTGCACTGTCTGATCGTTCTCTATCCCCTATATAGTGCACTGTCTGATCATTCCCTATCCCCTATATAGTGCACTGTCTGGTCGTTTCTTATCCCCTATATAGTGCACTCTGATCGTTCCCTATCCCCTTTATAGTGCACTGTCTGATCATTCCCTATCTCCTATATAGTGCACTGTCTGATCATTCCCTAACCCCTATATAGTGCACTGTCTGATTGTTCCCTATCCCTATATAGTGCACTGTCTGATCGTTTCTTATCCCCTATATAGTGCACTGTCTGATCATTCCCTATCCCTATAGTGCACTGTCTGATCATTCCCTATCCCTATATGGTGCACTGTCTGATCATTCCCTATCCCTATATAGTGCACTGTCTAGTCATTTCCTATCCCCTATATAGTTCACTGTCTGATCATTTCCTATCCCCTATATAATGCACTGTCTGAGTCATTTCCTATCCTATATAATGCACTGTCTGATCATTCCCTATCCCCTATATAGTGCACTGTCTGATCATTCCCTATCCCTATATAGTGCACTGTCTGATCATTCCCTATCCCCTATTTAATGCACTGTCTAGTCATTTCCTATCCCCTATATAGTGCACTGTCTGATTGCTCCTATCCCCTTTATAGTGCACTGTCTGATCATTCCCTATCCCTATATAGTGCACTGTCTGATCATTCCCTATCCCCTATATAGTGCACTGTCTGATTGCTCCCTATCCCTATATAGTGCACTGTCTGATCATTCCCTATCCCTATATAGTGCACTGTCTGATCGTTCTCTATCCCCTATATAGTGCACTGTCTGATCATTCCCTATCCCTATATAGTGCACTGTCTGAGTCATTTCCTATCCCTATATATTGCACTGTCTGATCATTCCCTATCTCCTATATAGTGCACTGTCTGATCATTCCCTAACCCCTATATAGTGCACTGTCTGATCATTCCCATCCCCTAAATAGTGCACTGTCTGATCATTCCCTATCCCCTATTTAATGCACTGTCTAGTCATTTCCTATCCCCTATATAGTGCACTGTCTGATCGTTCTCTATCCCCTTTATAGTGCACTGTCTGATCATTCCCATCCGCTAAATAGTGCACTGTCTGATCGTTTCTCATCCCTATATAGTGCACTGTCTGATCATTCTCTATCCCCTATATAGTGCACTGTCTGATCATTCCCTATCCCTATATAGTGCACTGTCTGATCGTTTCTTATCCCCTAAATAGTGCACTGTCTGATCGTTTCTCTATCCCTATATAGTGCACTGTATGATCATTCCCATCCCTATATAGTGCACTGTCTAGTCATTTCCTATCCCTATATAGTGCACTGTCTGATCATTCCCATCCCCTAAATAGTGCACTGTCTGATCGTTCTCTATCCCCTATATAGTGCACTGTCTGATCATTCCCATCCCCTATATAATGCATAGTCTGATCGTTCCCTATACCCTTTATAGTGCTTTGTCTGATCATTTCCCATCCCCTATATAGTGCACTGTCTGATCATTCCCTATCCCCTATATAATGCACTGTCTGATCATTCCCATCCCTATATAGTGCACTGTCTGATCATTCCCTATCCCCTATATAATGCACTGTCTGATCATTCCCATCCCTAAATAGTGCACTGTCTGATCATTCTCTATCCCTATATAGTGCACTGTCTGATCATTCCCATCCCTATATAATGCACAGTCTGATCGTTCCCTATACCCTTTATAGTGCACTGTCTATTCATTCCCATCCCTATATAATGCACCTGTCTGATCGTTCCCTATCCCCTATATAATGCACTGTCTGATCATTCCCATCCCTATATAATGCACTGTCTGATCATTCCCTATCCCCTATATAGTGCACTGTCTGATCATTCCCATCCCCTAAATAGTGCACTGTCTGATCGTTCTCTATCCCCTATATAGTGCACTGTCTGATCATTCCCATCACTGTCTGATCGTTCCCTATCCCCTTTATAGTGCACTGTCTGATCATTCCCATCCCCTATATAATGCACCTGTCTGATCGTTCCCTATCCCCTATATAGTGCACTGTCTGATCACTCCCTATCCCTCTATATAGTGCACCTGTTTTATCGCTTCCTATCCCCTATATAATGCACTGTCTAATCGTTCCCTATCCCATATATAATGCACTGGCTGATCGTTCCCTATCCCTATAGATGTGCACTGTCTGATTGCTCCCTATCCCCTATATAGAGCACTGTCTGATCATTCCCATCCCCTATATAGTGCAATGTCTGATCATTCCCATCCCCTATATAATGCACCTGTCTGATCGTTTCCTATCCCTTTATAGTGTAATGTCTGATCATTCCCTATACCCTATATAGTGCACCTGTTTTATCGTTCCTATCCCATATATAATGCACTGTCTGATCGTTCCCTATCCCCTATATAATGCACTGTCTGATCGTTCCTTATCCCCTATAGGTGTGCACTGTCTGATTGCTCCCTATCCCCTATATAGTGCACTGTCTGATTATTCCCTATCCCCTATATAGTGCACTGTCTGATCGCTCCCTATCCCTTATATAGTGCACTGTCTGATCGTTCCTATCCCTATATAGTGCACTGTCTGATCGTTCCCTATACCCTATATAGTGCACTGTCTGATCATTCCCATCCCCTATATAATGCACCTGTCTGATCATTCCCTATACCCTTTATAGTGCACTGTCTGATCGCTCCCTATCCCCTATATAGTGCACCTGTTTTATCGCTCCTATCCCCTATATAATGCACCTGTCTGATCATTCCTATCCCTTTATAGTGCACTGTCTGATCATTCCCTATACCCTATATAGTGCACCTGTTTTATCGCTCCCTATCCCATATATAATGCACTGTCTGATCATTCCCTATCCCTATATAGTGCACTGTCTGATCATTCCCTATCCCCTATATGTGCACTGTCTGATTGCTCCTATCCCCTATATAGTGCACTGTCTGATTGTTCCCTATCCCCTATATAGTGCACTGTCTGATCGTTCCCTATCCCTTATATAGTGCACTGTCTGATCATTCCCTATCCCTATATAGTGCACTGTCTGATCGTTCCCTATCCCGTATATAGTGCACTGTCTGATCAGTCCCATCCCCTATATAATGCACCTGTCTGATCGTTCCCTATCCCCTTTATAGTGCACTGTCTGATCGTTCTCTATCCCCTTTATAGTGCACTGTCTGATCATTCCCATCCCCTAAATAGTGCACTGTCTGATCGTTCCCTATACCCTTTATAGTGCACTGTCTGATCGCTCCTATCCCCTATATAGTGCACCTGTTTTATCGTTCCTATCCCATATATAATGCACTGTCTGATCATTCCCTATCCCTATATAATGAACTGTCTGATTGTTCCCTATCCCCTATAGATGTGCACTGTCTGATCATTCCCTATCCCCTATAGATGTGCACTGTCTGATCGTTTCCTATCCCCTTTATAGTGCACTGTCTGATCATTCCCTATACCCTATATAGTGCACCTGTTTTATCGCTCTCCCTATCCCATATATAATGCACTGTCTGATCATTCCCTATCCCCTATATAGTGCACTGTCTGATCATTCCCTATCCCTATATAGTGCACTGTCTGATTGCTCCTATCCCTATATAGTGCACTGTCTGATTGTTCCCTATCCCCTATATAGTGCACTGTCTGATCGTTCCCTATCCCTTATATAGTGCACTGTCTGATCATTCCCTATCCCCTATATAGTGCACTGTCTGATCGTTCCCTATCCCCTATATAGTGCACTGTCTGATCATTCCCATCCCCTATATAATGCACCTGTCTGATCGTTCCCTATACCCTTTATAGTGCACTGTCTGATCGCTCCCTATCCCCTATATAGTGCACCTGTTTTATCGTTCCCTATCCCATATATAATGCACTGTCTGATCGTTCCCTATCCCATATATAATGAACTGTCTGATTGTTCCCTATCCCCTATAGATGTGCACTGTCTGATTGTTCCCTATCCCCTATAGATGTGCACTGTCTGATCATTTCCTATCCCCTTTATAGTGCACTGTCTGATCATTCCTATACCCTATATAGTGCACCTGTTTTATCGCTTCCTATCCCATATATAATGCACTGTCTGATCGTTCCCTATCCCTATATAGTGCACTGTCTGATCGCTCCTATCCCTATATAGTGTACTGTCTAATCGTTCCTATCCCATATATAATGCACTGTCTGATCGCTCCCATCCCCTATATAGTGCACTGTCTGATCGTTCCCATCCCTATATAGTGCACTGTCTGATCGTTCCCTATCCCTATATAGTGTACTGTCTGATCGTTCCCTATCCATATATAATGCACTGTCTGATCGTTCCCATCCCTATATAATGCACTGTCTGATCGTTTCCCATCCCTATATAGTGTACTGTCTGATTGTTCCCTATCCCCTATATAGTGCACTGTCTAATCGTTCCCTATCCCATATATAATGCACTGTCTGATCATTCCCATCCCCTATATAATGCACCTGTCTGATCGTTCCCTATACCCTTTATAGTGCACTGTCTGATCGTCCCTATCCCTTTATAGTGCACTGTCTGATCATTCCCATCCCCTATATAATGCACCTGTCTGATCGTTCCCTATCCCCTTTATAGTGCACTGTCTGATCGCTCCTATCCCCTATATAGTGCACCTGTTTTATCGTTCCCTATCCCATATATAATGCACTGTCTGATCGTTCCCTATCCCATATATAATGAACTGTCTGATTGTTCCTATCCCCTATAGATGTGCACTGTCTGATTGTTCCCTATCCCCTATAGATGTGCACTGTCTGATCATTCCTATCCCTTTATAGTGCACTGTCTGATCATTCCCTATACCCTATATAGTGCACCTGTCTTTATCGTTCCCTATCCCATATATAATGCACTGTCTGATCGTTCCTATCCCCTATATAGTGCACTGTCTGATCGTTCCTATCCCTATAGGTGTGCACTGTCTGATTGCTCCCTATCCCTTATATAGTGCACTGTCTGATTGTTCCCTATCCCTATATAGTGCACTGTCTGATCGCTCCTATCCCTTATAGTGCACTGTCTGATCGTTCCCTATCCCCTATATAGTGCACTGTCTGATCGTTCCTATACCCCTTATAGTGC
>CM040930.1:38533975-38558975 GCA_023029165.1 Gobiocypris rarus | reverse complement strand
GGATAGATGGATGTAAATTCAGATGGAGGGATGGATGGATGGATGCATATTCAGATGGATGGATGGATGGATGAATGGATGGATGCATATTCAGATGGATGGATGGATGGATGGATAGATGGATGCATATTCGGATGGATGGATGGATGGATGGTAGGATAGATGGATGTAAATTCAGATGGATGGATGGATGGATGGATGGAAGGATGTAAATTCAGATGGATGGATCGATGGATAGATGGATGCAAATTCAGATGGATGGATGCATATTCGGATGGATGTATGGATGAATGATGGATGGAAGGGTAGATGGATGCAAATTCGGATGGATGGATGGATGGATGGATAGATATTTGGATGGATGGATGCATATTCGGATGGATGGATGCAAATTCGGATGGATGGATGGATAGATATTTGGATGGATGGATGCATATTCGGATGGATGGATGGATGGATGGATGGATGGATAGATATTCGGATGGATGGATGGATGGATGAATGGATAGATTAGATATTCGGATGGATGGATGGATGGATGCATATTCGGATGGATGAATGGATGGATGGATGGAAGGATAGATGGATGCAAATTCAGATGGATGGATGGATGGATGCAAATTCAAATGGATGGATGGATGGATGCACATTCAGATGGATGGATAGATACTTGTGCTATATATATATATATATATATATATATATATATATATACAGTCCCTGACAAAAGTCTTGTCGCTTGTGTACAAATTGACCTGAAGTGCCGCTGAAATATATTTCTTATCAAGATTTTTTACAAGAAATGGCTCATTTTAATCCCAACAGCTTTTGTAATAATGTTTCAGAGCAAAATGAAATTGTCAAAAATATTCTAATATTCACAGCTTGGTAAAGCCCATTGAGTCAATTTTTGTAAAGACATAAGTGTTGTCGCCTTGTCATATGAGCTTCACCTGTGACTAATAATGGATCAATTAGATCTCAGGTGTGTATAAAAGATCCCCAGTACACTAGACCTTCACATCAACTGCAACTAGACCTCTGCAAACATGCCTAAGATTCACCCTGAGACTAAAGATTATCAAGAGGTTGAAGACCAGATCCACTGCTGATGTGGCAGACACCTTCAAAGTGTCTCAGCGCCAAGTACAGAGGATAAAAAAAGATTTGAAGAGACTGAGACGTTTATGACAAGCCCAGGTCAGGCAGACCCTGCAAGACAACTGCTCGAGAGGACAGTTTGTTGGCTGAAAATCCAAGGTCAGCCCATTTTCCACTGCAGATCCACGAGACCTGGTCACCTGAAGTCCCTGTGTCAACCAGAACAGTTTGTCGGATTCTGTCTCGAAATGGCCTCCATGGTCGAATCAGTGCCCAGAAGCCAGAACTAAACAAAAGACAATTGAAAAACCGTGTGGCATTTGCTAAAGCCCACAGCCTGCTAAAAGGATGGACGCTGGAAAAGTGGCAGAAAGATTTCTCAGATGAATCTTCTGTTGAATTACACCACAGTCGCCGCAAATATTGCAGGAGAACGACTGGAGCCCGCATGGATCTGAGATTCACCCAGAAAACAGCGAAGTTTGGTGGCGGAAAAATCATGGTCTGGGGTTACATCCAGTATGGGGGTGTGCGAGAGATCTGCAGGGTGGAAGGCAACTTCAATAGTCTAAAATACCAAGACATCTTAGCTACCTCTTATATTCCCAACCATAAAAGAGGCCAAATTCTGCAGCAGGATGGTGCTCCATCGCATTCTCCCATCTCCACATCAAAGTTCCTCAAGGCGAAGAAGATCAAGATGCTCCAGGATTGGCTGTCACGTTACAATAAAGGAAAATAGAGCGAGGACTCAAGTGCAAAAGGGTGTATTTATTTACAGAAAAATAAAACATAAACACAAAGCAAAACCCACGAGGGGGAAAACATAAACTAGAAATACATGACATACCAACTGGGGAACAGGAACGGGAGACGGAGACATAACAACGATCCGACCCGGACTGCAAACACACAGGAACTTATAAAGGGAACTAATCAAGGTGGATGAAATCAAAGCGTAATCAGATAACAAGGGGAGGGATCAGACAATGACACTAGCACATGGCCTAAACTAACAACACACCACATGTGCTCCACAAGACAGGACAGACATGTGACATTGGCCAGCCCAGTCACCAGACATGAACATCATTGAGCATATGTGGGGTGGGATGAAAGAGGAAGCATGGAAGACCAAACCAAAGAATATTAATGAACTGTGGGAGGCATGCAAGACTGCTTTCTTTGCTATTCCTGATGACTTCCTTGAGTCCTTGCCAAACCGCATGGATGCAGTCCTTCAAGCTCATGGAAGTCATACAAGATATTACATTTGGATCTCACAGCACCACTACTTAATTTGC
Organism: Gobiocypris rarus; assembly: GCA_023029165.1. Lineage (NCBI taxonomy): Eukaryota > Metazoa > Chordata > Actinopteri > Cypriniformes > Gobionidae > Gobiocypris > Gobiocypris rarus. The sequence goes on along the minus strand of CM040930.1, from coordinate 38,556,570 downwards.
TGACATATTTTTGTTTTTGCAGTAAATTTGTTAATATTCTGTATAGGCAACAAAACTTTTGTCTTGCCAAAATTTGACCTTTCTGTCTTGATTAAATGATAAATCTTTTTTTCAGTGAAACTAATTTATTTCAGTGCATTAAACGTCATTTGGGAGGGTTTTAGCTTTTCATATGAGCTATTTCTAACACCAATTGATGAATTAAAAGTCAGGTTAATAGCAGGTGTTTCTACAAAATAGATAAGCAACATGACTTTTGTCAGGGACTGTATATATATATACAACATTAAATATAAAAATATTTGAATATTAATGTTTATAAAAATTGCATACTGTTTCATATACTTTCATATAAATCTACATGCAACAGTACACAATTACTGCATTTAAAACTAACCAGTTAAGCCATAATTATATTCAGAATGACTGGACAGCTAGAGCATACTGTACACTGCATATCCAATTTAAAATAAATGAGGGCGTAACACAGCACAGTATGCACACAGTACAATAAACACAGCCGAGTACTGATTGAAACCAGGCTGTAAAACCAGGCCACAAAACATTCAAACACTCGCGAAGGAAGTGGACGGGTTGGGAAAGAGAAATCTCTCTCTCTCTCTCTCTCTCTCTCTCTCTCTCTCTCTCTCTCTCTCTCTCTCACACACATACACACAAGCAGCCGATACAGTAATGGGTGTGTGAGGTGGGAATAGGCTGTCATAGAGAGATAGGCCGGGCTCTGGATCAATAGGTTTACTATGGCCGCTGGCCAGCGGTTGTTTCCATGTTCTCTTAGGCTGGGATTCACTCATCAATACTTTCATTGGGTCTCTGGAGCTGCAGGGCTGCACCAGTAATCAGGGATATTTTTAGAGGCCTAACACTCTCTCTGGCAAGGTTATAGCGCTGGCCTCTGCTGTCTCGCTCTCCTTATCTCTCTGTGGCCGGCAGTGATGGCCAGTCACTAACTAACCCTAGTGATGCTACTAACTTACCTATGATGGAGGCTGTTTTTATAATAGTGTAGCTTTTCCAGAAACCAGTCACTTTTCCAACAAGTATTCAACCATTATCAGCATAAGATTGATAATCTGTTGACCAAGGCTGTATTTATTTAATCAAAAATTCAGGAATTTGATCTGGTGGGGCATGAAGTTGTTTTATTGAGTAACATTGCAGACCTACCTTGGTGAGGTTTTATATCTTTGGAGTGTGGGATCTGTTGGCCAAAGGCTGGCATTCTTTGGTTAGAGGGAGTGTATTGTCCTTGGGAAAGAGATGTGATTTTCAGACTCACAGCTGTATTCTTCCTGAAGAGATGAAAGACACAGCCATAATTACCAGATGGATGGATTGACAGACAGACAGAACGTCGGATGGATGCATGCATGGATTGACAGACAGACAGACAGACAGACAGACAGGAGGGATGGATGGACAGACGGATGGGATTTATATTTGAATGGATGGATTGATGGATGGATATTCGGATGGATGGAAGGATAGATGGATATTTGGATGGATGGATAGATATTTGGATGGATGGATATTAGGATGGATAGATATTTGGATGGATGGGTGGATAGATATTTGGATGGATGGATGAATAAATATTTGGATGGATGGATGGATGATAGATATTTGGATGGATGGATATTTGGATGGATGCATATTCGGATGGATGGATGGATGGATAGATATTTGAATGGATGGATGGATATTTGGATGGATGTATGGATGGATGCATATTCAGATGGACGGATGGATAATTGGATGGATGGATAGTTATTCAAAAGGATGGATGTATATGTGGATGGATGTATGAATAGATATTTGGATGGATGAATGGATAGATATTTGGATGTATGGATGGATGTATGGATATATATTCGAATGGATGGATGGATGTATGGATAGATATTCGAATGGATGGATGGATGTATGGATAGATATTCGAATGGATGGATGGATGTATGGATAGATATTCGAATGGATGGATGGATGTATGGATAGATATTCGGATGGATGGATGAATACTTGGATGTATGGATACATTTTTGGATGAATGCATGTTCGGATGGATGCATTTTCGGATGGATGGATATTTGGATGGATGGATGAATACTTGGATGTATGGATAAATATTTGGATGGATGAATGGATGCATATTCGGATGGATGGATATTTGGATGGATGACTAGATATTTGGATGAATGGATATTCGGATGGATGAATGAATATTTATTTGAATGGATGGATGGATGCATATTCAGATGGATGGATGCATATTGGAATGGTTGGATGGGTAGATATTTGAATGGATGGATGGATGCATATTCAGATGGATGGATGCATATTGGAATGGTTGGATGGGTAGATATTTGAATGGATGTATGGATGGATATTTGGATGGATGGATATTTGGATGGATGGATATTTGGATGGATGGATGCATATTGGAATGGTTGGATGAATAGATATTTGAATGTAGATAGATTGATTTTTTAAATCTTTTTGTCAAATGTTTGCCAAACATATTTTGTCATCTAATTCACTGACATTAGGATGTTTTTGTGTAAATGACCTCTGTAGTTTATGTTCTATCAATGAAACACCATTAAAGCAGCATTTAATCATCTGAAACAGAAAATAAAACCTTCCTTGTCAGAAAGAGACGTATAGAAGGTGCAGTGTCATATTTCAGAGACAAAGACATGTCAGTGTGTCCTTAATGACGACAATATGTCTATAACACATTCATACAAGCACCAAATGATATCAGCTCATGGCTGATGACCCTATCAGGAGAGAGAGACACTTCCAAGTACATATTCCTCATAATTAATAAATGAAAAATGTTACTGCAGCTAATCAATAGTGTAGTTAGAGGGAATTGATCGGGCTGGGAATCTCTTCTCCACGGCTCAGATTTTCCCCCTATTCAAAACAAAAGACTCTCCTGAGAACCATCTGACTGACAGACCGTCAGCGCCGACCCCTCCTGAAAACACACAGAGAGAATTAATTATCATCAGCACACAACTGATCTAACATCTGAGCCATTAGAGGCGGGTCAACATCACACACACACACACACTAGATCTGCTCTAGTGAACTGCATGTCTACTGCCTATATCCTAATTGATATGAACCTCATAAGTAATTTTTAACACTCTCCATAGGGTGCAACTCTGTGTTACACAAATAGTGCTCCTTACTTGAGATAGTAAATATACAGAAAAACAGACAGACCGATGGATAGATAGAGAGACTGACAGAAAGACGAACAGATCGAACATTCGGATGGATAGATATTCAAATGGATGAATGGATGTATGTATAGATTGATTGATATTCGGATGGATAGATGGATGAATGGATGAATGGATAGATATTGAGATGGATGTATGGATGGATGGGTGGATGGATATAGATAGACCAGGGGTTGGCAAGTTCGGTCCTAGAGAGCCACTGTCCTCAGAGTTTAGATCCAACCCTAATCAAACACACCTGAACAAGCTCATCAGTGTCTTCAGGATTACTAAAGCTACAGGCAGGTGAGGGTTTTTCAGGGTTGGAGTAAAACTCTGCAGGACAGCGGCTCTCTAGGACCAAACTTGCCTTCCCCTGAGATAGACAGAAAGACAGACAGACAGAAAGACAGACAGACAGACAGACAGACAGACAGACAGACGGACAGACAGACAGATGGACGGACGGATGGATATTCAGATAGATGGATATTCGGGAGGATGGATGAATGGATGATATTAGGATGGATGAATGGATGGATATTCGGATAGATGGATATTCGGGAGGATGGATGAATGGATGATATTAGGATGGATGAATGGATGGATATTCGGATAGATGGATATTCGGGAGGATGGATGAATGGATGATATTAGGATGGATGAATGGATGGATATTCGGATAGATGGATATTCGGGAGGATGGATGAATGGATGATATTAGGATGGATGAATGGATGGATATTCGGATAGATGGATATTCGGGAGGATGGATGAATGGATGATATTAGGATGGATAAATGGATGTATTTTCAGATAGATGGATGGATACACCGGATGGATGGATATTCGGATGGATGAATGGATGATCTTGGGATGGATGGATGAATGGATGGATGGATATTCGGATGGATGGATATTCAGATGGATGGAAATTTGAGTGGATAGATATTCGGATGAATGGATATTCGGATGGATGTATATTCGGGTGGATGGATATTCGGATGGATGTATATTCGGGTGGATGGATATTCGGATGGATGGATATTCGGGTGGATGGATATTCGGATGAATGGATATTCGTGTTGATGGATATTCGGATGGATGGATATTCGGAGATATGGATGGATATTCGGATGGATGGATATTCGTGTGGATGGATATTCGGATGGATGGATGGATATTCGGATAGATGGATATTCGGGTGGATGGATATTCAGATGGATGGATATTTGTGTGGATGGATATTCGGATAGATGGATATTCGGGTGGATGGATATTCAGATGGATGGATATTTGTGTGGATGGATATTCGGATGGATGGATATTCAGATGGATGGATATTTGGGTGGATGGATATTCGGATGAATGAATATTCGGATGAATGGATAATCGGATAGATGGATGAATATTCGGGTGGATGGATATTCGGATAGATGGATGGATATTCGGGTGGATGGATATGCGGATAGATGGATGGATATTCGGGTGGATGGATATTCGGATTAATGGATATTCAGATGGATGGATATTCAGATGGATGGATATTCGGGTGGATGGATATTCGGATGAATGGATATTCGGGTGGATGGATATTCGGATGGATGGATATTCGTGTGGATGGATATTCGGGTGGATGGATATTCGGATGGATGGATATTCGTGTGGATGGATATTCGGATGGATGGATATTCGGGTGGATGGATATTCGTGTGGATGGATATTCGGATGGATGGATATTCGGGTGGATGGATATTCGGATGGAAGGATATTCATGTGGATGGATATTCGGATGGATGGATATTCGTGTGGATGGATATTCGTGTGGATGGGATATTCGGATGAATGGATATTCGGGTGGATGGATATTCGGATAGATGGATGGATATTCGGATAGATGGATATTCGTGTGGATGGATATTCGGATGGATGGACATTCGGGTGGATGGATATTCGGGCGGATGGATATTCGTGTGGATGGATATTTGGATAGATGGATGGATATTCGGATAGATGGATGGATATTCGGATAGATGGATGGATATTCGGATAGATGGATGGATATTCGGGTGGATGGATATTCGGATTAATGGATATTCAGATGGATGGATATTCAGATCGATGAATATTCGGGTGGATGGATATTCGGATGAATGGATATTCGGGTGGATGGATATTCGGATATATGGATATTCATGTGGATGGATATTCGGTTGGATGGATATTCGGTTGGATGGATATTCGGATGGATGGATATTTGTGTGGATGGATATTCGGATGGATGGATATTCGGGTGGATGGATATTCGGATGGATGGATATTCGTGTGGATGGATATTCGGATGGATGGATATTCGTGTGGATGGATATTCGGATGGATGGACATTCGGATGAATGGATATTTGGGTGGATGGATATTCGGATAGATGGATGGATATTCATGTGGATGGATATTCGGATGGATGGATATTCGTGTGGATGGACATTCGGATGGATGGACATTCGGATGAATGGATGGATATTCGGATAGATGGATATTCGTGTGGATGGATATTCGGATGGATGGATATTCGGGTGGATGGATATTCGGATGGATGGATATTCATGTGGATGGATATTCGGGTGGATGGATATTCGGGTGGATGGATATTCGGATTAATGGATATTCAGATGGATGGATATTCAGATGGATGGATATTCGGATGGATGGATATTCGGATGAATGGATATTCATGTGGATGGATATTCGGATGTATGGATATTCGTGTGGATGGATATTCGGATGGATGGATATTCGGGTGGATGGACACTGACACATATATGGTGTTAAATAATTAGATTAATACTTAATTAGGGTTATTTTTAGTGATTTTGTTTTAAATCTAACATGTATATTTGTATATCCTGCTGTGGTGCCCTATGATGCTGTCTAGGTAGGTGACTCACTAGGGGTTTGGAACAGATCTGTTTTGGGAGGGTTGTATATTTTCCAGGATCTCAAAAGGAACACTTGTTCTGTTTCCGTACATAGAGGCCCTTGAGGCTGTCTGTGGTTCACAGGTTTAAAGATGTGTTAATAATATCCTTCATCTGTGTGTGTGTGTGTGTGTGTGTGTGTGTGTGATGCATATTGATCGGCTAATACTCACAGCTCATGGTCGGACTGCTCCATTTTTAAGCCAAGACTCCGACTGATGGTGACATGCAGTAAATGGACTCAACCTTACACCAGGTCAAGGAGGACCAGAGACAGCTCAGAGGAGACAGACAGAGCCAGCGTCTGTGTGTGTGTGTGAGAGAGACAGACAGTGTGTGAGACAGGGTGCACTCAAGGTCATGTGTGCCCATGGCTACTGGAGCACAGAAATGTGATGTGACTGATAGCAGCTGTAGCTCAAAAGTGTCTCTCAAACACACACACACACACACACACACACACACACACACACACACACACACACACACACACACACACACACACACACACACACACACACACACACACACACACACACACTGATGTGATGGGAAATGACAGCACCACTTGATCCCGGTCTGTTGTTTCCGAAGACCATCTCCCCTCAGGACCCCAACCAGAGCTGCCCAACTAACTGCCTAAGAGCAAATACATTTTAATTAAAAATGTAATATTATTAAAAGAATAAACCATAGCAATATTATTTATTTATTATTTTAAATATTTATTATTTTAACAACAATAATAATAGTTATTATTATTATAATATGAATGAACTATAACAATACCTGGAATGTATTTATTTATTAATTCATTATTTTATTATTATTAAAAATAATAATATGATTAGTATTATTAATATTATAAGAATAAACCATAACAATATCTGTAATGTATTTAGTTATTTTTAACAAAACAACAACAATAATAGTTATTATTATTCATTATTATTTTTTTACTATTATAAGAATAAATCATAATTTCTGGAATGCATTTATTACTTTATTCATTCATTCATTCAAAAAAGATTATAGTTAAAATTATTAAAATAATAATGCATAGCAATATCTGGAAATTATTTATTATTTTACCAACAACAACAACAACAACAACAACAACAACAACAACAGTTATTATTATTACTATTATAATAATAAATCATAACAGTGTCTGGAATGTATTTATTTATTCATTTATTATTTTTATAATAATAATAATATAGATCTTCTTCTTCTTATTATTATTATTGTAAGAATAAATAATAATTTCTGAAATGTATTTATATTTAATGTATTCATTCTTTTAATACAAAATAATATGATTATTGTTAATGTTATTAAAAGAATAAATCATAGCAATATCTGGAATTTATGTACTTTTTAAAATATTTATTATTTTAACAATAATAGTTATAATTATTATTAATATAAGAATGAACCATAACAATATCTGGAATGTATTTATTCATTATTTACAAAATAATAATAATAATAATAATAATAATAATAATAATAATAATAATAATAATAATGATGATACTAATAAATTCATTGTTTTATTATCATTCATAGTCATATTATTTTGACTATTATTACTATTGCTATTATTATATAAGAAAAATACATAATATCCAATAATAAATAATGTCAGTTTTAGTTAACGATAATAATCCTGCTGAATAACAACATCCTGGCAACTTTTGTGCAGGCAAAAAACATCAAATCCAGCTTTTATTGTCATCATCTGCAGCTTTTCTTCTGTCACTGCTGTTTTTGTCATTCATCTGATGCTGTGCCAATGTTGTGAGCAAAACAAATCATGCCAATAAAGCACGTTACAATTGATTAAATATAAAATAAATGTCATCACACACACACACACACACACACACACACACACACACACACACACACACACACACACACACACACACACACACACACACACACACACACACACACACACACACACACACACACACACACACACAGACACACACACACACACACACACACACACACACACACACACAGACACACGCACAGACACACACACACACACACGCGCACGCACACACACACACACACACACACACAGACACACACACACACACACACACACACACACAGACAGACACACACACAGACACACACACACACACACACACACAAACACACGTTTGTTTTGTGAAATGTGGGGACATTCCATAGGCGTAATGCATTTTATACTGTACAAACCGTATTTTCTATCCCCTACACTGCCCCTGCCCCTAAACCTACCCATCACACACACACACACACACTGCCACACACACACACACACACATCACACACACACACACACACACACACACACACACACACACACACACACACACACACACACACACACCTGCCCCTAAACCTACCAATCAAACACACACACACACACACACACACACACACACACACACACACATGTTGTGTTTCCATGTTTTATGGGGACATTCCATAGGCGTAATGCATTTTATACTAAACCTACCCATCACACACACACACACACACACACACACACACACACACACACACACACACACACACACACACACACACACACACACACACACACACACACACACACACACACACACTACCCATCACAGGAGACATGCTGCATTTTTACTTTTTCAAAAACATCACTTAGTGTGATTTATAAGATGTTTTCCTCATGGGGACCAAAAATGTCCCCACAAGGACAAAAATTTGGATATTGCCATCTTTGTGGGGACATTTTGTCCCCATACCGTAGGGATTACCAGTCCACACACACACACACACACACAGGCTGGTGACGCCCTTTTGCATGAAAGGAAACCACCTTTCCTGTCAGCAGAGCCTCCATTAGCAGTAATGTAGGAGACAACAGGTCTGACTGCTCACTAATGGAGACTCCAGCCACACACACACACACACACACACACACACACACACACACACACACACACACACACACACACACACACACACACACACACACACACACACACACACACACACACACACACACACACACACACACACACACTGACTGTCTGGCCACTTTTTCTCACACTCCCTCTGCTAATTAAACATGCAGCATTAAGAGCACAGCGCAGAGAGACAGGAAGACAGTCGGGTCTGTCTCGTTCTGACCGTCTCGCTCACACTCATTCGCTCTCGTGATGACGGACAGACGGACCGAATGAAGCACAGGCTCTCTGCAAACGTTTCATGTTTCATTTAAAAGCATTTTTATATGTATAACTCAACCACATCTGAGTGTGTGTGTGATGGCATTCTCCTTCCTGCTGCCAGTGTGTGTGTGTGTGTGTGTATGTACACATATCTTGTTTCTTCAACTAGTTCGTGTGAATTAATTGTTCATGAGAATGAGGGGAGAGATGTTTTATTAAATCGTATTCCTCCTGTAGCTACATAACCACACTGGCAAATCAATAAACACTACAGAACTAGTCCCAAAACTAGACCACAACAAGGTTACATACAGACAAACAACACACTCGCTGAATTCTGTCTGAGCGAGGACATTTGAGAAACGTATGCATTACATAAAGCTAATCATAATCATCACAGACCAACACAAACACTACAAGAACGCTTGCTATATATACTCTGTTATATATATTATATATGTAAGATTTGTTTTGATATTAACAACACCCCATGGTAAACATTACTGCAATCTCTTAGACCAGGAAATAACAAGTTCAAGTTTCCAAGATTATTGTTTCCACACATAAATAACAATACTCCACATTATTGACTGATGGACATTGATTGATAAATAGTGCAGATTATTATTATGACTTATATCTGGGGTTTCACTCTTTCGCAACTTTTTATGCATATACAAAAACATATGTGCAATGTATTATACATTGGTTTATTTTAATATTTACTTTATTCAATTTTATAATTAATTTGAATCTTTGTATTATTTCTGATTTAATTTGAGTTTTTATTTATTTTTACATTTTATTATTTATTCATTTGAATCTATTTTATTTATTTTGCAGTGAAGTTTAATAATTTATGAATTTTTTTGTTGTTGTTTATTTATTCATATCAAATATTTAATAATGTTTTATTTTAATCTTTTTTATGATTAATATAACATTTATTCATTTATTTTATTTATATCAAACGCTTAGCTATCTTTTATTTGTTTTAATCTTTTTATTATTTATAAATTGTAATCTACTTCATTAATTCAATACATTTTTATAATTCATTTTAATCTATTTATTGTTTTACTCATTTATTAATATAAGTTTAGTTTGAATCTAATACTTATTTAATTTTAATACATTTGATTTATTTTGTTCAGTTCATTTTAATAATTTTTGTATCTAATATTTATTTATTTTAATAATTTATTAATATCAAATATTTAATAATGTTTTATTTAAAAAATATATTATTAATCTAATTTTTTAATTTTTTAATTTATTATTACTTTATTTATATCAAATACTTAGCTATCTTTTTATTTATTTTAATATTTGTATTATTTATTAATTGTAATCTAATTCATCTAACTTTTATAATTTATTTTAATCTATTTATGTTTTACTAATTTATTAATATAAAAGTTTTATTTTAATCTAATTTTATTTATTCAAAGTTATTACATTTTCTTGGTATTATGTATCCATTTGAATCAATTTTTTCCGTTAATTTTAATAATTTAGAAATTCAGATTTAAAAAAACTTATATTTATCTATTTTAATCTTTCAATTATTGATTAAATTTGTATCTATTTTATTATTTATTTATTAATGTAACTTTTGAATTTTAATTTAATATTTGTTAATTAATTAATTAATTAATATAATTTTTTTTAAGCTTATTTTAATATGTGTATTTATTTGTAAATGTTTTCCTCTAATCCCGTTCACAGGCCCCAAGCACTTCCTTGTGGCCCCCAGGGGTCCCCCTGACCAAGCCATTATTTCAAGCTCTTTTTGTAAAGCCTGATTAATTGATGGTGCTGAAGCCAATTAATGATATTCTTCTCTTGAGAGGAATGTATCGTTTCCATCCAATCATTTGGGGAAAATGCTGCAATGAAACGCTGCAGTGCAGACAGAATTGTGTGTGTGTGTGTGTGTGTGTGTGTAAAAGGGGTGAATTGCAGACATAAGGTCGAGCTCTTCAAAGACACGCACGGACAGGCTCTTGTAAGCGGGCTCTTAAATGGGCAGCCGTGTGGAGTGGCCCTCACATGTTTGTCTGAAGGACCAATACACTCTCCTCATCTGAGATTAACCATCTCAATTTACTGGCCAGTCACACCCCGCCACACACACACACACACATACACACTCACAGCCATCGCCCCTTCATTCACACACTCACAACTCCATAATAATCACGTGTACTCACTCACTCATAAGCAACTAGCCATTTCCTTTACTCTCGCTCCTCCTCTCTTCAGGAGGGCCCTTGAGGATCTTCCACAGGGGTCAGAGGCGGCCCTTGTTTCCCAGTGCAAACCTGTGGATCTAACGCAGACACTGCGGAGGCTGTTAGCGCCCTGGTAAAGCTAGCGCCATCGATCTGGTGGTCTGGTCTTAAAGAGCCGACTCGATGCCCAGTCACAGTCGCTGGTTATGGGACAGAAATCAAATCCTTGGGAAGGGAGAAGAGCTTTAATGGACTCAAATAATGCAGGCACAGAGAATTCCTCACACACACACACACACACACAGAGAGAGAGAGAGAGAGAGAGAGAGAAATAAAACAAGATTCATTCTCTTCTGCTCTCGATATTGTAAGTTCGTCTTTTACGTGAGGCTGAAGTCAATTCAGTTCAATTCTGCATGCGTGTTTTTTTGAAGCGGTTCATCGATAAACGCCCGTCGGAGTGTTTATTCAATATCACTTGTGGTATTGAATAAATCACCTGCTAACTCATTGATAAATGAGACATCAAATTTTTATCAAAACAACTCAGTTTGCCGTTTAGTCCTCTAAGAATCCACTCTCTCAAGAGCATTAAACACAATATCCTGCAAAACATTTTACAAACCTTTGTTTTTTAACTAAATGAGCGCCTGCAAAAAAGGTCATAGATGAAGGTTGTTTTTTCCAGGACATTCAAAATAAAAAAAATGATTAAATATGAATTATAAAAGTACCGCAGCAGTATGCTTGTGTTTAAACAGGTAATGAAAATGTTCTTTAAAACCAAGAAAACACTAAAAGTGGTCAAGGAAAAAATAATAGATAGGCGAAATAATATTTAGTTTACAATTAATTTATAATACAAACATTAGGATGCTCCTCTGTGTTGTTTAGGGACAAATTATGTTTTTTGACAAAGTGTTCAGGAATAATTTACTTTATTATTGCCTCTTGGAGCTAGTTTACTAGAAATATGACATTAAAACGTGTAAACATTAAAAAGTTGTGAAAGATGATTTCAATTCTTGTAAATAGTAGGCCTAGCCTCGGAGATTCTGCTAAACAGGCATGAATTAAAACATAAAACAGGCTAAATTATACATTTACCATGGTAAACATAGTGCCATTATAGTAACAGTAGAGTCGTTTTACTACAGTTATTGTGGAAAAGGGAATAAAATGTTTTGAAACCAATATTTGAATAAAATCAGATTTTACAGGAACATTAAAACAGCATTTTGGCATAAACTGTGATAATTAAAGGTAACTTTGTGCATGAATAATCTTACCTTTCACACAGAATCTGATCTGAAGTGTTTATCAACAACAACTGACCCTTTTCACATTTCCGGTGGAAGTCATCATGGTTGGGTAAACTTCTATAACAGTGAATGAGAGAACACATTAAATATAAGTTTCATGTTCCCATTTGCTCAGATAGCAAAAGAAAAACACCACAATTTCACAACTTTCAAAAAAAGAGTAAAAAGACTGATAACGGCAGTTAGTAGAACAACCTCACAGTGTTAACTAGTTTTTTTTTTTTTTGTAATTTACCGCAAAGGTAATATAATATAAAGTATAGTGTTGTAAATGTACATACTTACATACAAAAAATTAAAATATAAAAAACGTTGCAGGATTTACAATGTTGATGACCGTTAAAACGCGTCATCACAGTCTGAGAAAAGGGTCCATTTGCTAGTAGTCCTCCTCAGCTTTACTTCCGCGGGAGTTGCCACGGTAACAGCTCGAGGGGGCGCGCGCAGGTGAATCCGTTTCCACGGCGTTCTCACGCGAACGGAACCTGTCCAAAAGAAATCGCCTGTTGGTACGTTTAGATACATTTCAATTTCAGCGGAATAAAAGCTTAACGTGAGCTTAAGATGACGAGCAGATGTGAAGACTGAGGCGACGCGTGTTGTGTTTTAACGAGGTGAGCCGTTAAACGGCGGTTAAAACAGCGCGCTCTTGAACTTTAACTCCACTCGACTGATAAAAGCTACAAAACTCTCACGGAAGAAAAGAGAAAAACCTTTTAAATGTTTGGTATTGATTTCAAGAGAAAATCCCTCCTTTTACATGTTTGAATTGTCTTTTGTGAAGCTCCTCAGAGCTTTACTTTAACACACATGAGGAATATTAAGCAGTCTTCGAGTTACTTTCTAGTGAGATGCTTTTCTTTTCCAGCCTCTTTTTACTTCGGTGTAAGAAAGTTTAGGTATCCCGGGCCTACAAAAACATGAGAAATTACATTCAGGTGTGTGTTAAATTCTCAATAATTCAACAGCCCATCAATTATTCCTCACATCATGATCGTTTCTGTTCTTCTCACCAAACCGTCTTTGATTTTGATACATGAATCAATGCTAAACCCTAAAAAATGCTTAACCCAAGTTTGGTTGAAAATGGACAAACCCAGCAATTGGGTTGTTTTAACCCAGCGGTTGGGTTAAATGTTTGCTCAACCTGCTGGGTAGTTTTATTTAACTCATCTATTCAACTATTTGTTTAGTTTAAAACGTACTGTTATTGCTTGCTTGAAATGAACCCAAAGTATGTTGGAAATTAACATTAATGTGTTTTACTCTTTCCCGCCAGCGTTTTAAAATAAAGTTGCCAGTTACCGCCAGGATTTTTGACCATTTTCACCATTTTAGAATATTTTGTTTTATGAATATCTGAGCATGCAATATCAAAAGAGCTGACACTCTTCTTTTAAACAGGAAATTATTCTAGCTTTATGCATTCATTTTTTTATCAACACTTGGTAGGTTTCAGTAAAAAGCAACATTTTGAGCTGAAAATCAAGTTTTTGTCAAAAACTGCATCCAGATCAGATTCAGAGATGATCAAACACAGATGGAGTCGATCAACACCTCTAATGCTTCAGTCCTGTAGCTCCTGGGTCCACATCTCATGCAGTGACATCAGATAGTTTTGATTTATATGATGTTTAATGTTGATGATCACGTTATTTTGCATCTGCTTACATGCGATCGCTTGCTTTACTGCGTCTACGTGTGTTTTGATCAGGAGATTCTGTACTCATTCAGGAGAAGCGTAATAGCGCCCCCTAGTGTCTGTCCGGGGAAGCGTTTTCTCACAAATAACGGAAAATTCCGTGTTTGGCCGGGAAGCGTTTTCTCACAAATAACGGAAAATTCCGTGTTTGGCCGGGAAGCGTTTTATCACAAATAACGGAAAATTCCGTGTTTGGTCGGGAAGCGTTTTGTCACAAATAACGGAAAATTCCTTGTTTGTCCGGGAAGCGTTTTCTTACAAATAACGGAAAATTCCTTGTTTTTCCGGGAAGCGTTTTCTTACAAATAACGGGAAATTCCGTGTTTGGCAGGGAAGCGTTTTCTCACAAATAACGGGAAATTCTGTGTTTGGCCGAGAAGCGTTTTATCACAAATGACGGAAAAAATTCTGTGTTTGGCCGAGAAGCGTTTTCTCACAAATAACGGAAAATTCCGTGTTTGGCCGGGAAGCGTTTTCTCACAAATAACGGAAAATTCCGTGTTTGGCCGGGAAGCGTTTTATCACAAATGACGGAAAATTCTGTGTTTGGCCGGGAAGCGTTTTCTCACAAATAGCGGAAAGTTCCAATGAAGTAAAAGTAAAGTTGTTGAGTATATAAAATTGTTGACAGCGAGTCTTTAAAGGCACTTAAGCCTGTTTCTTCAGCACATTCATGACGCTGTTGTGATGTTGAGAGTGGTGCGAGATAAAAAATAAAGCACTTTAATTGGAATGATTTTAGCGTGTGTGATTTATCACGGGCACGGATCGGGTAACGGGCCAAATATTAACGGGTCTAGGCGGAAGAGGATTTCATTTTGATATTATCACGGGTCACAGGTCGGATCTGGTGCTGAACTTTGCGGGGGCGGGTCTCCAAACGCACGTCTGTTTACCAACCCCTAATTGATAAACTCTTATTATTAAACACGTTAGACGCTTTATTTCCACATTCCTAATATTTTCTTCATTTTTATTGAAAATAAATGCATTTTTGATGTGATATGTGATGGGAAAAGGGAGCAGAGCGAGTTCTGCAAAAGGCGGATTCGAACGGATACCTCTACACTATTGCCACTTTACATGATTTAATATTTTTTGTAATTTTGTCTGGCCCAACGAGACTTTATAATATATATCGTCTCGCTCTCGTGAACCAGTACTGAATTTGTAAAAAAAAAATTGGTTCTATTGCTTTAATTTTTTTTAATATTGGGCAAAATGTGTGTTTGTTTGTTACAGTCTTAGTTATTTTAGCTTCTTGTGCTGACATGGACAAATGACTAAACGGCACTTTGCCACCTCAGCAAAACCAAGACCGATCCACACACACACACACACACACACACACACACACACACACATGTTGTGTTTCCATGTTTTATGGGGACATTCCATAGGCGTAATGCATTTTATACTGTACAAACCGTATTTTCTATCCCCTACACTGCCCCTGCCCCTAAACCTACCCATCACAGGAGACATGCTGCATTTTTACTTTTTCAAAAACATCACTTAGTGTGATTTATAAGATGTTTTCCTCATGGGGACCAAAAAATGTCCCCACAAGCAAAACGCCAAGACCGATCCACTAACACACACACACACACACACACACACACACACACACACACACACACACACACACACACACACACACACACACACACACACACACACACACACACACACACACACACACACACAATCCTACTCCAGTAAAGACCAGACTGGAGAAAATGAGAAGCATTAAAAGAAAAGAAAAAACACTTTACAACACAGTTTTTACAAAACTGGTGTGATTTACTTCATGTATCATAGAAACTTTAGGCTTGGTGTGTGTGTGTGTGTGTGTGTGTGTGTGAGAGAGAGAGTGAATGTGTGTGGGAGAGAGTGTGTGTGGGAGGGAGAGAGTGAGTGAGTGTGTGTGAGAGAGAGAGTGAATGTGTGTGGGAGAGAGTGTGTGTGGGAGGGAGAGAGTGAGTGAGTGTGTGTGAGAGAGTGAGTGAATGTGTGTGAGAGAGAGTGAGTGAGTGTGTGTGTGTGTGTGTGTGTGCTCATGTTTAGATTCCAGTATTTTGATCTGAAGTTCTTCCTGCCCCTGCAGTTTACCGCATCTGCGCTGCGAGAGCGTCTGAACAGGAACTAGATACTTCAGCCCTCTCGGCACAAACACACACGAGATCGATCGACACGGCGACGCCACATGCCATACTGCGCTGGAAGAAGGCGTCTCACACACACACACACTGGACTGGACTGCGCTACACACGACGAGGTTTGTGAAATATTCATATAATGAGATGAATTTAAAAACTCAGAGGAAGAGAAACTCATCAGCGCCTGTGACAGAATCAAACACACAAGCACACGCCATTAACAGACCATCGCTAGGGGAAAATAACACTTCCCTCTCAGACAGACGGACTAATGACACTGAAACATGCAGATCTGAGACACTTTGAAGAGGGTCCAATATGATGCTTGTGTGGTTGTTGAGGGGAGATAATTGCCAGTGTAGCATTAGCACTCTTATCCTGCAGACGGCTCAGACAGAGAGAGAGAGACACACACACACACAGAGAGAGAGAGAGAGAGAGAGAGAGGTCCACATTGCCATTAGCCCAGCCAAAGTGTAATAGACAACAATTAGGATCCCTATTTCCTGTTGTTTCCTGTTGGCCGGGCGATCTGTGGCAGCTGTCCGCTTGATACCTGGATAAATAATTCACAGAGAGAGAAGCTTGCTGTCTGCCACGCTCGCCTTATAAAGGAAGTGCGTGTTTCAGACCTAAGTGCAGCTTTAAAGAGAAGACAATCCTGAACGCCTCGCAGGAAAAGACGCCAGTGCTTGTGACTCTGTCGCCTCCGTCTGAGTCCAGAAACATGAATAAACATCTAAAGAGACAAAGAAATCAAAACTAGACCATATTAGCTTTGGGCTCACCTGTACAGGCCCTTTTATAACCTCAAAATCTGGTCTGAAATTATATAGACTGTATATATGAATAAAAATATCTAAAGACACACACACACACGTATATACACTATATTGCCAAAAGTATTGGGAATCCCTGAGTTCAGGTGTTCAATCCCTTCATGGCCACAGGTGTATAAATCAAGCACTAGGCATGCAGACGCTTCTACACACATCTGTGAGAGAATGGCTCGCTCTCAGGAGCTCAGTGAACTCAAGCGTGGGACCGGGATAGGTTGCCACCTGTGCAATAAGGCCATTCCTGACATTTCCTCACGACTAAATATTCCACGCTCAACTGTTAGTGGGATTATAACAAAGTGGAAGCGATTGGGAACAACAGAAACTCAGCCATGAAGTGAAATCCCAGAGCGGGGTCAGCGCATGCTGAGGGTCACAGTGCGCAGAAGTCACTAACTTTCTGCAGAGTCAATCGCTCCAGACCTCCAAACTCCTGTGGCCTTCAGATGAGCTCAGGAACAGTGCGGAGAGAGCTTCATGGAATGGGTTTCCATGGCCGAGCAGCTCATCCAAGCCTTACGTCACCGAGTGCAATGCAAAGCGTGGGATGCAGTGGGGTAAAGCACGCCACCACTGGACTCTAGAGCAGTGAGACGTGTTCTCTGAGTGACCAATCAGGCTTCTCTGTCTGACCATCCCATGGATGAGTCTGGGTTTGGCGGTTGCCAGGGGAACAGAACTTGACTGCATTGTGCCAAGTGTAAAGTTTGGTGGAGGGGGGTTCAGCATACCAAGACATTTTGGACAATTTCATGCTCCCAACTTTGTGGGAACAGTTTGTGGACGGCCCCTTCCTGTCCCAACATGACTGCGCTCCAGTGCACAAAGCGTCGCTCCATAAAGACATGGATGAGCGAGTTTGGTGTGGAGGAACTTGACTGGCCTGCACAGAGTCCTGACCTCATCCCGATAGAACACCTTTGGGATGAATCAGAGCGGAGACTGCGAGCCAGGGCAATGTTCTGCTGGGAAACCTTGGCTCCTGCCATCCATGTGGATGTTCCTTTGACACGTCCCACCTACCTAAGCATTGTTGCAGACCATGTACAGCCTTTCATGGAAACGGTATTCCCTGGTGGCTGTGGCTCTTCCAGCAGGATAATGCTCCTGACACAAAGCACAAATGCTTCAGGAATGGTTTGAGGAGCACAACGAGTTTGAAGTGTTGGCCTCCAAATTCCCCAGATCTCAATCCAATCGAGCATCTGTGGGATGTGCGGAACAAACAAGTCCGATCCATGAGGCTTCCCAACTTACAGGACTTAAAGGATCTGCTGCTAACATCTTGGTGCCAGATACCACAGCACACATTCTAGTGGAGTCCATTCCTCGACGGGTCAGCAAAAGTGGGACCAACACAATATTAGGAAGGTGGACATAATGTTATGCCTAATCGGTGAGTACATTTATAGAATAAGAATTACACCTGCTGTAATAGCAAATGATCATGGTTCACATCTGTGACGTACACTAAAGTCGATTGATTATTGAGAAAATACTTAAATATCAGGAAAGAAAACGTCACTTATGGGAAACCGACAAACTGTACGACTGACCACACAGCGACCCAGCGTTCAGTCTGTCCAAAGCAGACGCTCCTCAACATCCAGACCTTCACTAGTGGCTTTTGCTCCTTTTTCAAGCCTCATATTCAGAGAACAGGCCATTAAAATGCAGTTTATGCCACTGAGAGCTTGACTTTGAGATAAATGGCCGTCATGATTTAAATATGCAGTAATTACACCCATTTACATGTTCAGCAGTCGGGCTGGAAAACTGAATAATATTTTGCACATAAATGTGATTGATGAGTATTACGCACTGTGTCACGATAATAGAGTGAATTCCAATATGGCTCAAAAGTAGCACACACACACACACACACACACACATGTTGTGTTTCCATGTTTTATGGGGACATTCCATAGGCGTAATGCATTTTATACTGTACAAACCGTATTTTCTATCCCCTACACTGCCCCTAAACCTACCCATCACACACACACACACACACACACACACACACACACACACTAACCGGCCCCTAAACCTACCCATCACACACACACACACACACACACACACACACACACACACACACACACACACACACACACACACACACACACACACACACACACACACACACACTAACCGGCCCCTAAACCTACCCATCACACACACACACACACACACACACACACACACACACACACACACTGCTCCCTGCCCTAAACACACATCACACACACACACACACACACACACACACACACACACACACACACACACACTGCCCCTGCCCCTAAACCTACCCATCACACACACACACACACACACACACACACACACACACACACACACACACACACACACACACACACACACACACACACACACACACACACACACACACACTAAACCTACTCATCACAGGAGACATGCACACACACACACACACACACTGCCCCTGCCCCTAAACCTACCCATCACACACACACACACACACACACACACACACACACACACACACACACACACACACACACACACTGCCCCTGCCCCTAAACCTACCCATCTCACACACACACACACACACACTGCCCCTGCCCCTAAACCTACCCATCTCACACACACACACACACACTCTCTCAGCGTTAACCAGGAAAACCTTCTCCAGCAATGATGCCTAAATAAGTGCGGCTCGACCGATGGCCGCCGCTGACCCCTGCGCTCTTCACACGGGCATGATGGGATTTCGAGTGCAGTTCATGTAGAGGTTAGATCTAAATAGGGGGAGGGGCACCGTTTTAACTCACCCCACCCCCATATGACATCTTCTGACCTCTCAACTCTGGCCTTTGACCTCTGAGTGGACAGAGGAAATAGAAGAGAGGTCACGTCATTGACCTCTTGTTGTTAACAGATTAAAACAAAGAAACACTGTGTTACAACACGGAAAATTGTGTGTGTGTGTGTGTGTATATATATATATTTACAAAGTCTGAAAATAATTACATGCACTAACTGCAAGAAACATGACATTTGATTTTTAAGAAAATTTGGAAATATTAAAATTAATAACTACCTCCAACTAATACAGGTCCTTCTAAAAAAATTAGCATATTGTGATAAAAGTTCATTATTTTCCATAATGTAATGATAAAAATTAAACTTTCATATATTTTAGATTCATTGCACACCAACTGAAATATTTCAGGTCTTTTATTGTTTTAATACTGATGATTTTGGCATACAGCTCATGAAAACCCCAAACTCCTATCTCAAAAAATGTGCATCTCTCTTTCTCTCTCTCACACACACACACTCTCTCACAAACTCACCTCATACACACACTTAGACGCCCTCTCACACGCACTCAAAACCTCTCTCTCTCACACACAGACACACACACATTGTTTCAGTGGTGGGTGGCCCTGGCAGAAGTGTGTTAGGGGAGGGGCTTGTATGCTAATTAAATGTGACCCCACGTGTGGAGGTCACGCCCCTAACAGAGGGGGCACAAACTAAACCGTTCAGCTCCGCCTCCTGCTCTCAGTCTCTAAACATCATCTCGGCTAGATTTCAACATATGCACGCTTCAAACACACACATTCACACAAGCATTTACATGAAAACACACGAGTGGACTGTGAATCACACACACACACACACACACACACACACACACACACACACACACACACACACACACACACACACACACATACACACACTGCCCCTAAACCTACGCATCCCCTACACTGCCCCTAAACCTACCCATCACACACACACACACACACACACACACACACACACACACACACACACACACACACACTGCCCCTAAACCTACCCATCACACACACACACACACACACTGCCCCTAAACCTACCCATCACACACACACACACACACACTGCCCTGCCCCTAAACCTACCCATCACACACACACACACACACACTGCCCCTAAACCTACCCATCACACACACACACACACACACACACACACACACACTACCCATCACAGGAGACATTCTGCATTTTTACATTTTCAAAAACATCACTTAGTGTGATTTATAAGATTTTCAAGGACAAGGATTTTGATATTGCCATCTTTGTGGGGACATTTTGTCCCCATACCGTAGGGATTACCAGTCCACACACACACACACACACACACACACACACACACACACACACACACACACACACACACACACACACACACACACACACACACACACACACACACACAGAGAGAGCTGCTGCTCAGTTTGTGCTTTACTCTTTGTGAAAGCCCTCTTGTTTACCCTGACCAGTGCGCCTCAAACCTAGATCCCTGGGGTCATGACCTCTGACCTGCCATCACCGAATCACGAAAATCAAATGCAAATAAAACATTTTAGGATGAGTCATGATAACATACAGTGAGAGAGATTATTAAGGGTTATATAATTAAAATGTTCACCATTTTTTCTATGAAATAAAGTGAAACGTAAGTCTGAGTAGGGAAAAAATTAACTTACTAGAAATGTAAGTTTTATAATAAAATAAAAGATATAGTATATAAAAATATATTTTATTTAATATATTTCACATTATTATGTATAATCTGCATTAATACAATTAAATAATATATATATGTGTGTGTGTGTGTGTGTGTGTGTATGCTCTACATTTACATACACTTTGCAGAATCTGTTAATTGTTTATAATAAAAAAATGCATTTTTAATATGACATCTACATTATATATATATATATATATATATATATATATATATATATATATATATATATATATATATATATATATATATATATATATATATATATATATATAGTTCTGGTAACACTTTACAATAAGGTTGTAATGAACTGCACTTATAAAGCA